>JAKSZT010053887.1:47817295-47860462 GCA_026826555.1 Tolypeutes matacus
CTCTTCCTTTTTCTCTTCCTCCTCCTTCTTCTCCTTCTCTCTTTTGTAATGCCTTCATCTAGTTTGGATGTCAGGTTAAACTGGCTTCATAAGATGAGTTGGGAAGTGTTCCCTCCTTTTTTTAAAAAAGGCAGTTTTATTGAGACATATTCACATATCATATCATACCATCTATCCAAAGTGTACAATCCATGGCTTTTAGTATAATCACAGTGTTGTGCATTCATCACCACAAAAAATTTTTAGAAAAATCTCATTACTCAGAAAAGAAAAACTCCACACCCCTTAGCAGTCACCTCTCGATCATCCTATCCTTCCCCAGCCCTACATAACCATTAATCTAATTCCATCTTTATAAATTGATTTATATTTACACTTGATATAAATGGAATCATACAATATGTAGTACTTTGTGTCTGGTTTCTTTCTCTTAGCATAATGTTTGCTTGTGTGGGGGCTTTTTTTGTTTGTTTGTTTGTTTGTTTGCCTGATATTAACATCTTGTAACATTAACATATATAACATTTGTTCGGTTTCAAAGAAAAACAGTCTTATATATGCAATATTACCCATATTCATATTTCACATGAGGTTTTACTATACTTTACAGTCCATGTTACATTTTTAGCTTTCCTTTTAGTAATATACATGACAGAGTTTCCCTTTCAACCACTGTCAAACCTATATAATAGCACTGCTAGTTATAAACATTAAGTTGTGCTTTCACCTTTTCTGTTCATTTCCAAAGATTAACACACAATCTTTTTTTACCAATTCTGCATAACTTAACCCTTAGCTAGAAAGCAAAAACTTAATGAGCAATGAGCTATTTTCATAGGATAAGAAAAAATACCATTACCTACTCTTTTCTGCCCTCAGCCTACCCACCCAAAATAAAAACAAATAAAACAGCATAAGTGCTATCTTGCAGCTGTAACATTTATAACATGTAGTTTCAGGTTGTAGGAATATTCTTCAGAATCCAAGTATCAGATTTAGAATGAGTTGGGCAGGATTGATGAAGGCCAGTGGTGTTAGGCAGGGGATTGAACAAACAATAGATCTAGACAGAGAAATAGTTTTCCATGAGAAATGATAATGTCCTAGTTTGGAGAAATCAATTTGAAAAACTCCTCAATATTCAGCTGGAGAATGTACAGTGCTATAAAAACTTATCATGGGGGCCACTACATAGAATACACGGTTCTCAGACAAACTAAGTACTTTTGTGGTTAGGTAAGGCAGTGCTAGAAACTCTGAAGGACAGCTTTTCTCTGGGAAATCACATTCACTTCTAACATAAGAGCTGGTGGCTATGTGCCACCAGCACTCAACAGTCACATGGGCACTCTCATGAAAAGGAGAAGGATACTGTGGCCCAGCTCCACCCTGCACCTAGAGGTCCCAGAGACAGCTGAGAGGAGGTGGCATCACACTCATCGGTCCAGTCAAAAGACCTGTGTTTGGACGATGACTTAGACATTGGCTGGTTGTGCAACCCTGGACAAGCCACTTCACTTTTCTAAACCCAGTCCCCTTTCTCGTAAAGGCATTGAAGGGATGATGTCTAAGGTGTTTTCCGGCTCTGAAAATTGTATAGTTGTAAGCAAACTGAAAGTTAGTGATTCTCGAACTTTAGTGTGTTATCAGATTCACACAGAGAGCTAATAAAGAGCACAGAAGATAGGACCTGGGCCCTTGTAGGTGTATCAAGTTCCTCAGGTGATTCTGATATTGACCAAAATTTAAGAGCCATTGAGTTAGGAAAAGGAGCATCAGAGCACAGTATTTTGAAAGGATACAGTTACTATGAGAATTAAGTGGTATGATACAGTGATGTGTTAAGTGCTATTAAAATATTGCTATTATCATGGGATTTTATTTTTTATTTATTTATTTATTTATTTATTTATTTATTTTACCGGGAGGTACCAGGGATCGAACCCCAGTCTCTCCATATGGTAGACGGACGCCAAACCTCTTGAGCCACATCCGTTTCCCAATGGGATTTTATTTACTCAATGACATTACACTTCTGGGAAGTATATACATTCTTTTTTTTTTTTTTGAGGTACTGGGGGCCAGGGATTGAAGCCTGGACCTTGTATGTGGGAAGCTGGCACTCAACCACTGAGTCACATCGGCTTCCCTGAGGTTTGTTTTGTTTTGTTTTGTTTTACTTGTTGTTTGTTTTTCTTTTTTTCAAGAGGCACCAGGAACGGAACCTGGGACCTCCCATATGGGAGGCGGGTGCTCAACTGCTTGAGCCACATCCACTCCAGTATATACATTCTTAATTTATTGTAGTCATGTCTTTGCTCACCTGTAAAAAATGTCTCCTGCATTAGGAAAGCCCATTCCCATAGTCTGTCTTACCACCTGACCCTTAGCAGTCACTCTCAGGGAATATTATTTCCTTGTTTCAGATGTGCTGCCTGATCCTCCACTGCCGAGAACACTTATACCAACTCTTCCACTGGGTAGCTCACTTTAAAGCTTTCAAAGCACTTGTAGATTCATTTCACCTGATATCACATTCATCCAATGAAGTAAGCAGGACAAGGGTCACTATATCCATTGTTAGGGGTTGAATTCTGTCCCCCAAAAGAATATGTTGAAGTCCTAGTCCCCAGTACTACAAAATGTGAGTTTATTTGGGAACAGATGGAATTAAGCAAGTGAAAATGAGATCATACTGGACTAAGGTGGGCCCTTAACCCAATCTGACTGGCATCCTTCCAAGAAAGAGAGAAGAGACACAGAGGAGAAAGCCATGTGACCCCTGGGGCAGAGAATGAAGCCCAAGGATTGCCAGCAAACCACCAGAAGCCAGGAAGAGACAAGGAAGGGTTCTCCCCTACAGATTTTGGACTTCCAGCGCCCAGAACTGAGACAATAAATTTCAGGTGTTTTAAGCCATCCAATTTGTGGTTCTTTGTTACAGCAGCCTTAGGAAACTAAGACATCCATTTTGGGTGAGAAACTGGGCCCTGGATTATTATATAAGCCCCATGAGAACAAGGGGCAATGTCTTGCTCACTGTTGTATCCAAATCACCTGGTAAAGCACAATAGTGTAGAAGTTCATAAGAATTACATACGGAGCACCTATTTTTACCACTGTCTTATTTCCAAAAGATGCTGTATTTTAAACTCAGCAAGATCTGTCTCTCATTCATCCTCACCAGAACATAAGCTCCAAGACAGCAAGATTTTAGTCTGGTTTGTTCACTGCTGTATCCCAAATGCCAAGAACACTATCTGGCACAGAATAGACAATAATTTTTAAAAATAAAAATACATTTTTATCCTTAATTCCTAACCTAGTGCCTGTTCCAGCAGTATGCTTACTATGTGTGTGATGAATGAAATACCATAAAGGGAAAGAGAAGGAAAAAAAATTAAATATCAAGGCCAATAAAATCAAATTGTCTGATGCATAATGGAATAATACATTATACACTAAACATTGATGAGATAGAGTACTAAACCATCAATAAAATGACTAGTATTTGATTTTTTTATATATACATATTTCTTTGATTAAAAATAAATTTCAAAAATTATATATATGCTTTTTCACAAGATAAGTAAAAAAGCAGCTTTGCAATACTATTAGAACCAGGTAAAATAAATGCATGCAAAAAAGACTGGGAATGTTGATTATATCTGGATAAAGGAGTTAATGGCCTGGCCAATTTTTTTTTCTTTTTAAAATAGTATTGTTTTTTTCCTACAACAGTTCCAGATTTACTGAAAATTGTAAAGATAGTACAGAAAGTTCCCATATACCCCATCCAGTTTCCCCTTTTATTAACATCATACATTAGTATGATATATTTATTATATTTAAGGAACTAATATTAATACATTATTATTAATAAATTCCATACTTTATTCAGATTTCCTTAATTTTTATTGATGCACTTTTATATATATATTAAATACATATATATTAGAGAAATCATGAACTTACAAAAAATCGTGCACATGTGTGGAATTCCCATACAACACCCCTCCACCAAATACATTACAATGCTGTGGAACATTTGTTACAGATTATGAGATAACATCATCAGACTATTTTCACTAATTATGGTCTATAGCATACATTCAGTATATTTTTTCCATACCCCCTTATTATTAACACAGTACTTCTTTAACATTGATGCAAGAATATTAAAATATTGCTGTTAACTATAGTCCATAGGTTACATTAATTGTATTTTCCCAAGCATCTCCATAGTATTACCACCTTGTAATAATGATGTACATTTGTTTTCATTCTTAGAAGAACATTCTTGTATTTGTACTATTAACCACAATTCTCAACCACCTCTGGGTTCACTATGTTATTCAGCCTCTAGAGTATTCTCTAGCTTTCTTTCAATTGACTTAATGGCCAATTTTTATGTTCTTATCCATGTTTTCTGAATTTTCTATAACACACACACATCCCTATTGTAATGAGAAAAAAATAAAAACAAGATTGAAGAAAATACTTCAAAATTTTAACAGTGGTTTAATGAGGTATTGAGAAAATGGGTGATTTTTAAAATTTTTTATTTTCTCTGTTTTTCAATGTTTTTGAATTATTTGCATTACTTTTTCAATGAAAACAAAATGAATACCAGAAAGTTGCAAGAACCTAATTTGCTGTGTGCAGTTTGAGATACACTCTGCTAAGCCAAATATTTATCAGTAACTTGAAGCACACATCAAGTGTCAAATGCTAAAAAAGGAAACTTTTATAGGTTATCAGTAAAAACCTTAGCTGTGAGTTCCTAGAATATCCCAGGAACTTTTAGCTATGGGCACCAAAATATGCCCCAGAATGCTCCCGGTGGGGTGGGGAGTGGAAGTAGGGAGTGAGTGGGGAGCCGCTCAAGAATCCTTAATATCTACATAGAACTTCTATGGCAGGAATGATTGATGAATGATATATAATTAATTTCACTTGACAAGCATAAAGGAAAAATTTTCCTGAGCCACTGTAACCTGAGCTAATGAAACTCTATTTAAGCAAGGGTGTGTATTTAGACTGGACCTTACCTTAGTGACTTAGCCATTAGTAGGAATTCATTGTTTACCTTTAGGATTCTTATCAGTACTTTGACTCTGTTTGCATGTGATTTTCACCGGATTGCTCAACATGCTCAGCATTATATGATTTTGAAATAAATGAAAACATTGCAAGATCACAAAAAGTTGACCTCAACTATCTAATCTATTTAAAACTTTATGATTTTCTCTTTTCTTTCAGGATGTATTATAGCTTTGTCTAGAAAGACCCTGTGAGCAAACCAGACACCTGTTTCAGATCTTGTAAAACACCAGATCCTTTTATTTCCTTTAAGGCTTTTGGAGATTCAGGTCATATCATCCCATTTAAACATCCCCCTCTGACCCCTTTTCTGCTCCATGGAGGCAGTACTTTGGAGAATCATCCCCTGGAGTCCACTGCCCATGAAGCCCTCTATACAGAAATTTCCAGAGAATGAGATGGACTCTAAGAGCTGATCAGGAACTTTTGGGGGTGCCCTCAACAAGTTAACACTGGACAGGGAGCCAGGAAGCCTGAGTTCTGGTCATACTTTGCCTTGTCCATATAACCTTGGACAAGCCACTTCATTTGTACAAGCATAGAATTAGAGGAGATGATCTCTAAAGTCTGCTTCAGTTCTAAAATCCTCTGACTCAGAATAAATTCCTTATGAAGGTCTATGGCAAGGAGGCTCAGAGTGGATGTGTGGGCCTTTCCTTTCCAGTAAGATAAATGGGAACTTAGGCAGGATCCAAGTCTTATGGAGAAATTTGAGACATTTCTATAAACCACCCCTATTCTTGGAAAGCTGAGAAGTGAGAGTAGATTCTACACTGCTCAAATCCATATAAAAGGCCTGGATGTGTCAGGTGAGTCAGCATTGTCTTTCTTCTCCTGGCTGGTTGGAACTGTTTTCATTTCCTTGGTAAAGAAACAAGTTCATTGCCATGCCATGCAGAAGTGTTCATGAATAATTAGGGGGCAGTGACAGCTGAACATCAAAAGGGTTGGTTCTGTGAGCCCTGGGATTTGGCAGCCTTGAGAACCTTCCAAAACCAGAGACCTAGTCTAGGGCTGCTGTGATGCCATCCAGTGCCTGGGGTGGCTACAAGCCCCAGCACTGCCTTCATTTATCCTCACCCAAATGTCCCCTGCCAGGTGTGCTCATGAGGGGTGGCATAGATCTGTGGTTGGGGGGAGGAAGAGGTATTCTGTAAGCTGCCTCTCCTCTCCCTCCATCCCCAGGAGCCATGGGATAGCCGGCATCTCTTTGATCTGCAGGCTGAAGAGGCTTTATTTGATGCCTGCTTAGCCTTCATCTTTACACAGCCCACCTTTGATGGACAGCCCGCATCCCTCCTGCTTCAGCCTTCACTACTGGGAACCCTGGCTCCCTGCCTCCTGTCCTCTACTGGAATCTGAGGGAAGCACTCCAGTCGGGCCCTGTTCCCCCATTCTGCCGCCTTCCCATATCTGGTCCCACTTTCACACCAATACTGGGTCAATCTTCCCAAAGCTTTGCTCTATTCACTTACCAACTCAGATATCCAGAGTCACACTTTTCCTACTAAAATTCACATTTCTTAGCCCAATCATATTGTCTGTTACCAGTTACCCCCCATTACCTCTAAATTCTTCCCAACATGCCAGTCACTCCAGCTCAAATGGGAAATCCCCCCGAGCAGCCCAGACTTACTCATTTGCAGATTTTACCCTCTCTACCCTCACGCTCACTCACACAAACGTACTCTCCATCTCCGCAGGTCTCAACTCACCCTGCACAGCCCAGCTTAAATGACTCCGTCACTGGGAAGCCTACCTGGCTGCTCTCCACATGAGTCTTCTCGCCTCAGAACTCTCAAAACTTTCTGGTTCACACCTTTTTTGGAGACATTCAGCACTTTTTAGCCAGAATCTCAGTCATTTTCCCGTAGGTTTCTTCTCTACTAGGTTGTATGCTGCTTAAAGGACAGAGCATTACTAATAATTACACCTGTTATCTTTGAATAGCTGTAGCACAAACATATGCTGCAGAGTAGGCTCTCAATGAATATCAATAAATGAAGAGTAGAGATCAAAGCAGATGACACAGAATAATTATTACACCCTCTGGGTTGCTAGGGTGAAAAGTAGATGTGAGTAGCAAAAGTCAGAATCAACAAGTCAGAAATAACATGTTTCTCCCTTTTAAAGAGCAAACCTCTTTCCAATGAAGCATAAACTGTTCTTCAAATATCACAATGCTACTTCTGAACCATTGTTTTGTGTCTCAGACTCCTATGAGAATCTAAGGAGAGCTTGGAACTTCTCCTCACATAGAATGCACAGGGACACATCAAGACAAATATTTATGTTCATTTTTAAATTTTTATTTGGTAGTAACTTAAAACTTACAAAAAGTTGCAAAAATAAAAATGGTACAAGAAATATTCAGGGAAGTGGATGTGGCTCAAGCAATTGGGCTTCCACCTACCACATGGGAGGTTCCAGGTTCAGTTGCCCGTGCCTCCTGGAGAAGGCGAGCTGGCGCAATGGGCAGGCTCTGCGAGCTGACGCAACAAGATGATGCAACAAACAAACACAGAGAGGAAAGACAATGAGAGACACAACAAACCAGAGAGCTGAGGTGGCTAACAATTGAGTGCCTCTCTCCTACATGGGAGATCCTGGGTTCAGTTCCCAGGGTCTCCTAAAGAGAAGACAAAGAGACACAGAAAGTGCCCAGCAAATGGACACAGAGAGCAGACAGTGACCTCAAACAATGAAGGCGGTGGGGGGTGATAAATAAATAAAATAAATCCTAAAAAAAAAAAAAAAAGGAATATTCATAGACATTTTACCCAAATTAATCTATTAACACCGTTTATTTTATCATTTGATCCCTCTCACCCTGTATGTATGTGTGTGTATTTTTTTCCTGAACCATTTGAGAGCTAGTTGCATACATCAGGGCTCTCTACTGCTAAATACTTTACCCTTAAATAAGAATTTCTTAAGAATAGGGATATTCTCTCATATAATCATAGTATAGTCATCTACTTCATAAATATATATGCTTTTATCTAATCCACCCATATTCCAATTTTGTTAGGTGATCTAGTAATGTCCTTGATAGTACTGATTTTTCCTCCAGTACAGGATCCAGTCTAGGGTCAAATATTACATTTCATTGTCATGTCTCTTTAGCCTTCTTTAATCTGGAATATTTCCACAGCCTTTCTTTGTCATTTATTTTTTTTTAATAAGACATTTTTGAAGTATACAGTTCCCTCAACTTTTTTAATTTTTAAAAACAGAAGGTTCTTCATTTTGTGTTTGTCTGAATTTTCCTATTGATTAGATTGAGGCTTTGCATTCTCAACCAGAAAACTGCACAGGGGATGCTGTGCCTTCTCAGGGCATGTCTCTGTGTTCCTCATTGGTGATTTTGTCTGATATCTCCACAGTACAATTGCCGTGTTTTTGTTCTCCCTGGCAATTAACAGGCAGTCTGTGAAGAGACACTTTAAGACCATGCAAATATCCTGCTCCTCATCAAATTTAGTGTAGGTACAATTTTAAGTTATTCACAGACACCCTGAAGCTCATCCGGCACTCTGAGTTAAGAACACTAGTTATGTGTTTGCCATTTTTCTTGAGTAGCCAGGTGAGTTTGCATGAGGTCATCCACACACACTTTCCCTGCACAATGCAGCATTGGAATCAGAGAGCTCCACCTCTTGCCACATCTACGACTTTTCCTTTTAATCCTAGGTTGTTTTAAGGATTAAAAAAGATCATGAATAGGGGAAGCGGCTGTGGCTCAATCAGTAGGGCTCCCGTTTACCATATGGGAGGCCCCGGGTTCAGTTCCCGGGGCCTCCTGGTGAAGGCAAGCCCGCCCACGTGGCGTGGTTAGCTGACCCAGCGAGCACAAGCAGCAAGGGGGGGATAAATGAATAAATAAATAAAATCTTAAAAAAAAAAAAAGATCATGAATAGAAAGTGCCTAACCAAATCCCCGGTATATGGCTGATACTCAATCAAAGCTGATCCCCTTCCTGTCCTAATGAAGACTTTAATGCTGCTGAAGTAGGTCAAGCTGTTCCCAAGAATCCTATAGGAAAGGAATGTCCTATGGGGGCATGTCTTAGTTTCCCAGGGCTAAGCTCCAGGTAACTGTTAGCTGTCATCAATAGACTATAAGCTCCATGAGAGCAAGGATTTTGTTCCCTGATATCTCCCCACTACCTAGAAGACTATCTTGCACATAGTTAAGCATGATAACCCCCCAAAATAACTTAGAAAAGCCAAGAAATCAGGAAGGACCTAGAATTCTCCAGCTGATATTCAATTTCCTCCATGACTTGACACTGCCTGCTGCTGGCTATAAGAAGTCTTCAGCTCCTGATCTGGACCAGACTCTGAGGAGTGCTTTGCTCCTACCAGCTCTGGCAGTCAGTTCCTCAGTTGGAGGCTTTGTTCTCTTATCACAAGACAGAAAAGCAAAGGCCAGAAGCAGGTGCAGCCAACGAGGGCAGACTGAACAGTCTGGTTGAAGACTCCCCAGTCTTTTTCTTTTCTTTAGCCATCAAGGCATAACAGCGCACTTTATGTTTGCTTGTAAATACAATCCTATAAAGGACAATAGTAACAAATGCATAATTAATAGAATTAAAATGTATATTTGTGAGCTTCACAAAAAATATCTTTAATAGTTTTATCTAAGTTTATGAAAGTGAAGAGTATTAGAAAGAGTAAAGAGACCTGAGTTCTAAAGGGAGCTTTGTTATTAATTAGTTAAATGACCTTGGACAAGTCACATCTCTAGACCCCAGTTTGCTCATATGTAAAATGATGGGGATGGATTAGATGAGCTTTAATGTTCCCTCTTGTCCTGTCTTTTCCATCGAAGCCAAGAAAGAGAGCACATTCCTATCAATGAAGCCACTGATAAAGATGAGCACGTACATACCATTAAGAAATGCCGTTGATTTGGCATCTGCTAGACTTTGGGTAACAATCTTCAGAGTCGGGTCTTAAAGCAGACTTGACTACTGCATTGATTAAGCAAGGTTAGTGTCCCCATCAAAGTGCCAGTGTGATCAGTAAAACTAATCCAGATTGATAATGACTACATTTAAATGAGAGAGAGAGTGTGTGTATACATACACAATTACATATAGGGCAGAACATAGGGGATTTCAGACTCAACAGAGTTTATGAAAGCAAAGAGAAACAAAAATAGAAACCATCAAATAGCCAGATGGCTGAGCTTTCTATTTTTAAATATATCATGAGTTCTGTGGGAGTGTCAATGAGTAGAACTAAGAAAAATGTGTTAACCTTGAGTGTTTCTGTTTTTTTAAAGCAAAACAATATCACACAGGTGTCAAATAGCAAGGAAACTATACAATGAAATGAAAGAAGTGAATGCAGTGAAGTCTGTCAAGCCCAGCCTTTCATATTACACCGTGATTCAAAGCACTAATCAAACGTTCTTCATGCTCAAAGCTGAGATTTTTTTTCCAATGCCTGTAATATTTCCAAGAAATACCTAAAATAGTGGGTGAAGTTACCTTTCTTTCTGCTTCTCCAATTTCTACACTCCACTTCTTTTCAAATGCCCTAATATAGTCATGGTGTAGCCACAAAACGTGACAAAACAAATATATCCGTGGGTCATCGATGAGCCAAACTTTGTGAAACATCTGAGAAAATGTGTTTGGAAAAGGACTGTAGAGTTTAGAAGAATTTAAGAGTAACTCACGAATCAGCTAACCCAGTCAAAAGATTACTCACTTAAAGATGATATAATTACTTTCAGTTTGCTTAAAGCCAGGGAACAGTTGACACAGCGATTAAAGGAAAACGGGTGAAAAAATAGAGTTACATTATACCGACTAAATTCAGGCTGTTCCGAGGAGTAGACCCAAGGCTTATTTGAGGAAAGATTATCTTGACAAATTGGATAAACATTTTATGCATGACAGGACGCTGATGGAGAGGCTGTTCTGCAAGCACACCTGGAGGTGGTTTGCTTAGTGTTTGACCAAGGTGTGCAGCTTGCCCCGAGTTCTCCCAGGGGCTTTGTTTACCGTTTGGCAGGTAGAGGCAGAACCAAGGTAGGCCTTGGTAACGGTTGTTGGGTTCTGCAGATGTCTTACCCCACCCCAGCCCCACCCCCATCTTCCCATTTGGGGTAAAATAACTCTTGGCTAGACCAGTCCACAAAAGCCTGCACCAGACTTTAACAAACAGTTCATGCTCAAGGAGACCTGCAGTCTAAGGTCCTGGAGGCAAATAAAAATGGCAAATGCAAATAAATGCACCAACACCCCCTCCCCCTTTCTTGGCTTCCTTCCATAGTCAACTGGGTTGGCAAGTATAGGTCCCACACAAGGCATTGCTATGGAGGCAAATTTTTCAGCACACAAATCATACTGGTACCAGGATGTAGAAAGTGTGAAGTCCATGCTTTTGCACCCAAGGCCATGCTTACCTGGGCCCAAATGTCTGCAAATATGGACAGACTGGTGTCCTCCAGTTAGGCCTTTGCAGATACTCTTGGTTCTCAAGTTACTTGTCTGTGGCAAGCTGCTATGGCTTGGCATCCTTGAGAAGCAATCACTTCTTGGAGAGAGTAATTTGGAGAATGCCTTCTTAGGGTTGTCCATTCAGTATTTTCTAATTCAGGGAAGCACTAATTTAGGAAGCAGCATATCTAGGAATGTCCGTAGATAGTGTGGGGGCCCCCACTGAGTCCAGTTCCCACAAAAAGAATGAACAATCCCACTGTTAGGAAAAGTTTGCATTTTGCTAGGTTAATTTGGTTCAGCCAAAATTGCTTTGTGTCAACTAAGTTTATGTCTGAAGTCAATCTGTAACCCATCCAGTGGTTCCAAGCATAAAGACCTCATATTACTATATAGGATACACTGGTTAGAAATTGCTTTAGAGAGAACAATGGTTTTAATTGGTAAAGTCTATAAAACCCTTGGGAACTCATTCCCAGTTGCCAGGACTTGATGCAAAATGGAGCTCCACCCTCCACTTTGCAGAGTCCACTTTGCAATTCTAAAGTTAAAACTTTTACAAGTCTACCAGGCCCCTCGCAAGCATGAATGCACCTCATTCTCCCAACTACAGGATTTCGATTTCGTCCCTCTGATCCTCCCCTAATTTTTTTTTAAACATGAAAAATGAATAAAGTAAAATCAAATCCTAGTTTAAAAAAAAAAAAAGCCACATCAATGGAAATGCTTGATTCAAAGTCATCTGACAGACATATCACACGAAATCTTTACCCAGTGAAGCAGGAATTATTTACTTTCTGGAAACTAAAGTTTATAAGATTAAGTGAAAATCCCATAGTCATGCAGCTAGAATGTTCAGAAGCCAGAAATGAATTTCAGTGACTTTCTGAGCACGGTCCCAGGGCTCACTTTACAAGATGCTACTTGTATCATCTAAAGATTGACCTGAATCAAAAATGATTTCTTTTCTCCTAGTATTTTAGAGGAGAGCAGGAAAAAGTTTTTCAATAGTGTTTGTTAATTATATCCCCATTATTTAAGTCTGACATTTAAAAAAAGTATTTTTCTGGCAAAGTTTTTTTTCCCCTAATGGGAGGTGTTTTGGTGTGATTCAGATCTGAGTTGAAATCCTGGTTCTGACTATGACCGTGAGTTCATCATTTAAACTCAGGTGACCTCAGTTTCTGAATCTGTAAAATGGAAATAATAAAAAGAATGCTTACCTCCCAGGGTTGTTGAGCTTTATTATAGTATTAATTATATTATTATTAATCCTTAGACATTATCTGTCTCTCTCAGTAAACTATAAGCTCTTTTTAAGCAGGAACCTTGTCATCCTCATTCTTTTCATTGCATTTGGAATGTACCAGTTGTTGAATAAATGATTTATGTGATAGCACTTTTCACATAGTAGCACCTCAATAAATGTTCATTTGTTTTCCTTTTCGTCTTCCCTTTTTAAGGATGAATAATGCATCACAGTGGATAGAAAACTGGTCAAATAATTAACTTTGGGCACTGCAGACAAAAGTGGGCTCTTCCCTCATATACACAACTCCTCCACAGACTAAGAGCTGTTCTTTCTCATAGAGACAAACTATTTTCTCCAGGTGATCCATAATGGTGCAGGTACATGAATAGGTTGCACTACAACATGCTCCCCACAAGACCAGGTCATATAATGCAAAATTCAATGTCCAAATTATTAAGAAAGCATAGCCAAACATCTTGCATATGTTTCAGAAACTATAAAGAAGCAGTTGATGGGAAGCGGCTGTGGCTCAATCAGTAGGGCTCCCGTTTACCATATGGGAGGCCCGGGGTTCGGTTCCCGGGGCCTCCTGGTGAAGGCAAGCCCGCCCGCACGGCGTGGTTAGCTGACCCAGCGAGCACAAGCAGCAAGGGGGGGATAAATGAATAAGTAAATAAAATCTTTAAAAAAAAAAAAAAAAAAAGAAGCAGTTGAAGAATTGGTCTTGCCATTCCCCAGGAATCGTTTTCCTGTATAATTCATCTGGTTACTGTTTCTCCACATCTGTTAAAGGATAATGCTCTGCGTAGGACAAAAGATGCCAAAGGAAAATTGTTTGAGATGAAGGAAAGCAAAGTATCCATTCATGTTTTATATGTGAGTAATATGAGGGTCACACCCTTTGCTGAGATCACAGTCTGGGCCCCACAGCAGATCTGATTTTAGAAAGCACAAAAGCATTTGCTTGTATGCCTTGAATTGTTCATATAGAAGGTACCAAGAGGAAGCAGACAAATGGGGGAAAGAGTACCGATCTTGAGGGAATAAAACTCTAAAGACCCTGGTTATGCCAGATACTAGATGGAATAAATGGGCCAGTTCCTTAATTTTCATGGTCTGCAATGTAATACTAAGGGGATGTGGAGATTGACTCTAAAAGGGGACTTCTGGCTTGAGTGTCACAAAATTTTTATGATACAATTCTCCTGCAGCTGAATTGTGCTGGAGAAAACCACACAACTGTGCTGAGCAGACCACAAATCAAGGAGACTTTTAACACTTTTTCTTATCTTCTGAAACTTCCATATCTCCCATTCTCATCTCCCAGCTTTAAATAAGATTTAAATAAGACCTAGAGACTCAAAACATAATATGAAAATATCTGGATTTCAACTGAAAATCACTCATCATACCAAGAACCAGGAAGACTCAAAATGAATGAAAGAAGACAAACAATAGATGTCAATACAAAGATGACAGTGACCTGACAAAGATTTAAAAGTAGCCATGATAAAAACTGCTTCAATGAACAATTAGGGACAAGCTTGAAAAAAAAAAAGAAAAAATAAAAAGCTTCAACAAAGAAATAGAAAGTCTCAGCAAAGAAATAAAAGATATGAAGTAGAACCAAATAAAATTTTCAGAATTTAAAAATACAAAGACTGAAATAAAAACCACAGTGGATGGGATCAACAGCAAAATAGAAGGTACAAAGGAAAGAATCAATGAATAGAAGATAGAATATATGGAATGGGTAAATGTATGAGATCCCAGGTTCAATCCCTGGTATCTCATTTAAAAAAAAAGAAAAAGTAAAAAAGAAGATAGAACAATAAAAATTACCCAAACTGAAGAAAATAGAATTAAAAAAGGAAAGAAAAAAAAAAACATCAACAACAGAGCCAAAGGGACCTGAGAGACTATAACAAACAATCTAGCATTTATGTCATCAGAATCCCAGGAGAAGAGAAAGAAGGTAGGGCTGATGAAAGTCCTCAAAGATATAGAGGTTGGAAGCTTCCCAAGTTTAAGAACAGACATGAACTTACAGATTCAAGAAGCTGAGTGAACCCCAAACAGGATAAACAAAAAGAAATCCATGCCAAGATATGTCATAATTAAACTTCAGAAAACTAATGACAAAATTTTAAAAGCAGCCAGATAAAAACAACATCTTACCAATAAGGAAAAGACCATTAGAATGCAGCAAATTTCTCAGAAGAAACCACAGAGACCAGAAGAAAATGATACAATTCTTTTTTAGGAGGTACCAGGGATTGAACCCGGGACCTCATATGTGGGGGACAGTTGCTCAACCACTGAGCTACATTCACTCCTGACACAATATTTTTTAAGTGCTAATAGAAAAAGATTGTCAATCTAGCCTCCTCCCAGAAAAATACTCTTCAGGAAGGAAGGGAAAATCCGGACATTGTCAGATGTTCATTTGAACTGAGAGCATTTGTTATAATGAGTCAAATACAAAGTCTTGGGGGAAAGCAACAAAATACATGGAATGGAATGAAAATGACAATACAACATGTCAAAAATTGGGGAACCCAGCTCAAACAGTGCTGAAAGAGAAACTTATAGCATTAAGTACATACGTTAGAAAAGAGGAAATTCTCAATTCAGTAATCTAAGCTTCCACCGCAAGAACCTAGAAAAAAGAAGAGCAAGGTAAGTAAGTGCAAAGCAAGCAGAAAGAAGGAAATAATAAAGAGCAGAAATCAATGAAAATGAAAACATAAAAACAACACAGAAAATCAATGAAACAAAAAGCTGGTTTTTTAAAAGATCAATAAAACTGACAAACCTCTAGCAAGCCTGACAAAGAAAAAAGAAGACTCAAATGACCAATATCAGGAATGAAAGAGAGGCTATCAATTCAGACCCTACAGACATCTAAAGGACAATGTCCTTTTGAGCCTTTCCCCCTCTATTCTTAGATACTATCCAGTAACATGTATTGCATTTAATTGTCATTATCTCTTTAGTTTCTTTTTCTTTATTTATGTAATTGTGGGAACATATATACAACATAAATCTGCCCATCCCAACCCCTCCCAAGCATAACATTCAGTGGGATTAATCACTTTCATAATGTTGTAGTACCCTCTCCACCATCCATTACTATAACTTTCCCTTTAACCCAAAGAGAAATCCTATGTTCATTTTGCATCAATTCCCCTTTGGCCCTGCCCTGCAGCCCTGGTAAACTGTATTCTGTCTCTTTGAGTTTGTATATTCTCTGATATTTGTGTGTGTGTGTGTGTGTGTGTGTGTGGTTACCATGGGGCTTAAATTGAACATCTTAAATCTATAACAATCTCATTTTTTATTACACCCCTCCCCCTGCCCCGAGATAGCTCCCTTGTCTGTCTGCTCATTGTCTGCTCACTGTGTCTGCTTGTCTTCTTTAGGAGACACTCGGAAGCGAACTCAGAACCTCCCATGTGGGAGGCAGGCACCCAACTGCTTGAGCCACATCCACTCCCCAATCTCATTTGTTTTGATATCAACTTAACTTCAATAGCATAAACTATGTTCCTATATCCTTCCAACCCCCCACCTTTATATAGTTCTTGATATAAATTACATATTTATACATAATGAATCCCAAACCATTGATTTATCATTACATTTTTTGCATTTGCCTAATTTAGGAAGCAAAACATGGAGTTGCAAAAAAATTCAATAGTACTGGTATTTGTATTTACTCATGTCATTATCTTTACCAGAGAACTTTACTTCTTCATATGGCTTCAGTCTATGATCTATTTTCCTTTCAACCTGCAGATCTCCATTTAGCATTTCTTGTGGGGCTGGGCTAGTGGTGATGAGGTCCCTCAGCTTTTGTTTATCTGAGAATGTCTTAATCCCTCCCTCATATTTGAAAGATAGTTTTGCCAGAATATATAGAATTCTTGGTTAGCAATTTTGTGCTTTCAGCACTTTAAATATGTCTTCCCACTGCCTTCTTGCCTCCAAGGTTTTGATGAGAAACTGGCACTTAATCTTATTGAGACTCCCATGTATGTGACATGTTGATTTTCATTCTGGGATCCCCCCAGTGCATATATTGGTATGCCTCTGATGGTGTCCTACAGGTTTTTCAGGCACTGTTCACTTTTCTTCACTCTTTCCTCTTTCTGCATCTCAGACTGGATGATTTCAATGGTCTTATCTTCAAGTTCACTGGTTTTTTTCTTCTTCTAGCTCTAATCTGCTATGGAACCCATCTAGGGAATTTTTTTTTCCTTTTTATTTTTATTTATAAGGAATATTTTTAATTGACTAGGGAATTTTTAATTTCTGCTACTATGGTTTTCAACTCTACTTGGTTTCTTTTCATAATTTCCATCTCTCTATTGATATTCTCTTTGTGTTCACCTATTTTTTTGCCTGATTTGCTTTACTTCTTTGCCCATACTTTCCTTTAACTCTTTCAACATCTTTAGGACCAATTTTTAAAAGTCTGTCTGGAATGTCTCCAGTCTAATCTTCCTCATTGATCATTTCTAATACTTTTTTTTTTACTTTATTTTTCTTTATTTATCCCCACCCTGCCCCCCACAGATGGTTCTCTCATCTGCCTGCTCATTGTTTTCTTGCCCTCTCCAGGAGGCACCAGGACCTCCCACATGAGAAGCAAGTGCCCAACAGCCTGAGCCACATCTGCTCCTCATGGGCTGTGGCGTCTGCTGGCTTGTGGCATCTGCTCGTTG
Source organism: Tolypeutes matacus (assembly GCA_026826555.1). NCBI lineage: Eukaryota > Metazoa > Chordata > Mammalia > Cingulata > Chlamyphoridae > Tolypeutes > Tolypeutes matacus. The sequence goes on from JAKSZT010053887.1 coordinate 47,834,833, forward strand.
TGAAGGGGGTGGCATCTGCTCATCTTCTTTTAGGAGGCACCGGGACCCAAACCTGGGACCTCCCATGTGGTAGGCAGGCACCCAACTAGTTGAGCCACATCCACTTCCCACTTTTTTTTTTTTTTTGAGGTACTGGGGCCTGGGGATTGAACCTGAGACCTTGTATGTGGGAAGTTGGTGCTCAACCACCAAGCCACATCAGCTTCCCTGAGTTGGTTTTTTCATTTGTTTTGCTTGTTGTTTGTGGTTTTTTTTTTTTTTCAGGAGGTACCAGGAACTGAACTCAGGACCTCCCGTGTGGGAAGCAGGTGCTCAACTGCTTGAGCCACATCTGCTGCCCAGTTTCTTATACTTTAATCTTCTCCTTTGCCTGAGCCATCACTCTGTGTCTTTGTATATTTTTAATCTTTTGTTGAAACCTGAACATTTTGCTATTTTAATTTGTTATCACTGGAATTTAGAGTCTGAGACATCTGTTCCTTAATTTTGAATCCAGCTAGTATCCTCAAATGACTTTTGATGAAGGTATAAAGTAATCCAATAAAGGAAAGATAGCTTTTCAACAAATAATGCTGAAATTATTAGACATACATAGAAAAATAAATGAACCTTGACTTAAGTCTTATGCCTTATTAAAGAAGTAACTCAAGGTGGATAACAGACTTAAATGTAAAGCATAAAACTATAAAACTTTGGGGAAAAAAATAAGAGAAAATCTTTGGGATCTAGGACTAGGAAAAGAATTCCTAGACTTGACAGCAAAAGAATGATCCATAAAAGGAAAAATTGATAAATCAGACTTTATCAAAATTAAAGTCCTTTTCTCTATGGAAGACCATGTTAAGAGGATGAAACAATAAGCTACAGATTGGGAGAAAATATTTGGAAATCACATTTTGGACAAAGGACTAGTATTTTAGAATATATAAAAAATGCTCAAAGGCAAACAATTTCATTAGAACATTGGCAAAGAACAAGGAGAGACATTTCACTGAAGAGGATATACAGATGGCAAATAAACACATATGTTCAACATCATTAGCCATTAGGGAAACGCAAATTAAAACCACAAGGAAATATTACTACACACCTATCAGAATGGCTGAAATAAAAAATGATGACGGGGTCGGATGTGGCTCAACTGGTTGGGCGTCCGTCTCCCATATGGAGGGACCTCCCGGTAAAAAAAAAAAAAAATGATGACAATACTAAATGCTGGTAAGGATACAGAGAAACTGGATCACTCATCCATTGCTGGTGGAAATGTAAAATGGTACAAACACTCTGAAAAACAGTTTAGCAGTTTCTTTAAAAAAAAAAAAACTAACAACAACAAAAAAACTAAACATGCAACTACCATATGACCCAGCAATTGTACTCCTGGACATTTATTCCAGAGAGATGAGGACTTATGTTCACACAAGAACCTGTACACAAATGTTTATAGCAGCTTTATTTGTAATAGTCAAAATCTAGAAAGAACTCAGATGTCCTTCAATGGGTGAATGTGTAAACAAACTGTGGTACAGGCATACTGTGGAATGCTACTCAGCAATAAAAAGTGATGAAGTACTGTTGATATATGTAAATCTCCAGAGGATTATGCTGAGTGAAAACACCAATCCCACCCAACAAGTTATGTACTATATAATTCCATTTATATAACATTCTTGAAATGACAAAATTATAGAAATGGAGATATTAGTGCCTAAACACCCCCAATGGCTTCTGATCACAATTAAAATAAAGCCCACCTCTTTACCATGGTTTTCAAACCTGTGTTTTAACCCCAGCTCTTTTTTTAAAAAAAGATTTATTTTATTTATTTATTTCTCCCCATCCCCTCGTTGTTTGCACTTGCTGGGTCTGTTCATCTTCCTTGTTTCTTTTTTTTTTTTTTTTTAAGATTTTATTTATTTATTCATTTATCCCCCCCTTGCTGCTTGTGCTCGCTGGGTCAGCTAACCATGCCGTGCGGGCGGGCTTGCCTTCACCAGGAGGCCCCGGGAACCGAACCCGGGGCCTCCCATTTGGTAAACGGGAACCCTACTGATTGAGCCACAGCCGCCTCCCTTCTTCCTTGTTTCTTTAGGAGGCACTGGGAATTGAACCCGGGACCTCCGATGTGGGAGGGAGGCACCTAATCACTTGAGCCACCTCCATTCCCTGCTTTGTTGTGTTTCTCATTATGTTTTTTCTTCTTATGTCTCTTGTTGCGTCATCTTGTTGCATCAGCTTTCTGCGCCTGCTTGGCTCTCCAGCTCACTATCTTCTTTAGGAGGAACCAGGAACCAAACCACAGATGTCCCATGTGCTAGGCAGGAGCTCAGTCTGTTGAGCCATATCTGCTTCCCCACTGGCTCTTTCTGATCTCACCTCACAGCAGTCTCTCACCCACTGCTCTTCAGCCACATTGATATTTCTTTGCCTAGAACACTACAAAGCCCTTTCCTACTCTAAGCCTTCATGTTTGCTGCTCCTTCTGCCTAGAATGTTCTTCCTTTCAGCTCATCATTTGCCTGGCTCATTCTCCTCTTTCAGGACTCGACATAATGTCATTTACTTCTCTCAATCATGCTCCATCACATTGTCCTCTAAATATCCTTCATAGCACTCAACACTCTTTGAATGATTTTGTTTGTTTATTTGATAACTTGTTCATTGCCTGTCTCCTTTTGCTAGAATATAAGCTTCATCCTTGTAGGGTCCTTGTCTGTCTAGTTTATGCTGCATACCCAGACCAGTGCCTGTCACATAGTAGACACTGAATAAATATATGTTGTGTGATGAATGAATCAAAGTTACAGTCTGAAAAAAAACAGTAGTAAATTTTGCTGCTATTGTTGAAAGAAATTTGGAAGTATCTACAGAGAAAGAGTTCATTCCCTTCCATTGTATGGTTTCTTTACCCTAATGATGACGTTGTGTATACCTCTTCAGAAATCAGGCTCCCATTTGCAAAACACCCCTTCATATAGCAACTACCATACATACTGCTGTCCATGAGAGAAGCATAAAAAAGAACACATTGATCAACAGGAGCCAGAATGTGGTTACTTGAAAGAATCATAATTAACAAGATTCCTTTCTTTTTTGGTTAGAAGAAGTCATTTGGAAATTCTCTCATAATATACTTGGTAACATAATGGACTGGAAATTGTATATTTATATTGATCATGTTAGGCTGCATAACATTCCCAAGGAATGTTTTTGATTGTTTGAGTACATGAATAAGTGAACAATATAATGAAGGGAGCACAATAACCTTGATGGAATCTTTTGGGGATACTGCCAGGCTTAGTTTTTCAGTTGTGGCTTTTTTTTTTTTTTTTTTTTTTTTGAGGTACCAGAGCCAGGGATTGAACCCAGGACCTAGTTATGTGGGAAGCCGGCACTCAACCACTGAGCCACATCGGCTCCCTTGAGTTATTTTTTTCATTTGTTTTACCTGTTGTTTGTTTTGTTTTTAACCAAACCCAGGACCTCCCATGTGGGAAGAAGGTGTTCAACTGCTTGAGCCACGTTTGCTGCCCTCTTTTGAATGTTTTTTTTCTTTTTCTTCAACTTTATAAGTAAAGACATCTCTATAGATGACAAATGCCATCAGAGTTAGTACACTCAAGGACAGAATCAAGATTCAGAAAGAGCTTAACAGGCCAGGAAGATGTGTCAAAACTAAGAACTGAATGAAAAGTTCTGCCTATAAATTCAACTGCAAAATTACACAATTAAGGGAAACGCTGCCCGACAGCACTAAACCTAAATAGACACCTTTATCAGCTGTGAGTTCAAAATGAAATCACCTCTATGATGTGACTGACAATAATGCTCATGTGATCACGAGAGGAAATAGGAAGGGAAGAAGCATTTGATGGGTAGTTACCTGTGCTAAGTATTTTGCATGTACATCCTATTTAGCCTCACAATGTCACCCAGGGAATTTGGCATAATTGGAGCATTTTAAAGAAGAGATTCAGAGTAATGTGTCCAAGCATATGATCCCCTTCATGCAGTGAGGTTTGAATTCAGGTTGGGTTGAATTCCCATTTCATAATTCTGCTTTCCTGGGTACAATGAACAGAAGTCTCCACTCAGGAAGTAAACCATCCACTCTAGTATCTACAGGTAGGTCCACAACTACAGTTTTGTGTTTCATTCTAGGTCCACTGGCATCTTGATGTGCTAAGATGAAGATGGGAATATTAAGAGAGGTTCAGGAAACCGTGTGTTATCAGAAGAAATTGGAGATGTTCAAGATATTAGTCTGGAAAAGGGAAATCTTAGGAGAACAAAATTGCTGCTTTTAAAATATCTGAAGAGCAGTCCGATGCACAAGGGGTTAGATATAATATAGGTGTTTCCAGAGGACAGAACTAGAGACAATGGGTAGCAAATATCTGGACAATTTAGTAAAGTTCTTTCTAAAAATCAGAGCTTCCTTTCTAGACCTAGACTTTAAATTCTTGGGTCTGAAACTTGCCTCTTCCTCTATTACCTTGGGTGACCTCCAACAGATTTTTAAATAAAATTGAGCCTCATTTCTCATCCATTTTACAGGAATAACAGTAACTCTGCAGTATTATTATGCACACGGCCTGTGCTCAGCTTATGCTATGTACTTAATTATTCTAAACAGTGATCTTTCTAAAAAATAGAAATGTTCAAGAAAAGGTTGGACAACTCTTTACCAGGTAGGAATATTATGGAAAAGATATCTGTGTCAGGGTGAGTTTGAGTATACGTTCTTAATGTTCTACAGAAGCAAATATCTTCCACCAGATTCCAGAGAACCTCAAGATTCCTAGGAGATATTTTTTTGCTTTTCAAGAAGATATGCTACCCTAATTGTTTTTGGAACAGATGCAAGTTTAGAAATAATAATTACTATTTATTGAGTGCTTACTATATGAAAGTCATTGTGCTAAGCTATTGCTTTTTATATTTTTAACTATTAATTTAGAACAAAATGTATAAAACTTATAAGAAGTTTATAAGGATATATGAATGCCCTTCATATATCCTTCACCTAGATTCACCAATTTGTTCATCTTTTGCCACATTTGTGCTCAACCATTTGAGAATAAGTTGCAGACATCATAATCTTTTGCCCCTAAATATAAGGTCTTTGAATGGATTATCTCATTGACTCCTAACACAACACTATAAAGTAGATGCTGCTACTACCCAAGTTAACCTATTTAACTTATAAGGATGCAGAGATATAAAGAGATTAAGCAACTTGTTTACAAAATTGGTAACTCCAACCAATCACACTTAGGTTTTTGAGAGAAAATCTGCTTGATTTCCTTTAGTACTCCTAAGACTCCTACTTTCCCTATTCAGTGCTGACAGCTATCACCCAAAGGAGCAGCACTGGTCTCCCCTTCTTCAAACCTGTCAAATAAAACAAGACAAAAAGATTTACTCTCTCCATTTCCCTTTGGTTTATCCACATGCCAAGTAGCAGATGCCTCATCATTCCAGCCCCTCACCCTAAAGTGGCTTCAGCGTCATTGAGCAGTAAAGCACTGGATCTGGAGTCCCTAGAGTCCAAACACCCAGCCAACTCCCGGTGACCTTGGACAAGTCATTGAACCTTTCTGTGTGTAATGAGAAGAGTGACATTGCATAACTATGGTGAAGCTCAAATGATAATGAATGGAAAGTACTTTTTTTTTTTTTTTTAATTAATTAATTTATTTATTTATTTTATCGGGAGGTCCCGGGGATCGAACCCAGGTCCCTCCATATGGCAGACGGATGCCCAACCATTTGAGCCACATCCGCCCCCTGGAAAGTACTTTTTAAATGCTACATAATTATTAGTTGCTATTAATAAATAAAAAATAATGAAACAAAATAATTGAAGATTCTGATGGTATCTAAGTTTGTTAGGAGCACACAAATCCCCTGGTGTCTCATTTTGTATTTACACACACACATACATACACACACATTCCTTTCATTGCAACTGCTTCTCCCCTTCTTTGTCATTTCTTTTTAGCCAAAGCTCTGCTTAGCATAGGAAACAATTTCTGGTTTACTTGGCCTGTGCATGGCTATGAACATAAAATAGTGAGGAAAATCAGAGGAATGTGGGATCCACTCCATGTCAATGAACACCAGCTGAGTGCCTGGTAGGTATTTAGTATTAAACTATGTTCTCAGGATACAGTGTTGAAGAAATCATAATCCCTGCACTCAAGCACTTATAGCCCAGTAAAGTAGAAAGGCCCATGGACAAATCATTTCTGTGTAATACAATAAAGGAACACAGAAATCCCTCACTCAGTCTGGGGATGTCAAGAAGGACACCTGAGCCTAGTCAGCCGGGCAGGTAGGGGATCAGACAAACAAAGGAGTAGAGGCATAAAGTAGTGGGTACATCTGCACAACTTCACATCACCTGTGTCACTAAGTGTCAGCGGAGGATCAGGAGGTAAGAAACTGCAGAATTGAGCAGAAAACAGGTCAAAGAAAGATTGGTTGACCATACTGAAATTTGGGGCTTTACCTGGAGAACAACATGATCAGGTTTGTGTTTTATTTATTTATTTTTTTTTTTAAGATTTTATTTATTTATTCATTTATCCCCCCCTTGCTGCTTGTGCTCGCTGGGTCAGCTAACCACGCCGTGCGGGCGGGCTTGCCTTCACCAGGAGGCCCCGGAAACCGAACCCGGGGCCTCCCATATGGTAAACGGGAGCCCCACTGATTGAGCCACAGCCGCTTCCCAGGTTTGTGTTTTAGATGGAATTCCTAGTGACAGTGAAGAGAATATGAGGGGGACAAGAATGGAGGTAATAAGACTGGTGTGTGTGTGGGGGTGGGGGGGTGGGGGTGGGAGACAGCAAGAGATAATGAGGGAAAGAAATTAGGCAGTGGCAGTCAAAATAAGTAAAGGATAAAATTATGACTTTGTGATTGACTGAACATGGGTATGGAGGCAGAAACGAAGAAAAAGAAGGAGTCCACGGTCCTCCCAGGTGGGTGGAGTGTGTTTGGTGCATGCATTAGTAGTTTGGGAAGGACCGTGGGGGTGAAGGTGATCCATCCAGTGTGCCTGGAGTGGTAAATGCAAAGACATGAAAAACAAGAAGAGCCCCTTTGAGGTTTCTTCCAGTCAGTATAATTGTTGAGTGACAATTAACTAGGGCTTTAAACAAGAAATACTCAAACCCCAGAATCCATATGGGCACTGATGGTGAATGTCAAGAAAGCCAGAAGCTTAATCCTTGCCTCCAGAATGACACATCCTATCATTAAAACATATCTGCAGGGGAGCAGGTATAGCTCATTGGTTGAGTGCCTGATTCCCACATTCAAGGTCCTGGGTTCAATCCCCAGTACCTCCTAAAACAAAAACAGAAACAAACAACAACAGCAACAAAAATACCTTGCATTCAAGAGACCAGCAAAAAGGAATAAAGTTGTGGTTCAGATTTGAAATGCTCAAAAGCAGGATAAAAGACACCAGTGTGGGAGGTTGCTGAGCTCTCTTCTCACGACTGCTTTTCCCAGAGCTGAGAACTGTTACACATAAGCCACTGCCTCCTCCTTTCTCAACTGAGTAAGGAACAAGGAAATACCACATACACGATGTGACAGAATGCCCAAAGAGAAAGCATCAGAGTCAATTGGGTAAAATAAGCACAACCTTGCTCTGCCTGGTCCATGTGTCTTGTGACCCTTGTGGCTGTCTGCCCCTGTCTCCTCTCTCTCCTCTCATGACCCTGCATCTCCCCTAGAATCCTTAGCCCCATTTCCCACATCCCAGCTCTGACACCAATTTGTTGTTTATGTATTTATTTGGGGATTGTAGAAGTAAAAGACCCTTTAAAACAAATAAACATGTCCCTCTTATTGCAGGTGCCCCTTACCTATCAAATAACTTTCATTTGCCCCCATGTACCAGGCAACTGTGTGCTTTTCCTTTGCTGTTTGCAGTCTTAGTCATAGCCCCATGGAAGGATTAGGTGCAAATGTCACTCAGTCGTTTCCTTCAATAGATTATGCAAGTATAAATTGGATTGTGTAAGTGCATATTAGTGCTTTCCCTCCAGCGTTAATACTGCAAGAAATGTTTGAGATTTTTTTTTTTTTTATTCCTTGCAGAGAAATAGAATGAGCAAGAAAAGAGTCATAATTTTTTTTTCCCCTTGGCAGGCAGGAATATTGAACTGAGAAGCCTGCCAAACCGCCAAACCATGTATGGAATATGTCCAATAACCTAGGGATTGAAATTCAGGAAGGTCAGTAACTGTTCTCGTGAATTTTACTGGAAATGATTTCTTTAGGAAGAAGATCCCTGTGGGGGACCCTTTCAGAGTAGTTGCAACAGTAAGACCTCCCGTGAACTAGAGGGAGCAGTGCAAAGAGCACTATTACTAGATTTAAATCTGGTAAACTGGATAGGTTGCACTATCCTCTGTGATAGCCCCAGCAAGGCTAAGCTCAATTTTGTTTTGTCTGATCACTCTTTTAAACTCAGAACTCACTTCTCCTGCAGAGTAGTGTGGATCAAAGCACCTCAAAGTGAGTTCTGGGAACCAGTGTTGGTTTGCAAATTGATTATTACTGATTTACCACAAGTACAGAAAATTGAGGGCAATCCTTTAGAAACTTTTATAGCAATCTGACAGGATGGTTCATATCTAATAATTAAAAAGTTAGGCTTTCCTTTTTTAATATCACTTTTACTTTATTTTACAAAAGCATAGTCAGCTGAAGATTAGAAATTTTAGAGAAAGGTCCTTCTTCACAGATTTCCTGAGAATCACTGTTGTAGATGACAGAGCATTAGAACAGAAGTCACTTGTCCTGGGCTACAGTCCTTGCTCTTTCACCAACTATCTGCATGGCCATGGACAAATATCAGGGGGCCCATCTACAAAGGGGGAAGGAAGATGCATTGGAATTTAACTCTACCATCCGTGGTTAACAGCATCACCTTTTACCCAAGCTAAAACCTACAGACAGATTCTTTTTAATGTTGTTGGTTTTTCCCCCTCATTACATGTATCTAATTGGTCAAAGTCCTGTGGATTCCAGCCGTGAAATGCACCTCTTGTCACCTTGCCCTGCCCTCAGATCTCCTCCTAACTGAGCTCCATGCCTCCAGTCTTGGTTCTCACCATAATGTTAGCTAGACCCTTCTAAAATGAAGATACCATTGCCTTGTACAATAAATCCCAAACTCTTTGTTGAACCTCCAAGGTCCTTTATTACTGGGTCTGGCCTACCCTTCTGGCCTCATCTCCCGCCACCCTCCCTAAGTCACACTACGTTCCAGCCACCTTGGGCCTCTGGCTGCTCCTCAGACACATCATGAACTCCTGTTACACCTTCATGCTTTGATTCACTCTGTCACCTCCGCCCTGGAATGCCTCTTCTCCCATGTCTACCCAGCACAGCTGTCAAAGCTCAGCTCATGTCACTGTATTTTCTCTGGCACCCCTCTTCCTCCACCCAAATTAATTACTCCCTTATCCATATTTCCCTCCCACATTATATTCATATTTATATACATGTTTTGTATAGTTATTAGCTTACTTGTTTTGTCTCTGCCTTCCCTTTCACAATCAAGATGTCTTGTTAATCTTAATTACCCCAGCAATTAGTATAGTGTCCCACATACTGGGGACTCCATTGTTTGTGTCAATATTATGGGTTGAGACACTCTTGATCACCATGTGCCAAGACCTCAGGATCTGGTGGTGACTAAGACAGACAAGGTTACAGGCATGTGGAGCTTACATTACAGTGCAGGAGAGGAAACAAACAAACAGGGTGATTTTTTTAAAAAGCAAATAAACAAGGTAATTGAGATCATTGCTCTGAAAGACACAACCAGGGTGCTGAGATAGAACCTGCCTGGGGGACGCCAGCCTGGATAAGAAGGTCAGGAGGAGCCTCTCTGAGGACATGGTACTTGAGCTGAACCATGAAAGATAAGAAGTGGGAAAGGAACTGGCCTGTTCAGGTAACAGAAGCACAAGGCCAATGTGGCTGGGGAATAGTGAGTGAGGTGAGTGGTATAAAATGAAGTTGGAAGAAAGAGGTCTCAGTATGTAAGGCCTCACTAAGATACTCTCATAAAGTGAGTTTAGATTTTCCTCTAAAGGCAGGAGAAGTCTTTGAAGGGTTTTAAGGAGAAGAGTGACTTAACCCAGATTAAAATTTAAGAAATGTATTCTAGTTCCTATAGAGAGTGGAGTAAGAGAAGCAAGAGAAAAGACTAGGACACAAATGAATGGATTATTCCAGAATTCTAGACAAGAGATTATGGTGACTTAGACTGGGGATTGGAGGTTAAAAGTGGGGATAGAGAAGACATAACAGAGATATCATTTGGAAGTCAAATGAAAAGGACTTGATGATCAATTCAATGTAGGAGGGAGAGATAAGGGAAGTGTAGTAATGAAGGACAACCCTCATGTTTTCCCTTGAGCATCAGGGTAGAAATTGGTACTTTGGGGAAGGATTGCCTGGGTTTAGCTGGCTCTATACTTACCCCTGTGTGATTTTGGATAAATTCCCTTAAACCATTGCATCTCTGTTTTTTATCTGTAAAATATGTGCAAAAATAGGACCTACATCCAAGGGTTAACATAAGGATTTACTGTGTTAATGTGTGGTAAGTGTTGCCCACAGTACCTGACACACAGCAAGAGCTCAGAGAGGAAACAATAGCTGTAATTTGCACTTCTGCAAGGGATAAGTGCCCAAGCAATGCTGAACTACCTTCAGTTATCCAAAAGAGGCCAGCTTTCTCTTTACTGGGTCTTTTCTGTTCTGCTATAGAAAATCACTGCATTATGCAAAATCATGTGTTAAAAACCACAAGACTTATGGAGAAATGGGAAACTTAATCAGTGACACATTTAAAAATATATAGATGCTTAAAGGAGAGTTGTAATGTGGCACCTGAATCCATGAACATTTTGTACTCTTCCATTAAGTTCACAGGTCTCTCTTGTACTTTGGGTGGAAAAAATACATAGAGAGAAATCAAAAAAACTTGTGCACCAAAGGACACTATCAAGAAAGTAAAAAAGGCGACCCTCAGAATTGGAGAATATATTTGCAAATCCTGTATCTGATAAGGGTATAGTATCCAGAATTTATGAATAAATATTACAACTCAACAATAAAAAGACAACCCAATTTAAAAATGGGCAAAGGACTTAAATAGACCCTTGTCCAAAGAAGGTATACATGTAGTCGATAAGCACATGAAAAGTAGAAACCACACCCATGAGAACGTCTATAATAAAAAATACAGAAAACAAGTGTTGGCAAGGATATAGAGAAATTGGAACCCTCATGCATTGTTTGTGGAAATATTAACTGGTGTAGCTGCTTTGGAAAAACAGTTTGACAGTTCATCGAAGTGTTAAATGTAGAGTTACCATATGACCCAGCAATTTTACTCCTAGAGAGATACATAAGAGAATTGAAAGCGTATGTCCACACAAAAGCTTGTACACAGATGTTCATAGCAGCATTTTCATAATACTAAAAAGCAGAAACAACCCAAATGTCCATCAGCTGATGAATGCATAAACAAAATGTTATATCCATAAATAGAATACTATTCACCTACAAAAAGGAATGAAATACTTACGCATGCTACAAATGGATGAACTTTGAAAACATTATGTAGGTGAAATAAGCCAGACACAAATGGCCATGAAATGTCCACAATAAACACATTCATAAAGACAGAGAGTCAATTAGTAGTTATCAGGGGCTAGGGGAAGGGAGTAAAATGAGAGTTACTGCTAACAGGTATAGAGTGTTTTTTTGGGGGGTTGATGAAAAATGTTCTAAAATTAGATAGTGGTGATGGTTGTACAACCTTGCATATATACCAAAAGCCATTAAATTGTAGAATTTAAAATGGGGCATTTCATGGTCTGTGAATGAATTATAGCTTAAAAAAATAAAAAAATATATGAATTTACGTGGTTACAACCATGCACTTTATAGGCATAATTTCATTTAACCCTCATAAGAACCCACAAGCTAGGTACTATTATTATTCATACCTTGCAGATGGAGACACTGGAAAACAGCACTTTACCCTATTTCTTACATTAGGATTTACATACTTCCATTGCTAATTCTCCTACCATGGGATTTGGGAGGATGAAATGTAATATTAATGGTGGTAATTGCTTCATTATATACGATTTCATGATTTTCAAAGCACCTTGCTTCCATTACTCTCTAAGTCTCAGACCTCTGTAAAGCAGAAAGGGCAGGAGCATGCCCCTCATTTCACAGGTGGAACTAAGAAAGCCACCCAGTGGCATAGCAGTCAACTAGTAAACAGCAGAGCCAGGCCAGAGTCCACATTTCCAGATACAAAACATACAGTGTGTCCTTCTCAGCACCTCTCTTGTACACCCTGCTGGCTTTCATTTCCTAAATTCACCCCCATCTGCAATCAAGCCTGACACAGCTTGATGTGGCCACATGTGCGGAGGATTTGGATCTCACGCAACCTGTTTAAGGCCATGACAAAGTAGACAACGAACTCGGGAAACTCAACCTCTCTGAGATTCATTGTCCTCAACTGTATATAAGAATATAAAAAATGCACTTTGCTGAGCTGTTGTGAGAACTGTTATGTGTAAAATACCTAGAGCTGTGTCAGTCTTGCATGAGGAATGGATAGTAAATGTTAGTTCCCCTCCACGTGACTTGCCCCTAAATCTGTACACATTTCTCCCTTCATTGGTATGAGCCCCAGTAGGACACTGTCCTCTCCTGATTAACTTAATACTGCACATTGCTTTTTAATTATTTTTTTTCTTTTTATTTTTTTACCGGGAGGTCCTGGGGATCGAACCCAGGTCCCTCCATATGGGAGACGGATGCCCAACTATTTGAGCCACATCCATCCCCCATGCTTTTTATTAAGATGTCTGATTGGTGACTAAATTTCAAAGATCTCTGTAAAGGTAGGCTCAATATGCTAAAATTGATCTGCTTCGAAAGACCAGTTCATATCTAAGAAAAGACTGGAAGAATTTTATACAACTGTGGTATGGGGTTAGGGATCCACAGAAAGAGAATCATAACTACGAAATGGCAAAGTTGACTTCTAACAACATTTATATTTGGAAATTCATGATTTCAGAAGCAACATCATAAAATAACCTAGATTTTACGTTAAATCAGTGAAATATTGTTAATAAGTATTGTTATTATTGTTACTATTTTGTTTCCTCCTTTACTATTTGTTAATTTAATACAGGTATTTATGATTAATTTTATTTTAAGTCAATAAAAGTCTTTTTTATTTATTTATTTTTTTATTATGGGTACAAATATTGAAGCATTGCTGCTAACCATGGTCAATGGAGTATATTATGGTTAACATTTTGCACCATATACTTTTTTTTTTAAGTCTTTTTTTTTAAATAATCTTATACTTCTTAAAATCCTAAATCAAACATGTTCTTTTTTTTTTTAAAGATTGTATTTATTTATTCATTTATCCCCCCCTTGCTGCTTGTGCTCGCTGGGTCAGCTAACCACGCCGTGTGGGCGGGCTTGCCTTTACCAGGAGGCCCCAGGAACCGAACCCGGGGCCTCCCATATGGTAAACGGGAGCCCTACTGATTGAGCCACAGCCGCTTCCCTCAAACATGTTCTATACACAGATACTTCTATTAATTCATGGAACCTTACTATGTATGAAGTACTGTTTCCATGCTTACATAAATGTACATGCAACATAATATAGTGGAACAAATCAGGGTTCAGAGTCATAATAATAATAGCTTAACCTTTTGTCACAGCACTTACATATGCCAGGAGTTGTTTCTAATAACTTTACACATATTAACTCATTTAATCATTAGAACAAACCATTGAGGTAGATATTGCTGTCATCCCCATTTCACCGATGAAGAAATTGTGACAGACAAGGTCAGCTTGTTCAAGTAAAGAATGAAACTGAGGTTTGAAGGCAGATAGTGTAGCTCTAAATACCATGCCCTTGACCAGGGCCTGGAAAAGTCAAGCTTAGATTCCAGCTCTGAATTTCCACCTGAATGACCTTGAAGAAATCATTTAACTTCTCTGAGTCTCATTTCCACATTTGTGAAAAGGGGATTATAATAACCACCTCATGAGTTCTTTCATAAGAGTAAAATTAAATCATGTGTGTAAAAGCACCTTTCCAAATAGTAACAGGCTACCCAATTATTGGTTCTACTCTTTTTATTAATATGTAAAGCTAAAAAAAAGTGCATGAGCTCTTGGGGGGTGGGGGGCACAGAATTGAAAATAAAATACAAAGTCACCCCGGTACCATCTAGACTTTATTGATAAAGCACACATATTTTTGTTAGAGACCTCTGGCTGCATCAGATATTAAACAAGTAACTAGACTGTATTTCCTTTTTTTATTTCTGTATTATTATTATTGTTATTATTAATTTTAGGAAGTACCCAGGACCTCATACATGGGAAGTAGGCACTTAACCACTGAGCTACAACCTCTCCCCTAATTTTTTTTGCTTGTTTCTGTATTAAAAGACAAGGGAAATTTAATATTAATGCTATACTTTCAGAGACATGAAATAATGATTTGTTTTGAGAAAAGGCTCTGGCCAAGCCTAGGAAGGTTTGGAATTTGCCATTTTCTTATTGAGTTGAGTGGAGTGCCATGCAAGAGAATCCAGCTAAACACTCAACCCAGTATTTTCAGGACTTGGGAATTATACTGAATGACATTGCAATGACAGATATAGGCCATTATATATCTTGCCATAACTTACAAAATTGTGCAGGAGAGAGTGTAAACTCCAATGTAAACTATAATCCATTAGCAGCAATGCTCCAAAATGTGTTCATCAATTGTAACAAATGTACCATACTAATGAAGGATGTTGTTAATGTGGGAAAATGTAGGAGGGGTAGGGAGTGGGGCATATAGGAATCCCCTATATTTTTTATGTAACATTTATATAATCTAAGTATCTTTAGAATAAAAATTAAAAAGTATATTGAAAAAGATAAACAAAAACACTCAGCCCAGGCTTGTCCCTCAGAAGGGTCTTACAGAAATTCTTAAAGCAAGAGACTCTGCTAGAAACTTGGGGCTATTTCATTCAATCTTCCCAAATCAGAATCCCTGAGCACTTCCCATTGTTATTGTTCTCCTGAAGGGAGACAACACATTGTAATAAAAACAATACAAAACCAAGAACAGCTTTGGAGTCAGATTTGAGTTTAAATCTTGACACTCTTTTCTTATTAGTTGGTGGATTTCGGTCAAGTTATTTACCTTCCAGAATCTCTGTTTCCTCTTATGTACAAGGGAGTAATAATACCATCTACCTGAAAAGGTAGTCATCTGTGGGTTAAACAGGACTGGTGATAGCTCACCTGTACTGAATCTTCTAATGTTCCAGTTGCTGTGCTAACTTCTCCTACTGGAGCCTCACGCCACCTATGAGAGAGGTGATGTTAGCTGCATTTTATAAACGAGTAAACAGCTAACAACAGGCAGTACCAACACCAATAAAGCAAGAACAATGTAAAACCTGGCACATAATAGTTATTTAAAAATTTTAGCTCCTCTTCCTGAGCAGCTTTGGAGGAGGCAGCCTTTAGTCTCACAGTGGTAGAGAACCCAGAGGTCTACCACCCAGGGGATCTGAAATGGCTCCTCGCAGATCTCTCTGCTTCTGATCTTGCACCAAGGTAAACTTTATTTATACCATGAGATCTCAGACAGATCAGGTACAGCAAGATGGAAATATTTTAAATATTTAAAAATGGATAGCAATTGAAGTCAAATGTACACATTCTTCATCTCTGAATCACTGAAGGAACTGAGCGCTAGGAAACCAGGCTATGACTTGGCCTGGCTAGATCCTGAAGCATTTAGTTTATGTTCCTAGTCTGCTGTTGAATCTAAGGTGAGAGGCAGGCTTGTGAGGTCAGCAGAGGGTGGGCTTCAGGATTCTTGACTCACTGACTCCCTAGCTGGGTGTCCTTGAACAAGGTACTTAATGTCTCTGAGGCCCAATTCCTTATCAGTAAAATGGAGATAGGAATAGCTATCTCATGGGATTGTTAAAAGGATTAAATGAGATCACTCTAAATTACAAATCCAATAGAAGGCTGGTTTTCTACTGCCTGAAGGCCCCCAAGGGCTCTCCAGAGCCTTCCTAGTTAAATCCTATCCACTGAGCTTACCCATCCACATCCTTCACATTCTCCCTCCCACTCTAGAATACAGCCATAGAACGCTGCTTGCATTTCACAAAATACACTTGTCCGGTCTCCTATCTCTCTTCAATCATTCATACATATCATGCATACAGCAAGTATTTATTTAGCCCCTGTTCTGTGTGAAGCCCTGGATTAAATGCTGGGAATACAACTATGGAACCAGACAAACCCAGCCCTTGGCATGAAAGATCCTGAGGTCTAGTGAGTTGTCAGGAGAGTTAAGAGGCCCTTATAATTCTGGGAATTGGCTGATATGAGAGGGAAGAACAAGGTGTTATAGACTTGGATGGTCATAGAAAGCCACCTGAGTGTAAAGAAATTTAATTATATTTAGAGAATGAGCCTTAATCCAATATGCTGAAGTCCTTATAAGCAAAGGAAATTGGACACAAAAGGAGAAGCCACAGGGAACAGCCAGAAACTAGAAGTCAATGGAAACTGGAAGAGAAAGAAGACACCATCATGTGCCAAGGAACTCCAAAGATTACTAGCCAGTCAGAAGATATCAGCCCCAGGAGAAAGCAAGCCTTCTAGCCTCTGAAACCATGAGCCAATAAATTACTATTGTTAAGCTAACCCATTGCATGGTATTTGTTTTAACAGCTAGGAAACTAATACAGATGCTAAAACTATTAAGTGAAAAGTTGTTGTTAAGGAACAGAGTATTCAAAAGTACCTTAAAATGACAATATCCATTGATCATCATCTTATTCAATGACCAAATTTAAAGCTGCTGAGGCATAATCATATTTATGTTTTGAAAAAATGTGTTTCCCCTGTAGAAATTCAATAAGAACTCTGCATCACCTATGAAACATTTCTGCCAAAAATGTTTAACCAAACTCCAATCAAACTTTAGACCTAACTCTAGTTTATAAGAAATATAGAGGGTAGAGAAACAAGGGAAAGTTATCACGAGGAAACAATCAGACAAACCCCAAATGTGGGGCATTCTATAAGGCCAGGTCTCTTGAAAGAAGTCACTATCCTTTAAACAAACAAACAAACAGGATCGAAAATAAAAGGTGGGGGTGGGCAGAGCAGATGTGGCTCAAGTGGTTGAGCACTTGCCTCCCACATGGGAGGTCCTGGATCCCTGGTGCCTCCTGAAAAAACAAACAAAACAAAAAACAACAACTCAGGGAATCTGATGTGCCTCAGTGGTTGAGTGCCAGCTTCCCACATACAAGGTCCCAGGTTCAACCCCCCACACCTGGTGCCTCAAAAATTAATTAATTAATTAATTAATGGCAGGAACAGTTTCAGACTAACAAGCAAATACAATGAGTGACAGTTGTTTGTACTCCACTTAAAAAAATAAAATTAAAAAACCTGGTTATAAAAGATATTTTCAGGATGACTGAGGAAATTTGAATATGAAGTAGATATTAGTTAAGGAATTATTATTAATTTCCTTAGGTACAATGGTGGCACTGTAGCTATAAGAAGAAATGTCCTCATTTTTAGATGTGTACAGATATATTTGGGGGCAAGGTGTCACATCCGTATCTTTCAAATGGCTAAACCAAAAACTTTGTGAGGGTTTACATAAGTGAATATCTTTTTTCTTAGAAATGTACATGGTAGTAGTGAATGTTCAAGGAGCATACAATCCACATGCAAGTGTTCAGAAAATGGGTTGATAGAGAGAGAGATAGAGAGGTGGATTGGTGGATAGATGGTTAGATAGAATGATATGGCAAATGTGACAAAATGTTCAAATTGGTGGTTCTGGGTATCTGGGGGTGGGGAGTAGGGGTATGTTGGAGTTGTGTCTATGGGGTATATATTATTTTTGTAACTGTCCTATAAGTTTGAAAAATTTTCAAAATAAAAATTTTTTTTTAGGAGTACATGTGTGTGTGTATAGACAACAAGCATGGCAAAGTATTAACAATTGTTTAACATAGATGGTGGGAATACACATAAAGTTGGTACAGGGCATAATTTTGGGTAGGAAACCTTAAGGTTTGATATGACTCATGTCAAAGGAGGTTTAAGAGGTTGAGCCCAGGCTAAAGGAAATGACTTTTTTAAGAGAGAGGAGGCAAAAAAGACTCACTGAAGTTTGCTCCTTTTCCAGGACAATCAGGATTCAGAACAGAAACCGTGGATGGACAAGAGAGTGTGTACTTGGCTGGAACACCTATTCTCATAGTTTTGATTTCCCTACCTCTCCTTCATCCACTGCCAACTGGCCTTCATCCCTACTACACTGAAATCCTCCATCTCCTAATACTCAAATCCAATACTTATTTCCCAATCTTTATCTTATTTCATCCTCTGAAGCATTTGACAGCATTCTTCTCCTACCTCTGATTTTTCAGTTAAATCTTCTTTCTAAATCTTCTTTTGCCTATTTCTTCTTCTTCTTTTCTTTTTTTTTTTTTTTTTTTTTTGCCTATTTCTTAACGTGGGTTTCTCTAGTCTTCCGCCCTCTATTCTTACAATACTACACATTTTTACTGGGTAATCTGAGTCACTCTCAATATCTCAACCAAAACCTACATGCTAATAACCCCCATATCTGTTTCCATCACAGATCTCTTTCTTCAGGTCCAAACCCAAGGTCTAACTGCCTGCTGGCCTCATTCATTGGGACTTCCTCAGCTGCAACTTTTCTAATACTTAATATCTCCCTTCTCCTGGTCTCAAACAGATATATTCTTCATCTTGCCTCCCCTAATTTAGTTAATGACCCTATGATCCATCCAGTTATCTAAGCCAGAAATCTGGTGTTTTTTCTTTATTTTATTCATATCATCAATAAAGATTTATTAATTACCTACTGTTTTAGTTCCCTAGACTACTCGAAGCAGTTACCATGAAATGGGTTGGCTTGAACAATACGAATTTATTAGCTTAAAGTTTGAGGCCAAGAAAATGTCCAAATCAAGGCATTAACAAGGCAACACTTTCTTCCCCAAGACCAGTTGCCAGCAACCCTTGACTCCTCTGTCACATGGTAGTATCTGCTTGTCTCTCCTTTCTCTTTAGGTTTCCATTGCTTTCAGTTTCTTGCTTCCATGGCTTTCTGTCTCTTTGTCTATATTCATTCCATTTATAAAGGACTCCAGTAATAGGATTAAGACCCATACTGAGTGAGATAAGTCATACCTTAACTTAAGTAGTCTTCTCAAAAGGTCTTACTCTTTACACCTATCAGAATGGCTACTATTAAAAAGACAGAGAACTACAAGTGTTGGAGAGGATGTGGAGAGATAGGAACACTTCTTCACTGTTGGTGGGAATGCAGGATGGTACAACCACTATGGAGGACTGTTTGGCAGTTCCTAAAGAAGTTGAATATAGACTTGCCATGTGACCCTGCAATACCACTACTGGGTATATATCCAGAAGAACTGAGAACAGTGACACAAACAGACATTTGCACACCGATGTTCATAGCCACATTCTTCACCATTGCCAAAAGTTGGAAACAACCCAGGTGTCCATCAACAGATGAACAGATAAACAAACTGTGGTCTATTCACATGATGGAATATTATGCAGCTGTAGGAAGAAATGAAGTCATAAAGCATATGGCAACATGGATGAACCTGGAGGACATTATGTTGAGTGAAGCAAGCCAGACACAAAAGGACAAATACTGTATGAATGCATTACTATGAACCAAATATATTGTGTAATATATTGTTTGATTCAAAAAAAAAAAAAAATTTACATATATCCATTACATTTAATTGAGAAATGTATATATTTATTCATCTGTGTTTACTTTTTAGTTTTTGTTTATGTTTTCAATTATTAAATGTACAAAATAAAGTTAAAAAAAAAAAAGTTATATGAAATGAGATGTTCTACAATGCCCATAAGCTATAATAAATGACATTCTGTACTTTAAAAAAAAAAAAAAAAAAAAAAAAAAGGTCTTACTTACAATGGATTCACAGATATAGGAATGGATTAACTTTAAGAACATGTTTTTCTGGGGTACATACAGCTTCAAACCACCATACCTACCACATGGTGGATACTGTGCTAGAGGCAAAACTGGCTTCAACATCTTCTTACATGGAGAAGTAGACATTGATTAAATAGTCATACAAATACATGTATAAGTTATAGGCTAAGATAAAAGTTTTGAGGGAAAGAAATGTGACGCTAAGAGAAAATAAAACAGGGGAACCTAATACAGGTTGAGGGGGCAGGTGGGAATGAGGAAGGAGATAAATTTCAGGGAAGGCTTCTCTAAGAAAATGATATTTGAATTCAGAAAAGAAGCATACATTGGAATTAACTAATGAAGGTAAGGGAGAGGTAGTGGCCTCTAGGAAAAAGGAAAAGCACATGTAAAGGCCTTGAGGTAGCTC
Organism: Tolypeutes matacus; assembly: GCA_026826555.1. Taxonomy (NCBI): domain Eukaryota; kingdom Metazoa; phylum Chordata; class Mammalia; order Cingulata; family Chlamyphoridae; genus Tolypeutes; species Tolypeutes matacus. The sequence goes on from JAKSZT010053887.1 coordinate 47,855,424, forward strand.
TTATGAAGACACTATGGTGTAGATGGAGCACAGAGAACAGGAGGAAAAGAGGCATAAGACCAGGCTGGAGTTATCACTAGGAGCCACAACCAGCTGAGCACTATAAGCCACATATAGTGTTTTGGACATTAGCTTAAAAAAAATAAAAGGAAGCCATTGAAAGGTTTGGAACAAGGAGATGACATATAACATAGCTGTGTATCACTCTAGCTGATATATGGAAAACTGATTGAAAGGAGTAGGTGGGGATGTAGGGATGCCAGTTAGGAGGCTGCTGCAGAAGTCTAGATGAAAGATGAGAGTTAGTAGCTTGGCCTTAGGAAATGACAATGGATTTGGAAGAAGAATCTACAAGGTTTGATATAGGTTAGTATATGGGGTAGGTAGGAAAAAGAAATGGGATTGGGATGACTCCAAGATTTCCAGTGTTGCTGTTCCTGGGAAAAGGAAAATGGGAAGAGAACCCAGTTAAAGGAGAAAGCTTATGAATTCAGGATGGACATGTGAAGATTGAGATGACTTAGATTCATGGAAGTGGAGATACTAAGTAAGCATTTGGCTATACAAGTGTAGACTCAGAGAATGGTCTAGACTGGATGTGATGCCTTGTCCTGCTGGAGCCATCTTGCCTTCAACAATAAGATAAAGCCAACCCAAGGATGGCAAAGTGGAGAGATGGGAAGAACCTGGATCTTTGATGAAATCTTTGAGTCACTGAATCAATCAACCTGACCTAAAGCCTGCCCTACCTCTTGATTTCCTCTTATGTAAGAAAATAAATAGCCTCATTCTTTGAGGCAGAGCTCTGAAACCTGTAGCTGAAAGCATCCTAACTGAAATAAAGAATTAGGGAACAGTTTGGACCACCTACACTTTTGCACTGAGAAAAGTGCAAATATCTTATTCCATATCTCTTTCTGCCTACCCCAGTAGAGAACATGGACTTTACTGGTCATGGGCTTGGTCTATTAGGAAGAGGATTAATCACTCAGTCAACCAAATCAACATTCCACAAAAATTGGTTGAATGCATGAAATATGTTGAATGTAAAATGAAAAGAGAAATGTCAAAGAGTGGTTGGAAGCCTAGAATGGTATCATGAAGAGGCATTTCCTTAAGGGTGTCAAGTCATCAGTTTTATTGGTTCAGAAAGTCTCAAATTTTCAGTAGACTCAGTGATCAGATTCTCAAGGACTGACTCATGCTCACCAAACTCAGAAGAAACTGACATTCTCTTCAACAGATGGTGCTGAAACAACTAGATATCCACATGCTAAAGAATAAAGCTGAACCTCTTCCTTACATCATACCCAAAAAATTAATTGAAAATGGATTATAGGCCTAAATGTAAGAGCTCAAACTGTAAAACTCTTAGATGAAAATGTAGAAGTAAATCTTTGTGTCCTTGACTTAGGCAAATCTTTCTTCGATACAGCAATAAAATCACAAGCAACAACAACAACAAAAATAGATATATTAGCCTTCATCGAAATTAAAAACTTCTGTTCTGGGGAGCAGGTGTAGCTCAGTGGTTGAGTTCCTGCTTCCCATTACAAGGTCCTGGGTTCAATCCCAGATACCACCTAAAAATAAAACAAATAAATAAAAATAAAAATAATTAAAAAAAAAAAAACTTTTGTGCTACAAAAGTACCATCCAGAAAATGAAAGACAAGCCAAAGACTCAAGGAAAATATTTGCAAATCATATAAGGGACTTGTATCCAGGATATATAAAGAACTCATAACTCAATAATAATAAAAAGTTACATAACCCAAATAAAAATTGGGCAAAGGATCTGAATAAGAATTTCTCCAAAAAGGCCAATAAACACATGAAAAGATACTCAACACCATTAGTCATTAGGGATATGTGAATCAAAACCATAATCAGATACCACTTCACACTCACTAGGATGGCTACATTAAAAAAAAAAAAAAAAGATAATAACAAGTATTGGTAAGGAATGGAGAAATTGGAACCCTTATACATTGCTAGTGGGGATGTAAACTGGTGCAATCACTTTGGAAAGCAGGTTGGCAGTTCTTCAAAATATTAGGCATAGAGTTACCATATGACCCAGTACTTCTACTCCTAGGTTTCTACCCAAGGGAAATGAAAATACATGTCCACATTAAAATTTGTACGTGAATGTTCATAGTGGAATTATTTGTAATAGCTAAAAAGTGGAAACCACCCAAATGTCCATCATCTGATAGACAGATAAATAAAATTATATTCCTTATAATGGAATATAATTCAGCCATAAAAAGGAATGAAGTACTGATACAAGCTACAGTGTGGGTGAACTTTGAGAACATTATGCTAAGTGAAAGGAGCAGTCACAAAAGACTACGAATGGTATGATTCCATCCACATGAAATGTCCAGGATAGGCAAATCCATAGAAACAGAAAGTGAATTAGTGGTTGCCTAGGGCTGGACGGAGAGGGTAGGACATTGGGAATAACTGCTAATGGACATGGAGTTTTTTGGGGGGTGATGAAAAGTTATAAAATCAGATTGTGATTATGGTTGCACAACTCTGTGAATATACTAAAAACCGTTGAATTGTATACTTTAAATGGATGGATTGTATGGTATGTAAATTATATCTCAGTAAGGCTGCTAAAAAAAAATAACCTAAAATTTAATCCAGATGATAGCAGGCTAAATTTTAATGTATGTTATTCCTTTTCAGTGATCAAGGGCCCTGTTATTCTGGTATCAAGATAGCTAGGAAATCAATTAATTTGGTCATTGCAAATTTGTTTAGTGCAAACAGAAACAGAACAAAGGAATTTAATGGTGTTGACGGATATTTCAAACCAAATAAAGGACACTCTAATCAACTTGTGACTGGGGTATTTATATATTTTGTATTGTGAGAGTGCAATAGACACTCTGACAAAATTCTGAATATTCAATTATTCATTCATTCATTCATTCCACAGCTGTTCATTGAGTATCCTAAATCCTCTTATACTACATGTTTTAAACAACAGTCACCTTTTAAAAATACTAAATTGAAACTAATGGTCTGGCAATAGAACAGAATATTAGAAAAGGGGGTTGTCCCTTAAAATATGGATATAAAGTCTCCTGTTGTACAATTCAGTACTAGATAGTGGAGAGATGGTGGCAGGAAATGAATGTTTGTCCAATGTCTACAATTTGTCAGGTACTGTGCTATATAATTCAAAAGTATGATCCCGTTTAATGCTCATAATAACATTTTGAAGTGAGTATTATCATCAGATGAATAAACTATTCAAACATGTTTTACAATTGCCCAATCATAAATTAGTAAGCTGGAGAGATAGGATTTTAAACCAGGTCTTCTGATTTTAAAAGCAGTATTTTGTTTTGCTTTGGGTTTTGGTTTTGTTTCTGCCATCCCAAAGACAATGTTTATAGATTAATTTATTTATTCAAACAATATTTATCGACAATTTCCATATGCCAGTTGTTCTGTGTCCTAGGCATACAATGATGAACTCAGTGGAAACAACCCCTGACCTCATAGAACTCACAGTCGTGTAAATCTTCCTAGCTAGGAAGACAAGCAATTAAAAAATAAACAAGGACAATTCAAATCTTCAACACATTGGAAGTTTCAACTGCATTTATTGAATCTCACTATGTTCCAAGTGTTGTGCCATGTCTTCTTTATTCATTAGACCCCTCTCCCAACTTTCTTTCCCAACTGCATCTCCTGCCACTTCATCCAGGACCCTCTATACCAGACACACTGAACTCCCTCCCAACAATCCCCTAAAGTGCTACTTTTTCTTTTTACTCTCTCTCTCTGTCTATCTCTCTCTTTCTACCTTGGACAAGTTTCCCCTCCTCCCTTTCCTACCTTGTGACAGTTTGAGATTATTTTATGATTTCTAGTAAGAAAGTCCACAGTTTCAATCTGGCTTGTCTTTGTACACCAATAGGGTAATTATCTAATCTAACTCAACTTCAGTGCCCCATCTGTAAAAATGAGAATAATAACTACCTTACATATTTGTAAAGATCAATGTTATGAACAAGTATAGTGCCCAGCACACAGTGCTTTCAAAAACCATTACTGAGGGAAGCGGCTGTGGCTCAATCAGTAGGGCTCCCGTTTACCATATGGGAGGCCCTGGGTTCGGTTCCCGGGGCCTCCTGGTGAAGGCAAGCCCGCCCGCACGGCGTGGTTAGCTGACCCAGCGAGCACAAGCAGCAAGGGGGGGATAAATGAATAAATAAATAAAATCTTAAAAAAAAAAAAAGCCATTACTGAATGCAGAAATGAAGACAATGAGTGATTTTATACATCAATAGAAAGAAGAAATCCTTCAGGATCAGGAAAAGCTTCATGAAGAAGGTAAGGCTTAGGTTACTCTTTGAAAGATGTGTAGATTCTGAATAGTAATGATTGCAGGAGAGAGACTGGGATGAAGACTTGACCTTTTTCTGTATTTTAAATATTCTTTTATAATATGCACTGTAGAGCAGCACCAGAAGCTGGCTGTAATAAAAATTGTAACCCTCCTTTCTTTAGCAGTCAGGACACTGTATTCAGAAGAATGGGGAGATTCTTCCACACTTTTTATTCTCCTGACCCAAAAATGTTTTAAGAACCTCCCTAGTTACCCCATCAACCAATTCAACTTCTGATCCTGACTGCAGATACCTCCTCCACAGATGTCTCCTCTTTACCACAAGCTTGCTGCCATTCATTGGTTCCTTTCAACAATTATTTATTGAGAAGTAGCAAAATCCTAAATTTATGTTTGCACTTTGACTCAGCAATTATACATTTAGGAATGTATTCCAAGGAAATAGTCATGGTTGAGTACAAATATCCAGCCATAGGTATAGTTAACATGATACGTTTATAATGGCAAAAGCCGGAAACAATCTTACATCCAGAAATAGGGGATTAGTTATGTAAATTGTAAGTCCATAAAATATAATAGTATAGAGCCATCAAGATGATGTATAAAAGAATATAGGGGCGGGAAACGGATGTGGCTCAAGAGGTTCAGCGTCCGTCTGCCATATG
>JAKSZT010053887.1:47860562-47922174 GCA_026826555.1 Tolypeutes matacus
AAAAAAAAAAAAAAAAAAAAAAAAAAAAAAAAAACAGAAGAATATAGGGGGAGCAGATTTGGCTCGAGTGGTTGAGCGCCTGCTTCCCACGTACAAGGTCCCGGACTTGATCCCCTGTACTTCCTAAAAAAATAAAAACAACTCTCAAACCAGATCAGATAGACTCCAAGATCTATGTTCTCAACAGCTATAATCTCTTTCAACTAATTATGCATATTATTTAGTAACTTTTAAAATATGCATAATACCATATTATGCATATTATTTAGTAACTTTTTTACTTAATATATCCTACACTTGTTTTCATGTGAATAAATTACAATTTCATCATCATTTATAAGACTGCATTACCCTCCATTATATGGAAGATCATAAATATTGTTATCAATTCTCCTGTTAAAAATTGTATTGATTCCAAAAACAATAAAACAAAAAAAGAAAATAAAAAATTGTATTGATTCCAGTAATTCCTTATTATAATCAAAGCTGCCATAAATATTTTTATTTCTTGCACATTTTAAAGCATTCTTTCATATAGGAAATACCTTTAGTACAAGTGTTTTTTATCTTTTTGATACAATAACTTCTTGTAGAATTCAAAAGAGGCTGCATTTGAATGAGTGCAAGCTTCTCAGGAGTTGATACATATAAGAAGGCAAGATAATTCCTTTTTATTCTCATGCTTTACTTAGTTGACAACACTGTTTGCCTGAATTGGGGGGAAATTGGAAACATTTAAATGCCTATCAATAGATTTTTGTTATAAAGTATAAATCTGCATTTTCCAATATAATAACCACAGCCACACATGGCTATTAAATTTGACTTAAATTGAAAGTTCAGTTCCTCAGTTGCACATTTCAAGTACTTAATAGCCACATGGGACTAGTGGCTACTATATTCGACAGGGCAGATACAGAACCATTCCATCATCACAGAAAGTTCTATTGGACAGGGTTGGTATAAAACATTCATACTGTGAAATACTCTACAGTATATAAAGGGATCAGGAAGATCTATATGACTAACATGGAAGATTACAAAGATTTCCATTTGTTTATTTTAACTTTTTATTTTGATGTGATTACTCAGAGGCTGAGAGATTTTTATAATATTATTTTATAAGAACATAGCCACGTGCTATGTGAGTTTTCAAAAATAACTCAATTTTTTAAAAAATTTCCATGAAAATTGTATTTTGTGATAGGTTAAGGACACAGTGGAGAGATAAAGGTACTTCAACTCCATTGATCAAGGAAAGGCTTCATGGTGGAGGAGACACTGACCTAAGTCTTGAAAGATAAATGAATAAGAGGGATAATAGTCAGAGAGAAGAGGAAACTTTTCCATGTGACTGGATGGAAGGGTAAAGCCACAAATAGAAATTTTAAGTCCAAAGTACTTTGACCAATTTTGCATTTGGGGAGTGTTTCATACATATTATGTTATATATATGAAACATAATATATATGAATCATAATATATATGAAAGCACTTTGTAAACCATAGAGTACCGTCCTATATAACTAAAAGGGAGATTGTAGGAATCAAGCAACATGGTGTATATGCCTTGAAATTTTTAACAAAACACACACAAGACAGTATTCTTCTTCTTTATATGAAAATAATAAAATTATTGATGAATGCAATTATATGAGTCACAAATGCATATATAGCATTACATATGCATTGAGACTGAATTAATAGAATATGTACTTGTTTCATACATCGAAAGAGCCACTATGATAAATTGTATTCTCACAATCGTGTTAAAAAAGAAAAAGAAAAATATCTAGCCAGAAATATCATTCTACATCATGATGATTTTGTTTTTCTTTTGCATAAGCCTGTGTCTTTCAAATAATCCACAAGCAAATAGCTCCATTCTGTAGATGAGAAATTATAAAAGACCATGTAATCAGCTGACAAAGGAACTGAAAACAAGCCCAGAGGAAATGCATGGCTGTTCTTACAAAGTCACATTGTACTGTTCTGTTTGCCTCCCACTCTCCAAGTGTATATTCCTGACATTTCTTGTCTTATAATTGGACTTTATGAATGAGAACTGTAAGATGCTGTCTGGTGAATGATCTGAAAAAGATATGCTGAAACACAGTGGAGGTGCTGCAAAAATTGGATGCTAGATTTTTTTGTGTGGAAATTTAAATAAGAGGCATGAATTAGAAACTTAGAACCCAAAATTTTATTCTAATACAACATAAAGGCTATTTTCTCAGTCCTTAGTGGAGACTTTAAGTAGGTTTAGGTGACATATAATGTGGAAGCCAAATACATAAGCTTGGGCTTCAGAACAATTTGGGGTCCCTGGCTTCCCAGGGATTACCTAGTTACAAGTGTTTTGGCAAGACAGTGAGTTAAGTAGTTTAGGCCTTTTTTACTTTAGCTTCTTCATCCCCCTTTCTGAGCAATTATTAAAAACCATACTTAACTAACATTTCCAGGTCATGTTGTATTTTCTAAAGTGCATTTAATTTCCTATCTCATTTGGTGAATAGCAACAGTTAGGCAAGAATTAGTTCACAAAGTCCCTAGACATAATCTGTCATGCTTATTAAACAAACTTTTCCTATGTGCCTACTACGTGCCACATGAAACAAGCAGTTGGACAGTTGTATTCACATTCAGAAGAGACCATGACAAGGATTTTCTTTTGTTGACAAAATTACTAGGGAAGGAAAAGAGAAAAAAGCATTTCCTAATCAGGGCATGTAGGAATCAAAAAGTAGGCTTGAGAACATTCTCCAAGGAAACAGGCCATTATGTGAATGGCTCTGTATGTCTCTGGGCGGTAATGTTGTAAGTTTATTCCCTTCATTATTGCTGTTTTATACTTTCTAATTTTTTTTTACTACAATAGACATAAATAACTTGTATAAACAGAAAATAATAAAGTAAAAATCTTAAAGGAAAAAAAGAGTCTCTAAAAGATTATACAAAATAAGGAAGAGATTCAAATATAAATAAGCCCATTGATTGGTATAGTTGGCTGCCAATCATATTGATGGACAGCATGACTCCATCTGTTCAATTGACTGTTTTTTTTCAAATCAAGCATTGAGCCCCAGCTTTTGCTGGGAAATATACCATTCACCTTATAAAGGCATTAACTCTTCCTGGACTCTAGAACTTTGCCCCTACTGAAATAATTAATGTGCCATCCTCCTCCTACCCTGCTGCCCCTGTCAAAGCCCTAAAATAATATGAATTTTCAATCTGCCTTTTTCAACGGTAAGCATGAGATCCTGAGAAGAATAGTATATAGTGGATTAATATATGGCACTTGTTCGTTAAAAAACAACTGCCACAATAACCAAACATAGAAAATGCACCCTTTGCCTTTTGTTTTTACATTTGTATGAACCTTTCTGCTAAAGGTCTGGTTAGTCAGAAAATCAGAGGGAGCCATAATGTATGAAAGGATCATTCATCGAGGGCTGAGCCATGAAGGTCCTCCCATCACAGTGCATTCCCCTGTGCACATCCCCTCAAAGTACAGATGGCTCCTCGGGGCAGGAATTAAAGATGAAGAGGGAAATGCCTCTCAAACAGAATATAGTACATTAATTCACTTAGAAGTCACCAGGGTGTGCCTGCTTTACTGACTTTTCCAAAGACACAGAATTTGGCCCTATTTCCAGTTATAGTAAATATGTTTACTCCTTAAAATATGTCTCTAAAATTCCCCAAATGAGGGCCATGGCTTATCATCAAATTCTTAATGAGATGCTTGCTGGTTTGAAAACACTTGAGGCAATTTGAGTCTCAGAGACACTAGAGGTCCAGTCCTCACCTTTGTCTTCACCCTCCCCCAGAAGCTCCCAAGAGCATGCCTTTCACTCATGAGTCCTGGCAGTTGGTTGAGGCCTCCCTAAGGAGAAAAGAAAGGGGGGAAACCGCACAGGGTGAGGCTGGCCTCTCCTAACTCTTATTAATAGAGAACATGAGGGCTGAGGCAAAGCGGGGAGGGGCTGGGGTGGCTGAGTAAACAGGATGGGATGAGAAAGAGAATGATGCTTTTATATCCTTGTCTATTATAGATCCAGGGAGGCTTTTAATGGAGATGAAAGGAAGAGCCAGATTTAAAGGAAGTAGTTTCCAAGGCTAAATGCACAGACCAATGCGCTAACTTCCCATTTCCCAAGGAAGGGGGCTTTAGAGTCAACTGGCACTGCTAACCTAACTGCTAACCAAATTTCACCCATGTTTTCCTAATCTATGGCTCTGTTACACTTTCATCATCAGAGAATCCCTTTTAGAGACGTTTCATTTATTTGTTCATGTCACTAACATTAACTGATTGCTACTACTTGCCGGGCACATTTTTCAGCATTGTGAATATAGCAATGAATACGACAGCCTTCATGGAGCTTACAGTCCAACCGAGAGAAAGAAGTAATAAAAAGCTACAATAGGCAAGTACAGACTGTGACAAGGACTAGACACAGGTGCCACGAATCCCGGAGAGGGATTGTTAACCCAGGCTTTACCCAGGGACGATTTCCCTGACAAAGAGTCCATGACACCGAAACAGAGCCTGGGAAGATATATAAGAGTTAGCAGAGGAAGAAGGGAGCAGAAAGGTTTTCTAGGGAGATAATTTCACATGTGTAAAGGCTCAGAGGTTTGACCTGAAAAGAAGGTTGTGAAATGGGGGCAACAGCATCGGCAATTAGAAAAGTCCTGCTCCTCCTAGGGACATTTAAGGAAGGATGTCATAAGAAACTACACAAAAATTAATCTGGTGTTTCAGAGAGCACCCAGGTCAGATTCCACAGCTAGAGGAGGAATGAGAAAGGGTGCCAACTACATTTGGAATTTTCTTCCATGTGCTGACCCATTTTTGACTCAAGCCCACAAATGCCTTTTTTTTTTTTTAAGAAGGTTATGAAAATTGAACCCAGGACCTCATATATGGGAAGCAGGCACTCAACCACTGAGCTACACCAGCTCCCAACACAAATACCTTTTTAACTAAAGGGAATTAAAGTCTATGAAGCAGGGAAGCGGCTGTGGCTCAATCAGTAGGGCTCCCGTTTACCATATGGGAGGCCCCGGGTTCGGTTCCCGGGGCCTCCTGGTGAAGGCAAGCCCGCCCGCGCGGCGTGGTTAGCTGACCCAGCGAGCACAAGCAGCAAGGGGGGGATAAATGAATAAATAAATAAAATCTTAAAAAAAAAAAAAAATAAAAAAAAAAAAATAAAGTCTATGAAGCAGGCAGGTATGTAAGGGAGTCTTTCCAAGTCCTGCCTTTTCTTATAAAAAATTACTAATATTTTTACATATATGGCATTTAAAATTTTGCATTGATATCTATCAGGGAATTTTGTTATCACTGAAATTTTTTTTTCAGTTGTCCCAATAATATCCACCTCCCTTTTTATTCCTTGGCAGATTTTTTTTTTAGCAACATATGTGCAACCTAAAATTTTCCCCTTTTAACCACGTTTATATATAACATTCCATGATGTTAATTACATTCACAATGTTGTGCTATCATCACCTTCATCCATTACCAAACCTTTCCATCACCCCCAACAGAAACTCTGTACCAATTAAGCTTTTTTTAAAAAATAGATTTATTTCTCCCCCCTCGTTGTTGTGTTTTGTTTTGTTTTGTTTTGCACTCACTGTCTGCTCTCTGTGTGTTCTTCTGTTTCTGCTTGTCTTCTCTTTAAGCGGCACTGGGAACCGATCCTGGAATCTTCCGGAATGGGAGAGAGGTGGTCAATCTCTGGCACCGCCTTAGTTCCCTGGTCTGCTGCATCTCTTGTCTTCTCTCCTCTGTATTTCTTTTTGTTGTGTCATCTTGCTGCACCAGCTCTCCACATGGGCCAGCACTCCTGGACAGGCCAGCTCTCCACGTGGGCCAGCTTGCCTTTCACCAGGATGCCGCAGGAATCGAACCCTGGACCTCCTATATGGTAGACAGGAGCCCAATCGCTTGAGCCACATCTGTTTCCCTATACCAATTAAGCTTTAACTCCCCATTTCCTACCCTCTCTCCAGCCCTAGGAACCCGTGTTCTAGTTTCTGACTCTATGAATTTGCTTATTCTAATTATTTCATATCAGTGATATGCAATATTTGTCCTTTTGTGTCTGGCTTATTTCACTCAACATGATGTTTTCAAGGTAGAATTTAATTTTAATACTAAGTATACTTATAAATACTGGGTATTTTTGGAAGATCACTATATAATCTTGTATATTCCCATAAACATAAAAAAATACATATGAATATATCTATGAGAAAAAGTTTTAACCACAAAAAGCATAGCTAGTATTGGAGAACTGAACTGTTAGATTTTTTTCACATATCAATTTTATTTCAGACAATATGAAAGAAATGAGAACTTTTTCAGTATAAAAAAAACACCTTATTTCATACCTTTTTTCCTTTTCAATTGCTAGCTAAAAACATGTCCATATCAAGCCTTTGTTTCCTCATCCTTATTATAGTCTCCATAAAAATCATTAGAAATATACTGTCTTAAAAGAGAAGCTGATTCCTTTCCTGTCCAAATTGTTAGTTTTCTGATTGACTTTGAAAACCAAAACTTTATTCTCTTTGAGGGAAAATAATCTATTTTTCTCAAGGATTTCAATCTGTCAATCACTCTGATAGACACATAGCACCCACTGTATTATTTTTTGCTTCAGCTAACATTTGTTAAAACAAAATCACTTTTTAAGCTGAAGACGACTCAATATTCTGATAGCTCCAAAAGTTCTACAGTCAACTAGTAATTGCCAAATTTCCCCAATGTAAGATATTTTCTTGACTTATTTTTTTCAAGAATCAAATAAGTGTGTGGTCTCATCCCCCAAATAAGAGCTGCAACCGAGCATTATGGATTAGCCGAGAAGTTATCAGCTGCTAACATTATAACTCACATATTTTCTGTTTAAATCTCACAGGAAGATACTTTAGCTCCAAGACATGAAATGATTAAGAGAAAGAAAAAGTTCAGGAAGTTGTCACTGTTCACCATTTTAGTCAATGATCCATTTGTATGTTAGCCAAAAGTATTGTTACAATGAATTACTATGTACAGACAGAGGCCACAATTTTCACTGATAGTTCCTCTTTGGGAGTAGAAAATTCAGCGACTTTGGTCAAAAGTATAGATTGAGTTCAGTTATTTGGGGCATTTTTCAACAATTATTTTTCAAAGTAATATTTCTATGAAAATTTGTTTTAGTTTTTGCTGAAACAAATCATTGTGCACACTAATGGAAAGTATTATGTAAGTCCGTCATCCAAAAGAGCCTGGACATCTGAAAACGTGGCCACGTTCACTCAGTTGCTATCCTGAAGAAAGAAACCTGATTAAAATGTTAAATAAGTGAAATAAATGAGGGAGGTTTCTTTTTTTTTCGCCCTTTCTCCGTCTTCCTTTTTCTTTTTTCACTTTTAATCCATATATCTTTAGCCTGGAGCTTGCTTTTTACAACTCATCAGCATTAAACCGTTCTGTCAGCCAAAATAGTTATTGTATACCAATTATTTAAATCATCAGAATCCACAGATGAAAATACTCCAGGTGCCAAAAAGCAACACAGTCTCTTCAGCAGGCAGGGAAATTGTTTTAGAATTGGATTTTCCTCTGAATCAGAGGAACAAACACAAATGCACTTCAAGCTCAAGTTACTTTTCTGAGCTCTACAAATTTACATTCTGAAGCATTTGCCAGTGGCTTACAAATCACGAGATAGGCAGTGCTATACAGGGAGACTAATGAAGAGGAAAAGACAGACATTATTTTAAAGCTCTGGTTCTCAAAATTGGCTGCTCATTGGAGTCACCTGGGTAGTTTTTAAAACTCTCCGGATGCTTGGGTCCCACCTGCAGAGATTCCCAAGTAATTAGTCCAGGGTGTGTCCTGAGCATCAGGATTTTTAAAAGTCAAAAAGCTTGAAGATAACTGTTTTAAAGTATACAAATTTCATATTCGAGCCTTGGACAATTTAAGGTAAAATAAACTCCCCATTCATCTCACTTGAAAAATTAAGCAAAAGGGAAGAAAGAAATATTCTTACTATCACTGTTCCTCATAATTACTTTGTTGTCACTTAATATAATCAACTGACCATTAATGAATCCATGTCTGATCCTTTTTCAGATGCTCAGTGTCAGGAACTTTGCATCCAAACAACTCCAAACAGCTGTCAGTACAAACACCGTGTTGTTTCTTTCCTTCTAGATAGGGGTAGGAAATTCAGGTGCATGGTGCAATAATAGAGAACTATCTCATTCAAAAGAGCAGCCCGACACAAGTACAGCCAATTGTGGCCAGACAGGAACGTGGGTCCAGGATCTCCAGATCTTCCTATTTCTCAAGAGAAACCAGGAATCTTCATACTCATGTGAAATCTTCCAGTTTCTAAATTTTGCAAAGTAATTCAGCTGGGAATAATCAAAAGACATCTGCTGGCCAGAATGGAGCTGCCAGACTGCCACCTCTGGTCTAGAAGGCCCTTCTTCCCCTCATCTACACTCTTGCTAACACCGATGCAACTTTCAGTACTCAGTTCTAGAGACATTCCCTTTGAGAAAATTTCTCTAGCCACCCCTCCGTACCCTCCCCTCCAGCCTTTTCCATCCCCAACCTAGTGCTCCAACTCCGGGCACCCAGGCATATCTCCAAAGCTTATCTCCCTACAACGTGATCATGTGTCTCTCTCCCCTAATAGACTGCCCACTGCCTGAGGTCAGGGACGGTGCCTTCTTCTTCTTATTTTTGGGATGTATGTCAATACCAGGTTGGATACCAACTCAGCAATTAAATGCTTACTATATGTATATATTCAAATTCAACAAATTCAAATTATGGCCCCAGAAATACAAATTAAGAAAATAGACACCAGGTAAAAAAAGCTTTCCCTCTCCAAGTAGCTGATGTTACATTTGAACTTTGCATCTCCTCTCAGCTCTGCTTCACTTGAGAACATTCTCAGAGCACCTCCACAAGAACCCCTTTTTCCTTAGGGGCCACGTAGACTAGTGGTAATAAGTGTGACCTTGGGCAAGTCACTCTATCATCAGCTTTCTTATATTTAAACTGGGAATAATAAAAGAACCTACTTTAAAGGTTGTTGTGTGGATTACTTATGCCAACAACTGTGTACTGTACTGTACCATTACTATTCCCCATGATTTATTTTTTATTTTTTTTTTTAGCATATTCCCCATGATTTAACACAGGGCTTTCCAAGAGCCCTGTGGAGTGGGCACTATTATCCCATTTTTACAGATGAGGGGACAATGGTGTTCTAAGGTGAACTACCCATGATCATTCTGCTACTACATTACAGAGCTGGGATTTGAACACAGATCTGACACCACATCCATTGCTTTTCCAAATACACTACAGAAAAATCCTCCCAATCCTCCCAAATGTTTGCCAGACTGCCAACGCTGAAAACCCACTCCCACACATTAAGCTAGCCTCACTCTTTCTAACCAGTATCTAAGTAGAAATAAATTCCTCTTATTATCCTTTTTATTACTATAATTATCATCATTATTAATAATAAAAACTAACATTACTGAGCTCTATAGTCTCTACTTTGTGCTATGCATGTGCCTTGCATTGTCTTTTCTAATGCCTCTGAGTTATACATGTTTATTTTCAGTTGAGGAAATTGAGGCCCAGAAAATTAAGTAACTTGCCCAAGGACACAAAGTAGTACCTAGCCCTATACTCTGATTTCAAAGCCACTAAATGTTCTTAACCTCTCTGCCAGACATTGAGATTTCCCAGATTAATACAATTTCATTTTTAAAAATTAAGAACCAACTTACCAACTCTTTATTTCATTGCCATTAATTTTTTTGACACTTGATGCTTTTATTTTACCTAATCTATATATATTACAAAGCGATAATGTATTTTAAATACATTGTTTTTTAAAAAAACAAATCATCACAAAGGGGGATGTCATGGTGCATTGTGGTATGTAATGTGGAGTCAAGGAAAATGGGGAATGAAAAATGACAAGAGAAGGAACATAGGGTTTCTCTAGCTCTACCTTCTTCATGCCCAGACAGAAGGAGGGAGTAGGCAGGTGGTGAGAAGAAGACATGTTTTTTTTTGTTTGTTTTTTTTAAAGATTTTATTTATTTATTCATTTATCCCCCCCTTGCTGCCCGCGCTCACTGGGTCAGCCAACCATGCCGTGCGGGCAGGCATGCCCTCACCAGGAGGCCCCGGGAACCGAACCCAGGGCCTCCCATATGGTAAACGGGAGCCCTACTGATTGAGCCACAGCCGCTTCCCTAGAAGAAGACATGTTGACAAAGCAAAGGCTGTTTGCATTGTTCTGGCCACCATCCACATTTCTTTGGGGTTAATATTGAGTTAGGTTGGGGGCGGATGTGGCTCAGATGGTTGGGCGTCTATCTCCCATATGGAGGGATCTGTGTTCGATCCCCAGGACCTCCCGGTGAAAAAAAAATATTGAGTTAGGTGACATTCAGTTTCATTCATTTATTAGGATCTTACCATGAGCCAGGTATTGTGGTTCCCACTGGAGAAAGGTTATCTTAGTAAGATTTGGTCCCAGCCAGTCTTCATGAGCTCACAGATTGGCGGGAATGACAAAACATGTTTGTTCTTGTTTTTCATTCCTTTCTTGTACATGCATATCAACTTACTAATATTCAGTTTAAGAATTTTTTTTTCCTTCTATCTTTGGTTATATTACAGGACTGTGAAGTCATTTCTCTGTGAGAACAATGTCTGCTAATGTGTACTGAGCACTTCTGATATGCAAGGCACTATGTTAAGCACTATATGTGAATTATCACATTGAATAAAAACAATGCCTGGGGGAAGCAGCTGTGGCTCAATTGGTTGAGCTCCCGTTTACCATATGGGAGGCCCTGGGTTCAATTCCTGGGGCCTCCTGGTGAAGGCAAGCTGGCCCACGCAGTGCAGTGAGCTGATGGCCTGTGCGGTTCGGTGAGCTGGTGCAGCAAGATGACACAACAAAAGGGAGACAAGCAGACACAGAAAAATGCAAAGCAAATAGATACAGAGAGCACAAGCAGCAAGAGGGGGATAAATAAATAAATAAAATAAATCTTTAAAAAGAAAAAAAAACAATGCCTGGAACACAGTAGGGGTTCAATAACAAATGAATGAATAACTGAATGAATGAATGAATGATTCTTCACTACAGCTCTATGAGGTAGTTTCTATTATCACCCCTATAGTAGAGGTGAGAAATGTGGAGCAGTTAAATAACCTGCTTAAGATTACCTAGATTTTGACTTCATGATCTAGTGACACAAAAGTGACAAAGCATAAAAAGACACTTCCCAATTAATGGAGGCATCACAGAATATTGTGGCACCATGGTGACAAAAGTACACAAAGCAAACAAATCAGAAAGGCATTTCCTCTGTCATCTCAGAGGCCAATGTCAGGAAGTTAGAATGTCTAATCAGAAAGATTCAGTGTGGGGAGGGCTGTTTCTGAGCTCTGAGGGACTGCTAAGAGAAGGGAGCAGCATGACTCATTCTGCCTGGGGCAGTAGAGAAGATGACTTGAGGTTCTAGCTGGGTCTGGAAGGATGAGTAGGAGCTTACCATCCATGCCTGAAACAAACCCCTCTTCCTTCACAGGCACATCACTTTATGAAATGGGTAGAGAAAATTTTATTATCCATATTTGATAGGTAAATGAAAAAAGTTATAAATTACATGTGTGTACCTGAAACATACCAGAACGTTAACCACATTATTTCACTTGATCCTTCTGCAGTGAGGTAAAATGGTTATCTCCATTCTATAGAGGAGAAAACTGAGACAAAGGTAACTTGCCCAAGGTCACACAGCTAGAAAGTGTGAACTAGGATTCAAATCTGTCAGACTCCCAAGTTCAGGCTTGCTTTAACATGCTGCAGAAGACCTGCCCAACGTGAAAATAATAACAAATAGTGGAGCCAGGATTAGAACCCAGGGTGTTTGACTTCTAGTCATTCTCTTTCCACCATACCAGGTTTAATTCCTAAGACTGACCAGGCCATACCTAAAAGAGATGTTATATTTAGGATCAATAATTGCTTAAGCCCTGATAACCTCCCTTTGGCTGGTCCAGAGCATAGGTGATCAGGAAGAAAAAGTAAAGTTGAAGAATATGTGAGATAGAAGAAAGGTGAGGGAGCTTCAAAGAATTATCTAAGGAGAGATGGCTGGTCAATGCCCTCACCAGCTGTCTCCACAATGTACGCTGGTGGTACTCATACCAAACACCATCACAGTGGCTTTGAACGGTTTGCATTTTGAACAGTCTGTTTTTGAATACTTAGTAAATGCAACCACCCTCTTGTTCCCTATGACTAATGAACCTATTCAGGATGAACCTCATCCTCTTTGGGGACATACCTGATAAATCCATTTGTCTACAAGCAAAAGGCTGTACACAATTGCTAAAGAATAAATAAACTCCTTAGGAAAAGGTGCAAGTAAGGCATAAAGAAGAGGAAGTCCCGATAGCCCTGGAGAGAATACACAATTTGCTGGTATCCTCAAAATGGGTAGTCATGTTCATGTGGCTAACACCCAGAAGGATATCTAACCTGGAATTCCAATTTCAGTGAGGCCTACTGGCACTTTAGCAAGACAAGCTTTTCTTTTCTGGGTGGGTGAGGGTGGGGAGATGAAAGAGAGCACCAGCAGGGAGGGGCCTTTCCCATGCCAAAAAGAGAAGTAAAAACCTGTACTCCCTTGTATCAGGAAATGTGCATGTCCTTTGTGCCCAATCTGTGCTGACCCTGTTTGGCTTGAGGTCAATGCAGGTAGCATCTGACCTGCTGAAGTTAATTCTACAGAACAATGGAATCAGGTTAGCAAGAGCTCATCCTATTACCTTTTTTTTTTTTTTTTTTTACCGGGAGGTCCCGGGGATAGAACCCGGGTCCCTCCATATGGGAGACGGACGCCCAACCAGTTGAGCCACATCCAACCTCCTCATCCTATTACCTTTTAACAATAAATGAGTTCTTTTTCTCTCTCTCTCTTTCTCTCTCTCACAGTGAGTCCCTGACACTGTGGACTATTGGTGTTGCTAGTGAAAAGGAATGGATTAAACAGGCAATCAACTGCATTTCCTAAAATTCTTTGGTCGGTTTAAGAACATTTTACATCTTTTCCCTGAACATTTCCCTTTCCCTACTATCTAACTTAAAAGGATAAAATGTATACATGGGGCCTTGGGCAAGATTGGTCCTCAAAATTCAGCATCTGGCTTACTAATTCAATCAGGTTTGTCATTAGCTTCCAAGGCCATTCCTGAAAAAACAAAAGTTAAAAATTAAAAATAATTTTAAAAAGCCATTCCTGAAAAATCTCCTATATTAGTAAGCAGACAAAAGAAACAATATTTATCGTATCACCACAATTTTGTTCAAAGAAAGAAAACAAACAAAACATGTACAAACACACATAGGTAAAAAGAGAAGAAAGAACTATACCAAAAAGTTAACAGTAGTTATCACTAGATATTGAGATTAATCGTGGATTTCATTTTCTTATTTTTGCTTTGTCTACCTTATAATTTTTCTACATTGAACAAGTATTTACTTTCTGATAAGAAAAAAATTTTTCCAAGAATTATTACTTTTTTAATGTTTAAAGCTATTTTTATTCATCTAGGGGACTGCCAGATCCCTTCCTCCCTTCCCCTCCTCACCCCACCCCCACCCCTATGCAGCTGGGTGGCTGCCCCTCCCCATCTCTGCAAAAGACTGAAGATTTATTCTCTGACAAGAGAAAAAGAGAGGGTCTCTGGACTGGGGATACCAGGCACAGCTGAGGACAGAGATACACTCAGCTCCTATCAGGCCTTCACTCTCTAACCAGAAAATGTAAGTGTATTCTTTGACCAACCCAAGAGCAAAAAACCTAGTTTCCCCAACTGAAAGGTCTAGCCAGATGGCCCCATAATGAACATAAATCTACAAGCCCCACCCACTTAGATAATGAACAGACAACCAAAACTGATAGACTGCTAAGAAAAGCCTCTAACATTAATATAGTTACCAAAATAAACGGACAGGAAAAACGAGCAACTTGAATGAAACAAAGATTATACAAGAAAAACTAAAAAAAAAAAAAAAAAAAAGTGCTATCAGATAAAATATTGCAATTGTGAGACAAGAATAGGATGTTATTTTCTAAACAAACATTCAGAAAACAGAAAAGTTATTAGAAATAAAAAATATGGTGGATGGGAGGCGGCTGTGGCCCAATCAGTGGGGCTCCCGTTTACTATATGGGAGGCCCCGGGGCCTCCTGGTGAAGGCAAAAACCCGCCCACGCGGCGTGGTTGGCTGACCCGGCGAGCACGGACAGCAAGGGGGGAATAAATGAATAAATAAAAAATAAAAAAATAAAAAAAAAAATGGTGGAAATGAATATCCCAATAGAAGTAGAACAAAAAGACAAAGACATAGAAAACAGAGGGAAAAAGAAAGAAAATTAGAAGACAAGCCTGGAGGTGTAATATCCAAAGAATACAGGTTTTAGAAAGAAGAGATAAAATATAAGGGAAGAACTTATCAATGAAATAATTCTAAGAATTTTCCTAGTATAGAAGGAGATGAGTTTTCAGATTCTAAAGGACCTACTGAGTATCCAGCAAAAAGAATGAAAACAAACCCATACTAAGGCACAGTATAGTATAATTTAAGTTCACTAGGATTAAATGATCTTACAAGCTCCCAGAGAGAAAATAAAACAGGTCACAATAAAATATCTTCAGAATTCATAATAACAACAATGAAAGCTAGAAAGCAATGGAGCAATGCTCTCAAACCTCTAAAGGAAAATGATTACTAATGCAGGAATTTATGCCTAACTAAAATTTCATCATGTATGATGCTTAAAAAAGAAGACACTGGGAAGCGGATGTGGTTCAGGTGGTTGGGCTCCCGTTTACCATGTGGGAGGCCCTGGGTTCGGTTTCCGGGGCCTCCTGATGAAGGCCAGCTGGCCCACGTGGCGTGGTGAGCTAACAGCCCACATGGCACAGTAAGCTGGTGCAGCAGGATGATGCAACAAAGGGAGACAGGCAGACACAGAAAAACACACACAGCAAGCACAAGCAGCAAGGGGGCGATAAATAAATAAAATAAGTCTTAAAAAAAAAAAAGAAGACATTTGCAGAATGACAAATTTTATAAATATTCACCATCCATATTTTCTGAGGCAGCTCTTAGAATTTGGTCAATAAACCAGAAAGAGGAAGCCATGGGTACAGGAAGCAGTGTTTTACACAGGGAATTTCTAGGGCAAAGATGAAGGGAGATTTCTAAGGGCAACTAATCCAGATTGGTGCAAATAATAAGCCCCTGGAGAGAGTTCTTCAGGGAGATAAAATTGATAGACTAGGTAATGTGTCTGAACATCTTGAGAGAAGACAAATACCAAAATATAAAGATTAAATTAATGATTAAAACAAAACAAAAAACACAGAAAACAAAACAAAGGTGAAAAAAATAATTATCAGGGGAAACAGTTGTGCAGGAAAGAGAATGTAATCATGGTTTACATGACTCAACTGTGAATAATCATCATAATCTAAATCCTGAGTGCTGACCAAACAAAAATTGTGATATAATTATATTGGGAGGAGAGGTGTTAGATGAGAAGGGCAGTATATGTAGTAGGGTGGGTGATGGGGATGGGCGTGTGGGGAGAAATGGAGCTAAACTCCTTCTGCAGTGGGAGGTTATTAGTTAACACCTACAACTGAAAAACTAGGAAGGTAACAATATGAGACTTATGAAGAAACATGGACATAAATATAAAGAGCAATTTGAAAGTAATTGCCTCTGGGAGGAGGAAATGGGGAAGAGGGAAATGGGAGGATTGTTTGTTCTTATAAACTTCATGGAATCATTTTACTCTTTAAACTGCAGGCATATATAACTTTGATACAAGATTTTTTTAAAAAGCTTTTAAAAAGGAGATGGTGTTAGTTTTTAGCTATCTAGATTTGGGATAGAATCCCACTATAGCACTTACCTAGATCCCACCCCAGGCAACATCCTTAACCTCCCTGAGCCTATTTTGTTTCCATCTGTAAATTTAGGGCTACGGTGGTTGTAAGGATTAAATAAGTTTTAATGTGTAATGCTCTTTGCCCCTATTTGACACTGAATGTCAGACTCCATTCCCCTCTCCTCAAATGGCCAACACTCCCACCGTCTCACTTGGCTATTATAGGATACTAGCAACCAGCATTTTTCTGCCCTTAGAGCTCTTCTAATTACACCAATGCCCAATTGTTCGAAGAGGGAAACTTTGGATGAGGGCTTCGTGGATCTTGAACAAGTTACAAAACCCTTCAAAGAAAACAAAAACAAGAAACCTCTCAAGGGTCCTGTGGCCTTAAGATTATTTTTTAAATGTTATTTCAATATGTATGAACTCCTTAGATCCATAGGACTTAAAGCAACAATAAAGCCAAAATAAATTTAAATGCAAACCAAATCACAAAACCAGTAGAATTCAAATGAACATTAATTTAACGTGACAGCTGATGGCAGTTTGCTGAAACCAAGTCACAGCTCTTCAAGAGCATGTGCTCTAGCAGGTACTCATATGTCCCTGTGCCCAGGCCAGTAGGTGCTGGCTGATGAACCAATTCCTAGCTGCTTTCCTTTGAATTCTCCCTCCACAGCTGGCTATGGAACTCCTCAGCCTCCCTGTTGTGCTAGCACGTCTCTTACACATCAGGTCTGCCAAGGATCTTTTCTTGTCAGCCTGGTACAATGAAAGTAACACAACTCGGCACTAGCTCAGTCATATGCTGAAACAGAAATTAAGGCTCAAAAATAGAGAAAAACCCCGAATTAAAAATCATCATGGAAAACTAGAGAATCCCTGAGTGGAACTACTTAGAGTTTAACGCGTCTTGGAGAGCCTTAACCCAAAGATAAGAGTAAGACCTTTCCAGTCAGCCTTACTCTTCTCTCTATAAATGTGAGGGCATGTGTCCAGCCAAAACTGCCACCTTTATTCTGCTTTTGACCATGCCAATGGGATACCCATCAGACTTTTTTCTACAACCAATTGTTCTTCATTCTATTATGTTGATTGTGATTGGTCCTTGGTTTGCTTTCTTCTCTTTTTAATTTGCTCTCTTTATCAAAATACATATATTAATAAAAACAAAAAAATGCCTATATCAAAATAGTTATCTCATACACAGGGAAAAACCAACAGAGATTTTTTTTTTACTTGCAAAGGATATCACTTCACCTTACAACAGAAAATATTTGTTCGCTTCTTTGATGTTAAAAACCTATATTTTAATGGAATTTAATACCTATGTTTCTGATCTATTAAAAACAAACTCAGCAAAATATAGAAGAAAGAGGTGGTATTGTTGAAAGAAAAAAAAAAATATATATATATATATATAAAATATGTTCAGACTCCTCCCAAACCATCCTTACCTCTTACCTCATAGCCCAGGCTGCCAGACAGGAGCTCAGCCCCAGATGCGGCAAGCCATGTCCTCTGGCCACACTCATCCAGCTACATGTATGCGGCTCTCCAGAGGCCAAGAGGCAAAATGTCCTTCACAGGATTTCACAAAGGATTTCTGTTCATCCAGAGAAGATATGGCAGTTTGGGCAATCATGGCCATTTCAGGCCTCCAGGTTGCTGCAATGACTAGAAAGAAGAGGGTTTAAAGAATTTGCCTCTGCTGACACCAAAATGACCTAGGGCTATATATTAATTTGTTTAACAAATATTTATTAAACAACGACTATGCAGGAGTATATGCTTTCTACAAGTGATGTGAAGACTTAAGATGAAGGTGACACATGCTTTGCCTTGGAGAAGCACACAGTCTAAAAGAAGGGATAGACACATAAAAATAAATAACTGCAAAGCAGCATGGGAAGTGCTCAAATTGATATTCATTATGTTATGAGAGCACAGAGGAAGGAGCAACTCAGCTTACCTGGAGTGACTGAGTCGGTGTTGCTGAGTTAGAGTTACTCAGGTTGACAAGGACTACAATGGGGAAGGAGTCCAGGCAGAGAATACAGCATAGAGGCCTACAAAGCTTGGTTCATGCAGGGAAGAATAAGTAGGTTTGGAGTTACATAATGTGTAGTAGATAAAAATAAACCAGAAAGGAAAGCGGATGTAGCTCAAGCAATTGGGCTCCTGTCTACTACATAGGAGGTCCAGGGTTTGATTCCTGGGGCCTCTTGGTGAAAGGCAAGCTGGCCTGTGTGGCGAGCTGGCGCAGGAAGATGATGCAACAAAAACAGACACAGAAGAGAGACAATAAGAAACGCAGCAGATCATAAATAAATAAATAAATCTTTAAAAATAAATAAACCAGAAAATACAGGCTGGGGTAGATGATTGTTTGATTTTTTTTTTTCATGTTATTTCGATATGATGTGTGTATGTTTATCACTATTGTAAATATTGGGCATATAGAAATATTTTTTGCAGAGCATCACAAAAGGAAAACTTGAACATGACACCCAAGCAAACAAAACTCATCCTGGTTGAAAATAATTTCCCAAACCTCCTTCCCCCTCCTGTGGACCCAGAATCTCTTGGGGAGGGAACTGAATAGTTCCAGGTGATTTCTGTCATCAGGAAAGTATTAGAAAGAGTTATGAAAAGTGTTTCCAAAACAATCTTTCCAAACAAATGCCAGGCAGGAATTAAAAAGAACAAAGGTAGATTTGTGTAAAGCAACTTTGAATGATCTCCAAGATACTTTGAATGATAAAATCAGATTGTAGAGGGAAGCAGGTGTGGCTCAAGTGGTTGGGCATCCATCTACCATATGGAAGGACTCAGGTTCGATCCCCAGGAACTCTTGGTAAAATAAAAATTAAATAAATAAATAAATAAAGGCGAGCAGGCGAGCCAGGCCTGCGTGGATGTGCAGCGAGCCACAGACCCGCATGGACGTGCAGCGAGCCACGCAGCAAGATGATGATACAAGAAAATAGAGATGCAGGGGAGAGCCAAGACGAGATGTGCCAGAAACCAGGACCTGAGGTGGTGCAAGTGACAGGGTGCCTCTCTCCCACATCGGAGGTCCCTAGGATCGAATCCTGATGAAGCCTGGAGGAGAAAAATGAGAAGAGAAGGCAAGAAACAGAAGATTACCCAGTGAATGGACACAGACAGCAAGCGGGAGGGCAGTGGGGGGGGTGGACGGACTCATAGAACTGTACACCAAAAAGAAAAAAATAAAGTCAAGTTAAAAAAAAAATTAGATTGTAGAATGAACACATAGTTTGATAATTTCAAATGGAACTTTTGTTATACCTGTAATATTTAAATTTTATTTTCAACCAAAACTGTATTCATTCTGTAATTAAAAATGAATATTTTATTTACTTCTGGCATGGATGAGGTGAATAAGGAAGAAAACCTATGCAAAACTTATTTGTCCCAGACCCCACACACCACAGGGCGTGTCCGGGTTAAATTTTATCTATGTGCTACTTATTCATCAAATATTTGAAATTGTTCTTTACACACAATGAAGTGGGGTACTTGCTTTGGGGAGAGAGACAAGGGAGGTGTCCAGAATGGGGAAGCAGGGTCAAGAAATCCCATGCCACACCCATGTCCGTCTTTCAAGACCCAATTCAAGTACCGTCTCTGTGGTCCAATTTTCTCAACCTGATCTCATCACTTTCCCCATACCACTTCCCTCATCAACCTGAATATTTGTGTCTAGGTCTCATCCCTCTCCCACACTACCTCCCCATAACTCTGCTTTGTTCAGCGGCACCCTGTACACATAGCTCTCAATAATTGACTATTGAATGAAATGCTGTCAGCTATGCTTCTGAGGCCTGAGAATGGTCTTCTTTCCACTGTAATTACTGCTTAGTGGAAGTCACTTAGCCCCCTCTACTCTCACCCCATCTATCCCTCCTCCTCACTGCTGTCTAAAATTCCTGCCATAAGAAACATATGTTTTCATTACCCAATTAAAGCTAAGACTCAAAATTCAACCCCCCTGGGGAGAGCCATAAAGAATAAAGGGTTGCATTCTGTCCTTCCCAGAGTACAGGATGGGTAGGAGTGAGATGAGAAAGCATAGCCGGTTCCTATATAGTTGGGGCAGGTGAAGGCTAGGGGTGAAGAATAGAAACTATGATGGCTCCTCAGAAAGGAAAAATGGGCCTGGGAAAGGAAGCTTTTTTTCACAAGTATGCCACAACTGTCACCTCCAGACTATCCCATCTTCTTTCTATCCTCTGTAGCCATCCTAAGAAGAACTATCTTAACATGAGACTGATGTCAAGATATCCTTGAAGTCTGTCCATCCATCAAGAAAGGGAATGGTGTTTCTAAGGTGTTGTCCTTCAATCATATCATGAGAGACTCAGTCAGAGACAAAACTGAGGACACTCCAAGAAACCACACCCCATCTCCAGCTGGTTCCAGACTAGCAGCCACAAAGGAATTGGAAAACCATTGTTCTTTTTTTTAAAAGCTTATAACAGATTTAATTTTAAAATAATTTGGTTCTTATTTATAGGCACTAGATGAACAACAACCCACTTTTAGTTTATTGTGGTTCTTTAGTCATAAATATAAAAATCAAAGTGAATATCCCAATTCATTAATTCTCATCTGGATTTAAATTATTAATTATTTTATATCTACAAAGACACCAGTTTTATATTACAGATTAGTCTGTTTCCTTATTTTATTTTATTTTTGTTGTTGTTGTTTCCTTATTTTAAAAGTGTGCTTTTTCATAGTCCATTCTAGTCTCTAAATAGTTCAACTGTTTTACTTGTACGTTTTATTTCCTTGCTCTTAAGAGTTATGAAGTTGAAAAATTTTTAAAAGAAATGATGTGTACATTTCACATGCAAAAATATTTCCACATTTCATTGGAAGTTGTTTTAGTTTACCAAAGGGCTGCTGATGTAAAGTCGCAGAAAAGGGTTGGTTTTTATAATGGGGATTTATTTGGGGTAAAAGCTTACAGTTCCAAGGCTGTGAAAAGCCCAACTCAAGGCACCGCAAGAGGTGCTTTCTCACCAAAGTCAGCTGCCACGTGGTGAAGCAAGATGGCTGCCGATCTCTGCCCAAGTCTCCGCCATCCCCTCCAGGCTCACCATCTCTCGGAGCCCAGCTACTGGAGCTCAGTTATGAGCAACTAAGCATAGGGCTTGTCTCTTTCTGGGCATTCTCTATCAATCTCAGCTGCTCCACTTTCTTCCCAAGTTCAGCTGCAAGCTATCAAGCAAATGGCTCATCTCTTCCCTGGACTTCAGCTGCTTGAGCATCTCGGGGGGTTTCTCATCTTGCAGCTTCAGCTTTGGGCAAAACTGGAGTCTTTTCTCTCACATGGCAGGATCAAATATGGCCAAACCATTGTTCATTATGTAAATGTGTGTCCTGGAACTTCATGTCTTATGGTATTATTGCCATGGTCTCTTTGCCTAGCCCTCCCCCACAATCACATTGTGGGTTTTTTTGTTTGTTTGTTTTGTGTTTTGTTTTTAGTTATGTTTCAGTCAGAGTCCAGGCAGGGAATACTCTGTACCTGCAGTTGGATAAGTTGGGGAGAGTAAACAAAAGGACTATTTATTAACATACCAGCAAAGCGGAGGGAAATCAACAAGGAATGGTTTCATACCTTCACGCTAGTATCAGTGAGGTGCGTTCACCACCTCTCTGTCTGAAGCTGCAAGAAAAGGAAATGATCCCTTACCCTAGGAAAGGACCTGACAGGAGCCATGATCTTTGGCCACAGGAATCAGTTACCCCAGTCTCAGTCTCCCTCCTCCCGATTTCTTCCCCGTGTCCTGTATTAGCTTCCTAGGGCTGCTGTAACACTACCGCAAATTGAGTGACTAAACAACAGAAATCCATTGCCTCCGAGTTCTGGAGGCCAAAAGTCTGAAATCAAGGTATCCACAGAGCCATGTTCCCTCAGAAACCTATAGGGAATAATCCTTCCTGGCCTCTTCTAGCTCCTGGGGTTTGCTGGAAATTCTTGGTGTTCTTTGACCTATAGAGGCATCACTCCAATCTCTGCCTCTTTGTTCACATGGCCATCTTCCCTGCATGTGTATCTTCTTATAAAGACACCAATCATAATGGGATTATGGCCTACTTTAACCCAGAGTGGCCTCATCTTAACTAATGGCATCTTCAAAGACTCTATACGTTCATAGGAACAGCGATTAAGACTTGAACATATCTTTTTGGGAGACAAAATTCAACCCATAACAATTCCCATTGGCCAAACCCTGGTGGAAACCAAGGGCAACGGAGCTTGTTGATGTTATCTACAACACGTCAGGCCCTGAGATCACAGAGCAGATGGAGAGTGAAGAGTGGTTCTGAAGGACAAAAGGGGAATGTCTGGCACATCTTTATTGTCTATTTCTTACTCAAGAAACCAAGACCAGTGACATTTAGGTGCACAAAGTCAATTGCAATCTGGAGCAGCAATAGCTCTGCACCTCCTCTCCCCCATGTGACTGCACTCTGCTGGAGACATGGGACACACATCTCTGCCCAGTGCCTGCGTGCCTGCCTTGCCCTTCCTTCTCCACCTGGGCTTCCCTTTCTCCTTTTCCCTATTGGAGAATTTCTACCCTTCTCTCGAGGTTCAGTTCAAACATCTCTCCTTGAAGCTTCCCTGATCTTATTCCCTCAGATAGGCTTCATCGTTTCTGCGTTTATAAAACAGAAGCACTGTGCATACATGCTTTTACTGAGGACTCAGTGTACATTTTTCTCTGCTGCTAAGCTGTGAGCCCCTCAAAGGTGAGGTCTTCATCCACCATTATTAGCAACAACAATGACAATTTCCTAAGCTCCTATTATGTGCCAGACCCAGGACCTTTAATTCACTTTCTCAATTAATTCTTCTGTCGATGAAGCAGACACTCTTTTTATCCAATGTACAAGTGCAGAAACTGATTTTCAGACAGATTGACCAACTTGCACAAAGTCACTCAGCTAGCAACAGTGGAGATGGGATTCAAACCTATGGCCCCCCAAATCTTCAGAACCTGAAAGTAACCACAAGGGACATAGCCTCTCAGCTTCATGTCCCCAGCACTGGCCTGGTTCAGTGTGATGCATAATTGATACCCAAGACTGGTTTTGAATAAACAGTGAGAAGCATAATATGCTGACAGAAATCCTTTGACTGTGTGTATACTTCTTCTGGTACAGGTTGGCACATGGCCTTGATTTTCTTCAAACTTATTTCCCAGCTTCTCTCATTTTGCTGATAATACTAAATTTCTTCTTGACTGTGTTTGTCAAGTGTCTTTTCAGAACAAAATGATCAGCAAACAGAAGCCCTTAGAAGACTATAGTATTGGCCTTGCTCCCAGAGTACTGAGTTAGGACATTTTCCCAAGGACTAGACCAACAGTGTAGCAGGAACTTCTAAGAAACATGTCACTGTATTTTTTTAGAGAATGAACTGGAAGAGGGGGAGGCAGAGGGAGAAGAGAAAGATTAGATTTTAAAAACTGATCCTGATACAACAATAACAGCCACCATAGATTGGGTGTGTATTGTATGGCTAATTCTGGGCTCAGTGCTCTACATATATTATTCCTAATTCTTTAGCAACCTTGCAAAGTTGGTCTACACTGACTCCCTGAAAGAAGTAAATTGAAAGCTATGAGCTATGACATTATCATGAAAGAAATACCCTAGAACCTTTGGCTAATCAAAGTAATTCTAATTGTCAAATATAATTGTAAAGTACAAAGTCGTAGAATCCTAAAGTAACATTTTTCTTCACAAAATTACCTCATTTAATCCTTCCTTTTGAACCTTTGTAAAATAATTTAGGTAAGAGCAGTGTTATGATCCCATTTATGGATGAGGAGAATGAAGCTCAGGGAAGCTAAGCAGTTGGTAACAGTGGGATTAGAACCCAGGTCTTTTATTCTCTAGTTTAGTTTACTTAAATGCAAAAGCATTAAAATTGTATTTTGAACCTAGAAAGCTGAAAGTCTGACATTATACACATTGCCTGTTTCTGAAGATTTGGCTTCTGCCCACTTCCACTGCTTCATCCACCCTGCTCCACTAACACCACTTTTCCTTCATATTTTCATTTATTGTACAAATATTATAATGAGAATAAAGGAAATTTTTTAAAAATTCATTCATAATTCCAGTACCCCAAACATGTAAATTATTTTTAGATTTCCTTGTTCTCCTCTAGTCCTTATACATATACTACGAAGAAGCACACACACATACACATAGTCTAGCTTTTCTAGGAAATTATTTGAAGCTTGGTAGTAATCAAAAGTTAAAGATCACAGCACATGATTCACAGAATCCAAACAGACCCTTGAATATAGTTTCTTCTGTGACAGCACAGTCTTGATATCACTAACCAGGCAAATAGAAAGAAGAGATAGCCACAAGGGGAAGACTTATTCAAAGGAGAGCCTCTTCAATAAATGATCATTTATCTAAAGATGTTTTAAAGAGCCACCACTACCACATTTAAATTCTTTTTTTTTTTTTTTTTTTTTTTTAACCGGGAGGTCCCAGGGATCGAACCCGGGTCCCTCCATATGGGAGACGGACGCCCAACCAGTTGAGCCACATCCGACCCACATTTAAATTCTGAATGTGGCAATTACTCCTCAGCGTGAATCAATGACTGGTTGTCTGACGTAAACTTTCTTGGTCTTTTGAATGTTATCTTTTTTTTTCTTTCTTCTTTTTTTTAATTTTATTTATTTATTCATTTATGTCCCCCTTGCTGCTTATGCTCTCTGGGTCAGCCAACCACGCCGTGCAGGCGGGCCTGCCCTCACCAGGAGGTCCCGGGAACCGAACCCGGGGCCTCTCATATGGTAAACGGGAGCCCCACCGACTGAGCCACAGCCGCTTCCCTGAATGTTATCTTAATAAGAGTAATATTGACCAAAATGATTAACAGTGGTCTGAATGGTGAGATTAGAGATGATGTTTTATTTTCTTCTTGATTCTTTTTTGTATTTTCCAAGTTTTCCCCAATAAACATGTAATGTGTTTATAAAATTAAAAATTAATACCAACAGTGGTTTTGAATATGATATGCAGTTGTCTAAAAGGAAAGAGCCTATAAAAATTAGAGTGATGGACAGATTACACAGTCCCTACCACTGGAAGGACAACCAGCCCTTCCAGGCTCTGAGAGCGAGTTCAGAGCCTAGAACCAAAGAGATCCAAGTGCTAGCCTAGTTCTTGTTCTAGTATAACACCTGCTAACCAGCTTCTACTTGCTTTTTTCTTTTTCTTCCTGCTTATTTTGCTTCCTTCCTTTCTTTTCTTTTCTTGTCTTTTTTTTTTTTAAGCTTGGGAAGATCATTTGCAAACCATTTCTCAATAGAAAAGATTTGATTCTGAAAACATGTTATGGATTTTCTATAGCATTGGTCCAATATAATTTAGTTGACAATAACACTCATAGATATGTGTGGGAGCTTTGCTGTCAAGTCCTGTAGTGCTTTAATAAAGGAACGTGTCATTTTTCTCCAGCTAAATTTCAGCTAGAAATAATAGAAGAGTTCTCATTGCCATTCATCCATAGGCTTTCTGCAATTTGGACACCTTAATGATTTCATGCAAAATTCACTGTTTAAAAAAGTCTTGGTGGCTTCTGTCTGATCCTGGTTTTTCCCTTTGATGTGGATTACTTATGTGTATCTATCATGGTGAAAACAGCAGAGTTTGGGCAAACACTGCTCTCTCAGACCCCCGCTCCCTTTCAGGCCTGGAGATCCTTCATCTAACCCAGTTCCATTCTTGTGCCTCTTCCCGCTGGCTTCCCCAGTGCCATTTTTATTAAAGCCCCAGCTCATCCCACATTCAGCTGCATGACTTCTTACATGCTTCAGAATAAATCACCACATTGCTCCGATCTTGGCTTCTCTGCCCTCGGCTTTCAATTAAATTTAGAATTGACTTTAAAGGTACAACCTCAATGTACATGGTTGAAAATGACCTTGTTTCCCCTTTCCCACCACCTGCGACTTCCTGTGCAGGGCTCTTATACTCCAGCTCCTGGTTCAAAAAGTAGAAACAGGAATTTGCTACATGCTCCTGTGGCAAACTATAAGTCTCAAGCTGTTTAAAGTCTTTAAAGTCCCATCCAAAAGGTAAAGTACACTCTGCAGAGAGAAATCTGGGGACCTGAATCTCCGGCTGCCTGTGTTCAGGAAGAGACACAGAAGGAGAGGAAGAAGAAGAAGAAGAGAAGAAGAAGAGAGCAAGGAGGAAAAAAAAAAAAAAACCTTTGAGTTAAACACTTCTAATTTGTTTAATTTCTACAGTTTGCATTCAGGATGATTAGTCTTTATTTTAATAAATACACATCACTATTGAAGTAATTATATTTAATTAATATAAATGATCTATGACAAGATTAAAAAGACATGAAAGCAGACTTTAACATCAAAACTGACTTTCATCTTTTGTCTTGTCATTTGGCTTTTTACTCTTAGTGAGGAATATGGCATAGTAAGCAGCAGGTCGGGGCTATTTAGAACTGGAGATGTTCCTGCCAATTTCTCCCTCTTCCCTTTGGAAGGCTTCACTGATCAGGAAGACTGAACTGGAAAACACTTCTTCCTCTGTTCAAAGTCCATTAAAATTTTAAGGCACTCAGCTCTAACTAAAGGCAATATGGTCCCTCCCAGTGTGGATGAGGAGAAGGAAAGAATGATTTGCTTGTCTGAAGGAAGAATTAAACAAGATCCAGTATGTGAAAAGGCTGTGAAAACTGAAAGTGCTTTACAAATATAAGAGACCAATTGATTCATTCAACCATCAATCACTTATTGAGTGTCTACTATGCATCCGGCTCCAAGGAGGCTGTGCTATGTTTAAGAGCATGAGCCTTAGTTTTCTCACCTCTAAAATGGGAATAGAGATACTTCATTTTAGGATGTGTAAGAATTAAGTGAAGGAATAATTGTAAATCACTTAAAACCAGTTCTTGGCCCATAATAAATACTGAGTAAATAGCTTTACATAAAAATAGGAAATAAGTGTCCCCACATGTTAAAGGCCTTACATCCTAATGGATTTGTTATTCTAAAACATTTACCTTTGTCTCTGACCCCAAAAATTGGGAGGCTTCAAAGATTTAGCTAAGTAAATCTCAGATTAAAATACTTTCCCACTGATTGTCTTTAGAAAAATTTACAAAGGACATGTGGGTGCTTTATCAAATAAGGAAGAAAGGGAAAAGGAATTAGTAATTATTCACCAAATGTGAGATCTCAATGCTTTGTGTCTTTTCCCTCCTTGAAATCTCATTAAATCCTAACTAACAGGCAAACATTAATATTCTCTTGTTCTAGATAGGGATACTGAGGCTCAAGGAGGCTCATTAATCTCTCCAAGATCATAGGGCTAGGAAGAGGAGGGGATATGGTTCAAATCATCCATTTTCTTAGGTCCCATGGGGAGATATGCTTGAATCCTCATCTGAAAATACAAGAGATATTTGGGATCTTATTAAATTAGACAGAGACATTTTAAAGAAACAGAGCATTACGATAATTAATTCCTTGCTCAATTTTGTATATAGTAGTATTACAGTGAGATTCATTCCTTCCAATCTAAGCTCTTCTAGGTAGAATCTTTTTTTTTTTTAATTCAGTTCTGAAAGACTACTGTTGACAGGGATGTTTGGGATGATTCTCCTTTCCTTTCTTTCAAAAGCATTTATGCTTTTCTTGGGAAGGAAACCCTAGAAAAGTTTAAAACTGTGAATTGAAAAGTTAGGAGAGGTTACACTGTACTGGCCCTGTTTTGAAAAGCTACAGGTGCCCCTGGGTTAGCTGAATTTTCCATACCAGTTCTACATTTATAGGCTTCCTGAGACTCCTCTCTTCCTAAATGCACTTTTCCTGCTATCAGTTCAGCCCCCTCCCTGGACTGCAGGACTGATAATGACACTACCAGAAGGTTCAACCCAGAAGTCTAAGTACCTACAGAGGGTAAAGACTTCTTTGCTGGGCAGACCTGAATAGACAACCCCAGAGGATATTAAGGGTAAGGAAAATCCCCCACCCTAATAAGTTTCTGCTAAGCACTCTGATTGTCACTCAGATCCAAGCTGGGTTCTTCTTTTCCGTGCCTACCTCCCCTTCTACTACCGACTGTAGCATAGCTAGACCTCAACTGGCCCAAAACAGCTGATTAAAACTGAGTCACTCCACACAAGGCCAACCAGTCAGACATTATAGACAGTTTTCTTTCCTTCCTTTCCTTCTTTCTGTCTCTTTTTAAATTTCTAGGAAAATTTTTTTATTTTTTTCCTAATGTCTAAAAAGGAGGCACTCCACAGTTCACTTGACTCGGCTTAACCTCTCTGTAAAGTCTTTGAAGTTCAAGGGTGAAAAAGACTGAAAGGTGAAAATAACCTGTTCAGTTAACAGAGAAGTTTACAGTTTCTTATCACATCAAGAGTGTGTATATGTGTTTTCATATTCCAAACCTCAGAAATTGAACCCATTATTTCCCAGGCATTTTGTTATTGGCTGAATACATTTACAAGAATGTTCAGAGACTCTAATAATTTCTTTTTTATGTACATCATTTTATTTTTCAGAGCACTTTCACATATATTTGAAATAGCCTTTCCCCCATTAAATATATGAACTAGATCTAAATCATAACACCCATTTTGCAGATAAGGAAACTGGGCTGAGAGGGACTAATGGTAATGCCAAGATCACATAACTAGGTGACTTCAGCATCAAAATCACAGTCCTGGCTTTCTAAGTCTTACTGTGGACTTTTTTTTTTTTTTAATATAAATATATAAATTATACAATACACAAGGTTTATATCCAAATCTTTGCTATTTCCTCCTGGAAAACATATGTGTTGTTCTGCAAATTGTGCCTTGGCACTGCTTGTTGGGAACTGACTTTTAGGTAGAATGTACTACTGGTATACCCTTTTTAGTATGACTTACGGCCTCGAGATAGTGAGACATTTTGTGGTGAAAAGATCTGAAACCACTTTTTAATAGAATATAACCATGGAAAATTTAATTAGCCTCTTTGAATCTGATTCCTCACTTGTAACATGGTGACAGGATTGCTGGTATAAGATTAAATAAATGATATTTGTAAAGCACTTTGCCAGTGCCTGACATATTATAGATTGCTGAGTAAATGTTAAAATCCCTTCCTTTCCATGGAAAAACTGCTGTCAGAAGAGTAACAGGTGGAGTTGGGAAAGTAAGATAAAGGAAATTGGGGGTACCTCCCCACCGACCCTCTTCAGGGATGCTGTCCTTGCAGACGGAGCTCCCTCAGATAGGAGGTAGGGTCTCCTATCTGAGGGACCAGATCATGTCTTGGAGGCCATGGTATGGAGTTAGGCATGGCCTGATAAGAAAGAGATTTGAAGTTCTTCTTTCTGTCCCTACAATTCATCAACTTGTTCCTACCTCAGGGTCTTTGCACTTCCTGTTTCC
Source organism: Tolypeutes matacus (assembly GCA_026826555.1). NCBI lineage: Eukaryota > Metazoa > Chordata > Mammalia > Cingulata > Chlamyphoridae > Tolypeutes > Tolypeutes matacus. The sequence goes on from JAKSZT010053887.1 coordinate 47,890,084, forward strand.
TCTGCTTGAAATACTTGACCCTCACATAGTCAATTGGCTTACTCTCTTGCTGCATTCAGGTCTCTGCTTAAATATCACTCCCTCAAGGAGGCTATCTCCAGCTGAATTAATCAAAATAGTATATCCCAACTATTAGTCACTTTCCAACCTTTCATCCCCTTATCTTGATTGATTTATTTTTCTTTAACACTTACCATTAACTGAAATTATATTGCATATTTATTTGATTATTGTCTATCCCTCCCACTAAAACGTAAGCACCATAATGGCAGAGACCTCATCGATGTTGTTCACTGTGCTTCCCCAGTAATTGGCAAATATGAGGTGTTTAAAAAATCATGAAAGAGTGAATAAATGAATGTGGATATTGTTACATAAACGAAAGCACGTTGTTTTAGGACCACTGTGGGTTCCTCAGACTGTCTTCTTTAGATCTGAGTTTAATTGCTAAATGCATTTTCAACATTGCACTAGGATCCTACCTTGTAAAGATTAAAGCTAAATGACATTTTCAAAGAAATGCTAGAAATATGAACTATTCCCTAAAATTGGCACATTTCACTTAGCCAGAATATCGTTCCAAATTCAAGAAAACAGGAAGACCTTTAAAACACAAATCTAATCTGGCCGCCACTCTGCCACATTCTTCGTGGCTGCCATTGCCCTGGGGGTCATATTCAAACAGCCCTGCCCTGAAACACCCACAGGATCTCTTCAGAGCTCACACATGCCTCCTAGCATCATCTCCTAGAGAGGGTGCCTGCTTCCCTGCATACTTACTAATAACACCCCCTTTCACTCTCAAAAGTGTCCTGGTTTGGGTAATGGCTTATATGAACACCTTACCTCTACATTCCTTTCCCATAAGGCCTTTGCCCCAGCCAGACCCATCTTTCGGTAACTCTTCAAACAGAAAAGATATTTTCATTCCTTTCTTTGAGCGATTTTCCCTCAACTTGGAATACCCTTCATTCTTCCAAATTCCAACTCTAACATCAACTCTTCTAGAAAGCTTTGCCAAACTTTACTCCAGTTTAATGTCCATTTGGCAAACACCAAAGACTGTTTTGGTATTACATCAGAAGCTTTTTGAAAATACAGCTTTCTGGCTCCACCACCTAAATGCTGGGATTTAGCGCATCTAGGAAAACTGTATGCCCCTCCTAATTGTTCCCACAACATCTTCTGCATGTTTCTTCTGCAGATATCTCTCTGAAATGACCAATTTACCTATCTGTTTCCTGCGGGGGTGGGGGTGGGGGGGATTATAAACTCCTTAAGGGTAGGGTCCAGGACTCTCACCCTAGAATTGATCCTCCATAAAAGAAACATGAACAGATGAATAATAATGATCAACATTTACAGAGCACTTACTACGTGCCAGACTGTTCTATATGCTTTTTGTGTATTAACTCATTTCAGAAAATATTTTAACCTTTAGGGGTGTGATAGCCTGAAAGACAAAGGATATTAGGGACATTAAAATACAAAGAATTAGTTCTGGGAAGTGCAAAGTATGACATCATCTTTTTTTTTTTTTTTTTTTTTAAAGCAAACATTTCTCAGACAGGTTCTCTCTTGAGAGTCTTCCAGAGTCCTATGCCTGCTGAGAATTATTGAATCATTACATGGATTCAAGTGTGCCTTGCAGCAAAACTTTGTAAGGATGGCTGGGAATATCTATCATTTCATTCCTACTTGCTGCCCCCCCTGACTATTTTGTGCTTGGTCATCACATTACACCTTCCAGCATTTTATTTTCCATTTCAGACCTCTTTAACAAAACAGCTTCTATAACACCTGGAGAAGGAAAATACAAGGGCACCTGGATCAAGAGTGGAAGTGCTTCACTCTTTTAACCCAGATTCTTCAACTTCAAAAGTTAGTGCTCTCTGTAGACATCCTATAAAATTAAGGAGAGCCTGTGAAGGGGCTCACGACCCACAGAGAGCTTAATGCATTGTAAATGTATAATTCTGGTAACTGTGTCAGTGTATGGATTTCCAAATGGCAGCCACAAGCATGATTCAGAACAGATGGTCAAACCACAGGCAATAGAATCAACAGAATTTTCTGCCATCCCAAGAGGCTAACAGAATCCAAGAGAAATATCTGGCATCACTTAAATTGGTAAACAGCTCAAAACAATCTTAATTAGCAGTTTTCAGGAGCACTTAATGACAGAGAGAACTTGTCTCAGTAGAAACTGGTATTCTTAACCAGCTCCCATATTATTAACCAGATAGGAAGATGGTCTGATGTCCTGGAACAAAACAGTCAAAATTAGGAATCAGGCAATTTTATTTCTGGTTCAGTCTCTGACACTGAGTGACTTTGGGCAGCAATTTGAGTTCTCTAAATCTATTTCCTAATCTATAAAATGATGGCTATGTTTCCATCTTTGAGCATAAATATGTATCCATGACAAAGGAACAAACAAACAAAAACAACTCTTACTTGCTCCATAAATGAGCAAAATAAGAATCATACAGTTTGAATTATGAAGGAAAATTCATCTTCTAATATATAACAAGAAAGTCAATAGGTAAAAGTTTACTATTATTCATTTCATCATCCAAGTTACCATGTAAGATAGGGGATTTTTTTTTTCTACTAGACATGTTAATGCTTACAGCAGAGCAAACCATAGTACCTCTAGGTAAGGAGACTTTCTTAAAACAAAATAAAACAAAACACATTAATACTGTCAGTCAAGAAATATTGAACTATTTTTATGTGGCCATTTTTGGTCATCGATGTTGTCAGTCTTCTGGAATAGCTTTTGAAAAGAAGGGATAATCTTTTTAGCATTGCTTGTTATCCAGTGCAAGAAACTCCAATAAGAAGAGTCTACAATTGAGCTCCAGAAAGTAAGCTAAAATGCAGTCACAAGGAAGGAATGTTGGAGGATGGCACAGTAGGAAGCTCCAGGAATCAGTCCCTCCACCAAAACAGTTATTGAACTAGCAGGAACTGTCTGAACTAACTACTTTGAAATTCTGGGGTTTGTGGAATACTGTGCAACATCCAGGGAAGAGCTGGAAGAGGCTGGTAAATGGCAGTAAATATCAGTGAACTTCACATTCTGTGCAGCAAACTACCATCCTTCGGCTGTATGGCAAGCAGCAGCGGGAACTGTAGCCTGGGCTTCTGAGGCAGCTTGCTTTAGCCCTTCAAAATCATGAGTGTGTGGTCTGATCATTGCTTTTGATCAGCTACCTTTGATTGCTGGGGGGCCAGCTCTGATGGTGGCCATTGTTCCTATCCTAGTCAGGCAAAAGCAGCAGAGGAGTCTTAATGAGAAACAATATCTCTCTCCCTCTCTCCCTTTCTCCCTCTCCCTCTCTCTCTCTCTCTCTCTCTCTAATACAATGGAAGTATTAGTCAAAGACTTTAAATCAACTGCTTTAAATATGTTCAATGAGCTAAAGGAACCCATATAGAAAGTACTAAAGGAAATTAGGAAAAAATGGTCTGAAAATGGGGTGAACAAAATAAAGTGATGGAAATTACAAAAAGGAATCAAACAGAAATTTTGGAACCTCAAAGTACAGTAATTTAAACGAAAAATGCAGATAGATTCAATAGCAGGTTTGAACATGCAGAAGAAAGGATCAGTGAACTTGAAAACAAGACCATTGAAATTACCCAGTATGAGTAGTAGAAAGAAAAGCTAATGAAGAAAAATGAACAGAGCCTGAATGACCTGTGGAACACCATAAATTACACCAATATACAACACACTGGAGTCCCAGAAGGACAAGAGAGAGAGAAAGGGGCAGAAAACAGAAAAGTACTTGAAGAAATAATAGCCAGAGGGGGGGGGGGAACATTAAAAAACAGAAATAATAGCCAAAAGCTTCCAAAGTCTGATGAAAGACATAAATATTTGCATCCAGGAAGCTCAAGAAATCCAAGCAAGATATTTTCTCTCTAAGAGACATTGTAGCAAAATTGTCAAACTCCAACCACAAAGAGAGGATTTTGAAAGCAGCAAGAGAGAAGCAAATTGTTACATTCAAGAGATCCTGATGAAGACTAACAGAGAATTTCTCATTAGAAACTATGGAGGCCAGAAGACAGTAGGATGACATATTTAAAGTCTTTAAAGGAAAACATTGTCAACCAAGAATTCTATATTGGGCAAAATTATCTTTCAAAAATGAAGGAGAAATTAAGACATTTACAGATAAACAAAAGCTGAAAGAGTTCATACCAGAAGATCTACACCTCAAGAAATGCTAAAGGGAGTCCTTCAGGCTGAAATAAAAGAACATTAGATAGTAACTTGAAGCCATAAGAAGAAATAAAGAAAATTGGTAAAAGTAACTATGTTGGTAAATATAAAATCCTGCCTTATTGTACCTTTGGTTTATAACTGTTTCCTTTCCAACCGTCTCCGCATATGACTTAACAGGAAAATGTGTAAATAACATTTTAAATCTATGTTAATGGGCATACCATATATAAGATGTAATCTTAGACACTAACAATATAAAGGGGAAGGGAAGAAGATAAACAGAAGTAGATAATTTTTATACTAATGAAACTAGGTAGTATTAACTCCTCAAACCAGATTGTTAATAGTTTAAAATATTGATTGTAATTACAAAAGTAATCATTAAGAAAATAACTAAAAAATATAGAGAAAAGGAAAGAAGAAGGGAATCAAAATGGTACACAAAAGCCACTAAATGCAAAAAAAAAAAAGCAAAAATGGAGTAATTATAACAGAATTTTGTATTTTACACCAAAAGTGCAAGCAACAAAAGAAAAAAGAGAGAGAAAATAGACTCCATCAAAATTTAAAACTTTTGTGCTTCAAAGGACATTATGAAGAAAATGAAAACACAACCTGCAGAATGGAAGAAAATATTTGGAAACCATATGTCTGATAAAGATTTAATATCCAGAATGTATAAAGAACTCCTACAACTCAACAGCAAAAAGACAAAAACCCAGTTAAAAAATGGACCAACATCCTGGATAGTCATTTCACTACAGAAGAAATTAAAATAAGTATATAAAAGATATTCAGCATCATTAGTCATTAAAGAAATGCAAAATAAAACTACAATGAACACAAACAACAAGCAAACAAATGAAAAAACCAGCTCAGGGGAGCCGATGTGGCTCAGTGGTCGAGCACAGGCTTCCCATTAAACGAGGTCCCAGGTTCAATCTCCAGCCCTGGAACCTCAAACAGCAACAAGAAAAAAAAAAAAAAACTACAATGAGCTTCCACTTCACACCCACTAGGTTGGCTGTTATTTAAAAAACTAAAAATAACATGTTGCCACGGATGCAGAGAAATAGGAAACTTCATACATTGTTGGAGGGAATGTAAAATGGTAAAGTTTGGTGGTTCCTCAGAAAGTTAAACATAGAATTACCAAATAACTCAGCAATTCCACTCCCATGTATATACCCAAAATAATTCAAAACAGGGTCTTGGGCAGATATTTGTACACCAATATTCATTGCATCATTATTCACAATACTTAAAAAGTTTTGAAGTAACCGAAGTGTCCATCAGCAGATGAATGGATAAACAAAATGTCGTATATCCATACAATGGAATGTTATTCAGCCATAAAAAGAAGTGAAGTACAGGAACATGCAACAACATGGATGAACCTTGAAGTCATCAAGTTGACCGAATTAAGCCATACACAAAAGGACAAATATTATATGATTTCTCTCATATGAAATACTTAGAATAAACAGATTCATAAAGACAGAAGGCAGAATAGTAGTTACCAGCAGTGGGGAAAGAGGGGAATGGGAAGTTATTGCTAAATGAATATGACATTTGGTTTGGGATGATGAAAATAATCTGGAAATAGGTGGTGTTACAGGAGGTGGATGTGGCTCAAGTGATTGAGCTCCCACCTATTACACGGGAGGCCCCGGGTTCAGTTCCCGGTGCTTCCTGCAGAAGACGAGCAAGACAGAGAGCTGGCATGATGGGCTGGCATGGCGAGCTGATGCAACAAGATGACACAACAAGGAAACACGAGAGACACAACAAAGCAGGGAGCAGAGGTGGTTCAAGCAATTGAGCACCTCTCTCCCACATGGGAGGTCCCAGGTTCAGTTTCTAGTGCCTCGTAAAGAGAAGATGAGCAGACACAGAGAGCAGACAGCGAGCACAAACAATGAGGGGGGTAATAAATAAATAAAAAATAAATCTTTTAAAAAAAGTTACACAGTATTGTCAAAGTACTTAACATCAAAGAATTATCCACTTAAAATAGTTAAAATGATTTTTATGTTACGTCTATTTTACCAAAATTTAAAATTTATTAATTTTAAAAATGCAGTCACAAAAGGTTCAGCCTGCAATAGCCTAGAACCAATCAGGTCTTGATAACAGTAGGCAAATTTATTCTGTATTTATTGCACCCTTCCCTGTTTTTTGGATAATATATATATTTTTAAAGGACTATGTTCAACTTTTCAAGAAAAGTTACAGTGTGCGTGTACTTTGCAGAGGTGCTGGAAGGAGAAACGAGAGAGGCTGAAGGTAGGGACAGGGTACTAGAAGAAGGGGACAGAATTAAACTCCTGGGAGGGAAACCCACTGCTTCTCAAGTTACTGCTTGTAAACCCTTTACCTGGTTCTGTTTGGACTATTGTCCTGGGTAAATCATCCATTGAAAATCAAGCTCTTCAGCTCATTATATATTCTTCATTTGAGGTGACCAGAACTATTTCCTGAAGCTTGGTTTGGGGGTGCTAATTACCTGCTCAAACACCTTGTAAATACCTCCGTGGATTTGTCATAGGAAAATTAAACTTTTTAATTTTTTAAACCGAGCTCACTTATTCCAAGTTCTGCTTTCCACTTCCTAATCAAGACAACAAAAGTCATTGAACTAGAAGAACCCTCCATTCCTCTGGTTATTGTGAAGTGATAACTCCACAATAACCTCCTCAGCTACCCCAAGGCAGAGCTCACAGCGCTGGCTCAATTGTAGAGAAATGTTTACCAAAGTAAGTCACATATCAGAGAAGTAAGCTGCTTTTTCTTCCCCTAGGCCTCTCTCCCTCCCCCTGCAATGAGGCAGAAGCTTTTCATAAATGCCCGAAGAAATTTGTACGAAAGAGAACTTGCACTCACACACAAGCTTCTTTCCCTTTAGATTTTAAAATAACTTTCTCTAGCCTTCCTCCTCTCTTACCCTCCCATGGTAAAAACCTCAAACTCATAGCATATGTCTTAGCATAGTGATAAAATGATTTTTCCATCAATTTTGAAAAAGCAGGAAAAGAATTTATTTTACTGAGGGAAAAAAAATGTTTGTTCATTTATATATCTTTAATTGATTCAAGTACAAATTATGGTGCCTTTTCTTTCCTTCCCATATCGAAATAAATTTCAATCTAAAAGAAAGTCGGTAGGTGCCATCTTTAAGAAAAATAATCAAATTAGGCCAGAAAAAGGTGGAACACAAAACCATGCCAATAGTGGTGATATAAGTCAATATTTTAAATACACAGAATTTCAATCTTTTATCCCTGGAAAAGGAGGTTGGAAATTCGTCCATTTCTTTCTATGTCTAGTGCATCCTGACTAGGCAGGGTTGTTGTTGTTGTTTTTTCCCTTCCCTTAAGAAAGCTGAAGGTGAAGACGGTCCCTATGTGGCACTGTGGTATAAGTGACCGCTGTTGTGGAGGAGAAAAACCCATGAAGCTTAAAAATTTTGCAAAGAGAAAACAATCCTCCTGCAGACCACAGTAAATAAAATAACAGCAGTGGGGTGATTTGCAACCATGTAACGGGGCTTTTGTCTAGGTCTATTTCTCTGTGCCTTGAGGGTTTCTGTGTTCCTTCTCTGCAGGATCTCAGTGTTTCGCCCCTCTATTACAAAGACCCAGGGCCTGAGCCCCTCCTCCAGCTGCTCACCCCCAATCTTGCCCATGCTGAGGCTTACTTACAGCACACTGAAGAGTTTCAGTGGGGTGCAGGGCACTGCAATTTAGGATTTCTGCAGTACAGGGTGAATTTTCAAGAGTGCATCAGAGAGGGGAGCCAGACTTAAAAATAGCCTTTACTCATCCTATTAACCATGTCATTGCTGAGCTACTGTTAAAGGCAGGACCAGCAGATTTTTTTCTCTAGCAAACTAAAGTTGCTACAGCTGCCTCTGACAGAATTCATAAGGCAACGCTTCACTTTGGCTTAGATGGCTGAATACATGTTATGATTCCTTACAGAAAGAACTATTGAAAAATAACTGTATTCTTCTGTATGTGGACTTAGGGGTAGGAAAGAAGGGAAGGAAAGAGAGGCAGAGGAAGAGAGAGAAAGAAAGAAGGAAAAAAGAAATTTATGTGAATAAAGGAGTGAAGAATCCTCTTGGTCTGGTTTGTATTGCTCTTATCTAAGCATGGGGAGAATTGATGAGTTTGTGATTACTTTAATGACCATGAAACCTATGCATTTAAAGAAATAATTGAAGCTATGTAATCACCTTCTAAGTAATGTCAAAGAACCCTAAAAAGAACTGGGAGGAAGGGTATTATTGCTTAATAGTATTTACATCACATAGGCCCCCACAAGCAAAAGTAAACCAGGAATTGAAGTATTTTCAGAGAGACAAGTGCCTAAAATTCAATACTTTATGCCCATGACCGATCTAAGATAAGAAACTATAAGACATTGGAGCAATAAAGGTTTCTATTTTGGGAAGGGAAACACTGATGTTCAAGGTTTCTGAGTAGTTCATAGAGCAACTAAAACTTTGGAAGTACAACACAGAAGTTACAGACAATGGGCAAATAAAGGCAGAGCTTGTATACCAAGTGAGGGTTATTGTAAGAATGTGCTTTAATTTTTAATTAAAAAGTTTTTATTAAAAATTTCATTAATTTTAATGAAAACATACTTAATGTAATCAAACTATTCTGGTTATCTTAAAATAATGTGGCATTACTTTAAACAACATTATAAAATGATGTGACTTTGTTGAAAGGGATATACTAAGAAATATGTTACTACCACTGTCCTTGAGACTAGCAAGAGAGGACACATTCACACAAAAAGATAATTAACAACATGATTTTGTTTAATAGGAGTTTTAATCACTTGAATGCAATTTTTTTAAAGGAGGTACCAGGGATTGAACCCAGGACCTCATACATGGGAAACATGGGAAACATGGGAAGCAGGAGCTCAAACACTTAAGCTACATCCACTCCCCAATGAATGCAAACATTTTGATTTTAATGAACTTTCACACTTCTCAGTCCAGTGCAGCTTAGAGGAAAGAGCCCAACTCTGGAATCTGGCAGATCTGGTTTCCAGTCCTAGTTCTTCCACTTACTCGTTACATGACTCAGGAAAAATTAATGTCTCCAAACCTCAGTTTTCTCATCTGTAAAATGAGGATAACATCATCTGTCTTCTTGAATTGCTGTGAAGATTAAATTAGTTAATAACTGGAAAGCACCTGCTTGTATCTGGGCAGGTGCTCAATGATAATAGCTATCATCATTAATCCCATTACTCTAAATATGTGACAGAAATTCTTAATGAAATCCTTTGTTTATGTACCCCAGAAAAATAAAACCTAGTAAAAAGTATAAGCCCTTCAAACCACAAGGCTTCTGATCTTGACTTTGGTAGTAATCAAATTCCACTATAGATACGGTTGCTAGATAGAATAAAAGAATACCCAGTTGAATTTGAATTTCAGATGAATGAATACATTTTTAGTATAAGCATGTACCATGTAATATTATACTGAAAAATCATTCCTTACTCATCTGAGATTCAAAATTAACCAGAGTTGTGTTTATTTGCTAAATCTGGCGACCTAACTTCAAATAATAAAGATCTGAGTATATTTAATTCCTGCTTCCTTTAGTCCAAGTCCCAACCGAAGTAACAAGAAAATAATCCTTTTTTTCCAACAGTTTTTTAAAAAATGAAATTAATGTTACTAAAAAATTCTCAAATACTCAGAGCATAACTCATGAATATGAGAGGGAAGAACAACTGCCATTTTTCCTTTTACTGTTAAACAAGTAGCTTTTGGTTTTTCATTTCTCCCTCAAATCATGACAATCTATTCTTTCTAGGTTTGTTTGGTTAGGTCTAAATCTAACTACTACCAGGACTGAAATGAGTTTTGTTCTGTTTTGCCTTTCCCCTTTTTCTGATGCAGGGTCCCATGGAAATTTGATTATGCAGATAGATCAGTGGAGCTGATAGTGTACTGAGGAGGAAGAAGTCCAAATTGAGCTGCTTCCTCAAAAGCAATGATGCTTCCCAGTAAGATGATATTATGTAGGTAAGGGAAGATGCCCAGGAAATGTTTAGTTCAATGGAGTAAATATTAAGTGGCATCTTGAACATATTTATGACAGTTTTGAATTTGCTTAACATGTTTTTCTCCCCTTTATCTCTTCCAAATAGGATTATAGGGTGAAACCCTATCAGGAGTCTATTAGGAGCAGACAATGTACATAAATTAACACCAACAATAAAGCTAATACTTGAAGCATCAACTTTGTCTCTCAATTACAGAGACTCTGACTACTGATGTGTAGGAAATAAGTGTGAATAAGGATTTCTGATTTAACTTCAAATCAATAGACGACACTATACTAAAGTTTGCTTTCACACATATTTACTTGGCTTTGTGGTAACAAGGTTGATAATGTACATGCTTATATATAAGCTGATGTATATTATTCACTGATATGAAACAGGGGAAAACTTTTCAAAAATAACTGAAAACAGGAATTTTATTTTAGTGCATAAAGACATTTTTAAAAACTTAAAAAGTCACAGCATTTGCTTCTACTAAGATCCCTTATTCATCACTGATACAAATATGTTTTCTTTATTTTTTTAAATTCTCTGATATACCAAAATTTATTTAAATTCCACAATCTCTTTAGCTAATTCTAAGTAAATTTTAAGGACTGACTGGTTTCTAAAACTCTTTTTAGATGTTAGTATACTTTGACATTGCTATTCTATCTTAGAGCTTAAAACAATATAACCAAAAATAATCGTGAAAGCAAACAAAAAGCCAGAAGAACATTAGAATGGCCCATTTTCTTTTGAAGGATAGAGAAAAATCATGGGTAATTCAGGCCACTTGATTCCTGGAGAACTCCGGCTATCAGAATGACTTTGTTGGGAACAGCCGCCCAACCATCCTGACCATTACATGTCAACCTGTCAAGCCAACAAACAAAAACACCACAGGCTTTAGCACATATGACAAATGCAGATGTGCCTCTGAAAAGAATCTTTGCTTTTTAAGCACCTGCAAGAATTCCAAAACAACTGGCGTGCATTCCACTCTGCCATAGTCACTCTCCTGACCCTGACTTCCGAGTGGCAAAGAAAAAAATGCCTAGAATGTACAGTATTCCATTCCCATTTGGAAGGACAGTGGGGAGCTGATGAAAAACAAGTACAGTGTTGATATCACAATGTCATGCACCTGCTTGGGATGTAAAAAGAGTTTATTACAGAAACTGCAGAATTGTTTCTACTTATCATTAAATAGTCATGAGCAAATTCAAGTGTGTCCTTTTTTTAGGTTAACCAATCCTGAATTAAAAGGGCCTATTTAAAAAAAACCAAAAAACTATTTATTGTGCAATAATTTCAAACTTACAAAAAAAAAAAAAAAAAAAAAAATCCATCAAAGAACTCTAACATACCCCCACTGCCTCCAGATACCCAGATCTACCAACTCCTAACATTTTGCCACATTTGCCTTATTATTCTATCTATCTATCTGTCTATTTATCTATTTTAGAATAGGTTGTATATCTCATGCTCCTTGAACACTTACTACTTCCTTGTACATTTCCTAGGAACAAGGACATTCACTTATTTATTTATTTATTTTTATCCATTTTTAAACCCCCTTCCACCCCTGTTTTTGTATCCATTCGTTGGGCAATTCTCTGTGTCTGTTTCCTGCCCTCTCTTCTCATTCTTCTCCTCCTGTCTTCACCGGGATTCGATCCTGAAAACCTCTGATGTGGGAGAGAGGCATCCCACCGCCTGCGCCACCTTAGTTCCTGGTTTTTCAGCGCGTCTCATCTTGGCACTCCCTTGTGTCACTCTCCATTACATCATCATCTTGCTGCATGGCTTGGCGGGGCCTGGCACACCCATGCACGGGGTCTGACGGCACGCCTACTCACGGGGCCTGGCAGCCTGCATGCCTTCTATATTTTTCTTTATTTTGCCGGGAGGTCTCGGGCATTGAACCCAGGTCCCTCCATATGGGAGATGGACGCCCAACCATTTGAGCCACATCTGCCCCCCAAGGACATTCACTTATGTAACTACCTTAAGTACAGTCATCAAGTTCAAGAAATTTAACATTGATAGAAAGTTTACAGTCTATATTCCAGTTTTTTCTATGCCCCAATAATGTCCTTTTGGGTCTTTTCTCCTCTAGTATTATATCTAGTCCAAGATGGTGTATTGCATTTAATTGTCACTGTCTCTTTAGTTTCTCTTTTTTTTAAATCATGGAAACATATATATATATATATATATATATTTTTTTTTTTAAGATTTTATTTATCCATTCATTTATCCCCCCCCTGCTGCCTGTGCTCACCGGGTCAGCCAACCACGCTGTGCGGGCGGGCCTGCCTTCACCAGGAGGCCCCGGGAACTGAACCCGGGGCCTCCCACACGGTAAACGGGAGCCCCACTGATTGAGCCACAGCCGCTTCCCGGAAACATATATTTTAAACATGTCCCATCTCAACCACTCTCAAGCAAACAATTCAGTAGTGTTCATCACGTTCACAGTGTTGTACTACCAGAACTTTCCCATCACCCCAAACAGAAACCCTGTACTCATTGTAAATCAATTGCTCATTCCTCCTCCTCCCACCATGGTAACCTGTACTCAACTTTCTTTTTGTTTGTTGTTTTGTTTTCTTCTTTTGTTTGTTTGTTGTACTCTACTTTTATCTCTATGTTGATCAATTCTTTTTTTTATTTTATTTTATTTTATTTATTTCTCACTCCACCCCTTGTTTGCACTCTCTGTCTGCTCATTATGGGCTTATCTTCTTCTTCTTTTTTTTTTTTTAGGAGGCACAAGGAACTGAACTCAGGACTCCCCATGTGGGAGGGAGGCACCCAGTGGCTTGAGCCATCTCTGCTCCCGATCAATTCATTTTTGACAAAGTATCAATGCAATTCAATGGGTAAAGAAAAGCCATTTCAACAAATGGTACCAGAACAACTTGATATCCACATGGGGGAAAAATATGACTCTTGACTCATACTTCACACCAGACACAAAAATGAACTCAAGATGGATTGCAGACCTAAACATGAAAGTTAATATAAAGCTTCTAGAAGAAAAGATAGGAAAAATACCTCTGGTATCTTTTGAAAGTGCCATCCTTATGAAACCAGCACTATGAAACAATGGCTAACCAATTTTTTAAGGTTGTCAGTTGGTAGAGAAAACTGTTCCTTTAGCCTCACAATGTTGGATGCCAGTCAATTGTTTGATGATATTTTTCATCTCTTCCTTAATAAAAATCTTATATATATATAGCTTTATAGAAGCATGTGTGTATATATATATATAGTGTGTATGTGTTTATAGATATACACGCACACATACAGTTACAAAATAGAATGTCTTGGGCTAGCAGTCAAACTATAAAAATAGATATGGCACTACTATGTTATCAGAAAGAATGTCGGAGAGAGCAGGCTGCCCAGTAGCACATTACAAAGTTTTGGCTCCCAAGAATGAGTTGCGTTGTTTGTTCTTACACACTGCAGCTGCCTCCTTTTCTCCCCTCCCCCCTGCCTTTTTTGGTGGTTTATCACACACAAACTACTAATGAATGGGAGCCGCTGTTTTACAGTACACCACACTTACAGAACTTATCTCTAGGCCTACCACAGATTTGACTGATCAACAGCAGGGCACCACCATCATAATTCTTCCTAGAAGCAGGAGTATAAAAAGGGGTTTGTTGGAGGTTGGCTGGGTCTGCAGAGACTCCTGCCCGCAGGGCTAGCCGATGCCATCACTAGCTGTTATGGTCTTTGGCCTAATAAGGTACAGAAACAAAGATTGTTCACTTACTCAAGAAGACTAAAGCACCAGAATGATGGAAAGTAGAGGCAATAGGGCACATATTCAAGTGGGATTAAGGCCACAAATGCAACTTTATAGGGCTGTCTGGGTGGCAAAATAAGAATATGCAACCGAAAATCCAGTTCAAACATAATTTATTATATGTCATTCGTAGTTAGAGGTAGCTGTCATTAGGAGTTAAATTTTTGCACCTTGTCCAAGTGATTTTGATAAGTATTTTTGTAAGCTTCTTATGTGTTATCATAACTCAGAAGCAGAAGGTAAACAAGAGATTGACAAATAAACTTAGTGCTATTTTAAGAAATATATCTAGAAAAAGAGCTACAGTATTTCACTTCTTCTATTCTCTTCTTTAAAGTTACAGGAGGTCCTTCACATTTCTAAGTTTTTCCATATCTCTCATTGCAGCAAAAAACTGCAATTTGAATCTCCTAGACTTTTCCAAACTTTCAGATAATCCTCAACAAAATAAATTCACCTATTTCCAACAAAGCAAATACACTACCCTTGTTATATATGAGGAAATTTCATATCTGGAAAAGCCATTTGCCTTAGTCCCAAAGTCATTGAATGAGCTACCTGAGAATAACATTCTGAAGTCCAACCTTCTAATCTTTCCATCATATTTTCCCAATGTTGAGAGTATAGCAAAGCCATCAATAAAGAAATACATATATCATATATATACATATATGTATGATATAAAAATGGTTTCCACTGTTCTTGAATTGCAAATACTGCTGGAATTAGAAACATGAGTTATTAAAAGGATATTTTCACAATGAACCCAGCACATTTTGAAATCATTGTGTAGGTGTCTCCTGTCCGAAGGAGAGAGTACCATACTTGACTGAGGCTTTAATATATTATGAGTGGACTATATATTCTAAAATCATAATTTAAAGTCAGTAGAATTGGCTTTTATATGCATTTGTGGTTAATGAAGGTATAATTATCTTAATGTTATTTTATAGCATGTGGTCAGGGTATAGAGTCTAGTCTAGTCTAGGTGTAGGTGTAGGTGTAGGTCTAAATATAAGTATGAATCTTAGTAGAGTCTGATCAGAGTTCATCAAGGGTATTCCACCAGGAAGACTAGAAACTCAATGTGGCAGTTTTTCAAATAATGTTCTAAAAATAGTCAAACTACACAGGCATCCTCTCTACTCCTTGTCCCTCCCCCCACTCCCCCCATGCTTTATTTATCCTGATTTCAAAATATGTAAGACTAGTATATTCATTTTATCTTTAGTACTCAGGACATTGCAAGATTTACCATTATATTCCATTGTTTCATAATTTTCTTTATGTCTCTCTTCTCGTGTTCCTTTCGCAGCACATTAACTTTAGTTGCCTGCTGCTTCTTTCAGGAAGCAGAAGTACTATCTTTTTCTGACATAAGGATCACTGTATTTGTAAAGCCATTCTACATTAAATGGGACAATTTGGTGTAAGACAGTGTGGAACTGTATTAAACTAGTGTGCATCTGAACCCTGTTACTTACTAGCTATGTGACTTTAGGCAATTTACTAAATTTTCTGAGCCTTATTTTGTTCATTTATAAAAGGGATTGTGCATCCCTTATTTTATATTCAAGGATAAAATATTAGGAGTTATTTTGAAGATTAAACACCTGAAACAACCTAAATGACCATTAACATAGGAATGGTTAAGTAAATTCAGGTCTAACCTTACTGTGGAATATTATGCAGCAATTAAAAATAGTGAGGGAAGCGGCTGTGGCTCAATCAGTGGGGCTCCCGTTTACCATATGGGAGGCCTCAGGTTCGGTTCCCGGGGCCTCCTGGTGAAGGCAAGCCCGCCCGCACGGCGTGGTTAGCTGACCCAGAGAGCACAAGCAGCAAGGGGGGGATAAATGAATAAATAAAATCTTTTAAAAAATAAAAAAAAAATAAAAAAAATAGTGAGATAGCTTTATCTGTGTTATCTGTATGTTCTCTCTGACATATTGTTAAGTGAGAAAATACTTATAGTAAAATTTCATGTTTTTTAAAAAAGCTTTATTATTTTAATTTATTTACTCCCCATCCCCTTTGTTGTTTTGCGCTATCTGCTCTCTGTGTCCATTTGCTGTGTGCTCTCTGTGTCTGCTTGTCTTCTCTTCTCATCTTCTCTTTTAGGAAGCACCGGGAACTGATCCTGGGACCTCTGATGTGGGAAAGAGACACTCAATAGCTTGAACCACCTCAGCTCCCTGGTTTGTTGTGTCTCTCATTGTCTCTCTTCTTTGTCTCTTTTTGTTGCATCAGCTCTCTGCATAGGCCACCTCTCCGCGCAGGCCAACTCACCTTCACCAGGAAGCCCCGGGAATCGAACCCAGGACCTCTCATGTGGTAGATGGGAGCCCAATCACTTGAGCCACATCTGTTTCCCTCATATGTTTTTTAAAATTTAGTGTATATGTATATATATAATAATAACGAGTGCTAACCTTTATATAGTGTTTACTATATAGCAGGCACTAATCTAAGCAGTTCATATATAAACCTTACAATAACCCATCAGCTAGTACTGTTTTTTTTTTTTTTTTTTTTTACCGGGAGGTCCCGGGTATCAAACCCGGGTCCCTCCATATGGGAGACGGACGCCCAACCAGTTGAGCCACATCCGACCCCACAGCTAGTACTGTTGTCATTCTCACTTTTACAGATCAGAAAACTAAAGTCATCCATATAGTAAATAGTAGAGCTGGAGTCCAGATCTCAACTCTGGATTCAGAGTCTATGCTCTTAACTATTTCTCTCTCTCTCTCATCTATCTCTATCCATCTATCCATCTATCTATCCATCCATCCACCTATCCATCCATTCACACTTCTACCCATCTGACATCTGGAAAACATTTTTATTTCATGTTTCCCTTTTTATTCTACATTTCACTTTCACTTTTTATTCTCTAACTTTTGTATTGTTTGAATTGCCATAGCCAAGTTTACAGTTATGGTACTGGGGATGGCTGATAAGCAGCTGCAGCAATTATAAAAGGAAAAGCTTTATAAACAAGTGGTCCTTAAACTGAAAACGAGGTCAATAATTTACTTCGGATGGAACCATATTGTTTGCATCTTTGAGGGCAGGAGGTGTGACACTTTTTCCTCTTTAATTGTAACACCTTTTTCTTTCAACAGTGCCTGCATAGCACCTTGCCCACTATAAGCACTCAAAAGTTTTGTTTACTGACTGAAAGGACTGAAAGGAGCATATAAGTGAAAGACTTCTGTGGAGGCAGGCCCATAATTTGAGGCTATGTTTCAGGGCAAAGTTAAATTGAAATTAAATCTATGGTTCTGATTTAATCATTAGCCAGTGTTTTAACCAACTTGACTAATCAATCACAGATAAGAATGAATGTTTCTTTTACCCTCCTGAACACTTGCATCCATCTTCCTTATTTGCCTCAAATTTCATTCTAATTTGATTTTCAATATATTTCAAACTATTTGTCCTGTAAGATACTATTTGGGCTTGGATTTCCAAGCCTTAGGCCTGGGATTTAGTTTTCACTTGACTTGAGATTTCATCTTGGGAGGTGACATTTATAACAAACATCCTACTCCTGCATTCTTGTGCTTCTACATTACCAAAAACATTCATGTTAGTTTGCTATTTTGATCGTTACAGGATGATTCTGGTGTTGCTAGAATGTAGATAGTGTGCCTTTTCATCCCTGTTGCTTTGCCTCTTAGAATCTTTTTACCAAGGATCCTGAGGCTGTTCATACAATTGGCTGGTACTTCCTGATTCTACAATAGCTCTGTGGGCTTTTTAAAATATTTAAATAAATTTCTAAACTTTTCATTCACTTGGATAATCATGAATGTGGGGCTTCTGAATGACAGAGCAAAAAATGATTCTTTTCTTCTCTTAGACTGAAGATTCATTCCATATCCTTGGCCTGTAAGGGGAAAAAAAGCATGTTTTTTATTTTTATTTTTTTTATTTATTTTTTTATTTTATTTATTTATTCATTTACCCCCCCCCTTGCTGCTTGTGCTCGCTGGGTCAGCCAACCATGCCGCGCGGGCGGGCCTGCCCTCACCAGGAGGCCCCGGGAACCGAACCCGGGGCCTCCCATATGGTAAACGGGAGCCCTACTGATTGAGCCACAGCCGCTTCCCGCATGTTTTTTAAAATGCAGTGTTTACTCATAACTCTGTAATGGAACTCTGGAGGAATATGGTACATAAGAAGTAACCCACAAAATATCTTTGAAAAAGAATGATTGAGGGAAGCGGCTGTGGCTCAATCAGTAGGGCTCCCATTTACCATATGGGAGGCCCTGGGTTCGGTTCCCGGGGCCTCCTGGTGAAGGCAAGCCCGCCCGCACGGCGTGGTTGGCTGACCCGGCGAGCACAAGCAGCAAGGGAGGGATAAATGAATAAATAAATAAAATCTTTAAAAAAAAAAGAATGATTGATTTTTCAATAAGAGTCATCATTTTAATATTTGAAATGTTATTTTACAAATAGGAGAAATACACATCCAGATGAAGAAATTGAGGGACACAGAGGCACTAGATTCAGGAATAAAATTCGAGACTCCTAACAATCAGTCCTCTTTACTGAATTGTAACGCTCTTTAAAAGAAGTGCTTTTATTTTTAATAAAATGTTTTCATGGCACTTACGATGGTATTCCTGAATGATTAAAACTATAGAACAGCTTAATAAAATAGGCAATATTCAGCCTTATTTTGTGTAATTCTGGAAACTTTATTTTAAACCCTATTAATTTTCTATGGAACCCTATAGAATTTCAACCCTCTACCTTTCCCCTCCACTTGAAATGTAGTCCCATACCTGTCTATCACAGTCCTAACCATTCTTCAAGACCCACTTTCTCCAGCAAGCCTCTCGTGGCCACTCCCTATTATCATTATTATTTGTCCATATCCTTATAGCTTATTCTGAAGACAGACTTGTATAGTTACCAATTTCTCTTTCTGAGCAAGCTGAGAGCAAATCTTGAGTTTTATTTTGTATTTCTTATTTCATTTTTTTTAAGATTTATTTTTATTTATTTATTTCTCCCCACTCCCCTTGTTCTGCACTCGCTGTCTGCTTTCTGTGTGTTCTGTGTCTGCTTATCTTCTCTTTAGGCGGCACCAGGAACCGATCCTGGGACCTTCAGGAGGCAGAGAGAGAGGCTCAATCTCTCACGCCACCTCAGCTCCCTGGTCTGCTGCATCTCTTATTGTCTCTCCTGTGTCTCTTTTTGTTGCATCATCTTGCTGCACCAGCTTTCTGCATGGGCCAGCACTCCACGTGGGCCAGCACTCCGCTCAGGCCAATTCGCCTTTCACCAGGACGCCCTGGGAATCGAACCCTGAACCTCTTATATGGTAGATGGGAGCCTAATCACTTGAGCCACATCTGTTTCCCTGTATTTCTTATTTCTAATCTCTCCCTTTACCTAGGACCTAGCACAAAATTCCATGATGGCAGGGATGTGTCTTATTCATCTTTGAATAACTTAGATGAATATCTCATCCTTATTATAGAAGGCAGTTCAGTTTATGCTTATTCAGTGAATGTAGGCACCTAACAATACTCAACACAAACAGGACAACTTTAGGTGTCTATGGTAAACTAAAATTATTCCATAACCATAAATTGTATTTATTACCACTCAGATATAGTGTATACATTCATAAAATCTAGAGATACAGAAAAATCTGGTATAATAGAGACTAATATCCAAAGAATTGCCAGAATTTTTCACTTTGCTTTGTGATTTTTAAAATAGGCATGGATATATATTTTTCCTTTCAGGAGAATATATAACTTTTTTTTTTTTTTTAATGTCCGTTTGGCTAGCTTAAAAATTTCATTAGTGCTTAGGAATCTTTCAAATTGCCTTAGAAAAAATTTCTGTACCTTTATAAAGAAATCCTATTTTGCCAAAAATGTATTGATCTCTCCAAATTAATAATAACTTTAAAAGAGGGGAGTAGAGAGAGAGAAGAGAAAAGGGAGAGGACGGGAAAGAAATAATATCTTTCTTATAACACAGAATATTGGCAGGGGTGACTTAAAAGAAAAGTGAGAAACTTCTGATCTTTATTCATTTTTTCCAATATTAACCTGACACTTCTCTTTACTTTTATACAAATGATATGTAGCAATTTGACAAAATTTCTTTCTGGATTTCTAAAAAATGCCCTCTTTCTCTCTCTTTTTTTTACAAGAAAATCTTATATGAAAACTAACCAATAGTTTAGATGACTTTAAAGGATTATAAAGATAACAAGAGGGAAATTGCCAGAGTCTATAACACCACAAGAGAAGTCTTTTTTTTTTTTTTTTTTGTAAGATTTTATTTATTTATTCATTTATCCCTCCCTTGCTACTTGTGCTCGCTGGGTCAGCCAACCACGCCGTGCGGGCGGGCTTGCCTTCACCAGGAGGCCCCGGGAACCGAACCCGGGGCCTCCCATATGGTAAACGGGAGCCCTACTGATTGAGCCACAGCCGCTTCCCTTGAAAGACCATTTATACACACACACACACACACACATATATATACACACACATACACAAAGGAAAACAATAATTGGCAAAATAAAAAAGTGAATAGAATTTATCAATGTATGTGTTTTAACTTTTTTATCTGTGAGATATAAAAACATTGCTTTTTAATGTAAAATCTTGATGTCCAGGGACATAGAACTCAAAAATAATTTAAAGGCCTATTGCTAGGGGTTGATCACTTGAAACAGAAGCTATAAAATCAGAGTTGATATCCCAGTTTTTCCATTTATCCTCCTGATCACAGTATACAAATGACTCGACTTTCTCCTTGATAACATGGGATTAATGATATTTACTTATTTTATAACATTATTCTAAGGCTCAAGCAAAATTGTGAATTAAAAGATGCTTTGTAAACTGTAGAGCATTAAACAAATGTAAGATTTTGTAAATAATAATTTTATGTAATTGAGAAACTATGCTTTATGCAAGATACCATTCCTAATATTGAATTTGCTATCTAAGTAAGCATAGGTACCCACTTTGGAACCACAGATTTAACTAATAGCAAGAAGAGTGTCTTTCTGGTCACCTCAACAGATTAACAACCTAACAACTGGAAGAAAGTGATCTACAGGTAAAGCCAGGTTGTATTAGGTGGACAGTGTAATCACTAGGACAATTCTTAACATAAAGAAAGTAGAAATATGAGTCTGCAGAGGGGAAATATCAAAGGTGCTCTTTATCAAGAGTGAAATGTTGAAATCCATCTATTTAAGATTAATCACTATTCTTTTAGTTAAGCTGTTGTCATCGCTAACTTTCCCTGAGTAGAAAATAATGTACACTTCCAACTAAGTTATTCATGGTTCAATTTGTTCTCAGAATACTATAATAGGCTTTGCTAAGATAAGTTTTATAATAGGGATTTAGCATGGTGAGACGCCAAGACACAGAGGCCTTCAAACACAAGAGTATATATGTATATAAACTGCTCATGCTGCTCCCCCCTCTTCTACCCTCCCGTGTCTCCTCTCCCAAAAGGGTGCTTACCCCTACTTAAAATCTAATTTTTACAAAAGATTCACATGATATGGCATCTCAACAACTTCACAGTACAATTGGTTTTAGCCACTGCAGTGTTGCTTTGGAGCCATTTTCAACAGTGCTGGGGAAAGAGGAAAACTTTGAATAAAGTACCACTGGATGAAGCAACAGTGTAAAGGGTTTTAAGAAAGAGAAACATTCATAATCTTCCTTCTTGGGAGTTAGGGTTTGCTTGATGACCATATTTACACACTTACATACTGAGTTCACAGACCAGAACTCTATCCTCCTAGAGAAATAAAACACTTTCAGGGCAGCATCCTAAAAACAAAACAAACAAACAAATGAAAAAAACAGGAGGAGAATCACTGATGATTATACACATCATTTTTTTCCAAGCTTCTTTTCTTTTGATATCTTTCTTGAAAATGCATAGTTATTCTAAGACACTATTAATTTCTTGGTTTATTTTTGTTTGTTTGCTTTACAGTTCTATAAGATAGAACTTTCCATATTTATAATTTTTATCTCATTTGTATCCAAATGAGCATATTAGCTATTTGTTTTACAAAGTAGCAAGGGACTTAGAGTGTAACACAGTTTATCTTTATTCCAGGCTGTTGATTTTTATTTTTTTTTAAATAAAAATTTTGTGTTTTTTGCACTGCTTTATTATTTTAACATTCTATTTTTAGATTTTTTCTTCTTTTTAAAAAAAATCCTCTTTTTTTACAAGCCCTTGTGTTGAAGGCTGAGTTTCAATAGATGACAGTGACAGGCTGTTGATTTTTAAGGTTCCTCGTTTACCCATTTTAAACACTCCAAGACATATAAACGAGTTTCAGTATTTAAAATACTAGAAACTCTTTACCTATTTATGCATTTTAATAACTAGCTTTCCTTTTCCATACAATTGCATCCATGGTGTACATATTTTGTTGCCAGCCAGCCAATCTTATTTGCATATTTGTAACAAAGTTTACAAAAGGATAAAGATTTGTGGCTTATTGAGTTTTTATATCCCAAACTATTCTTTGATTAAAAACCCTTACAAATCACATAAAAATTCTGTAAAGGATATACATTTTTTAACTTTTTTATACGCATACACAGAAAGAGGTCTTGGATTGTTTTCGGATGTGCTTTTAATGATTTCTAGCATTCATGCCTGCTTACTTGTTTTCCAAACTGTTTATACTGTCCCCAATAATACTCGGTGGAAAGCTGTCATTCCTGACTAAATCCTTACTTAGAGTGTATGCGATGCCTCCATGAGACAGGGTCAGGGGGTCAAAATCGATTTCGGAGGCCACCTGGAGAGTCCAGGCCATGAACTGACTCAAAAAATTTATATCAGAGCCAGAATGGTCCAACTCCCAGGGTCAGATCAGGCCTGACACTCCAACCACAGGCTGGGGCATGCTAGACCGAGCTCAGAGAGGGGCCAGAGCTGTTGACCCTGCTAGCTGACCTCTTCAAACTTCAGGAGAATTTTTTTGGCAGTTACCACGGTGACTGAGTACTCTAAAAGCTTATCCTTCTTACTGAAAGGGGAAAAAATTAGGGAGAAGACTATGTTAAAACCTACTTTGTAGAAAGGCCTATCATGGTTAAAGTAAAAAATAATAATAATTCAGGAGGGTTTAAATTATCCATGCCTTTGATATTAATTTCCACTGATGTCCTAAAGATATTAGAATTGGCAACCTCTTTCAAATTGCAAGATTTCACATTTGGAATAGATACTGCTTACCTACCAGTAGCTAACAGCAATATGAGCAATGTATAAAAATACTTTTTTTTTTTTTTTTTTTACCGGGAGGTCCCGGGGATCGAACCCAGGTCCCTCCATATGGGAGACGGACACCCAACCAGTGAGCCACATCCGACCCCCTAAAAATACTTTTTAAACAATGTAATTTACATGGAATGTCCAATATCCCTCTGCATTTATTTGACAATGATTATCATTGAAATAAAATCCTTTACAAAAACTAATCTATTAGGGGCAAAAACTGTAACTAAATAATCATTTTTGCATCAAAAAGATGTTCAGGATTTTTTTTTCCTTAGAGAAAAATGTCCATTTTTGTTTAACTTGAAATAATAAAATTAGGAGAAAAGCAAGTGTGATAGCATTATTACATATTTTGTCTTTTACTAAATGATAATAAAGAATGTATGCATGAAAAACAGCATCCTAAAAATACTTTATGTATAACAAAAGAACAAGAGGAGGGAGAAACAAATACAAGTCCACTTTATATTTAGAGAGAATATTCTTCCATGTTAATATCAAATGCTATCTTGTCCTAACATCCCACAATAATAGAAAGATTTCTGGATTAAAATTAATTCCTGAAAAGGTTAACCATGCACATTATAAAACTCTACTAGTTGATTTTTGGGGGATGGATCATAATACAATATGCCTTCAAAATGGCTCCTATGTGTGGCTTGAAATTAGACCAGAATCATAACAACTTAGAAGAGCAATGTTCTTTAATTAAAATAATACTTGCCATTAAAAATACCTACATACTGCTCTGCCCTCTCCCCTGCCCCCTATGACTTCTTTATAAAAGGAAATCTTTGGCTTTTACTGTTGCTGTTGCTTCAGTCCTACTTTAAAATTCTCTCATCTACTTTTTAGCTGATCCAGGTCTTGGGAGCCTTGAAAGAGCGCCCTCCAGTATTTATTTGGGCTCATAGGTATGTGTATGTATGTGCGTGTGTGGTATGTGTGTGAGCACATACATGCAATCAAACATTGGCGAGGGGACGGTGGATTTGCATTTTTAAAAAGCAGTGGCTATATAACAAAACAATACCTTTGATCCAAATATCGTTTTTCATCTTGACTCTAAGTCAAGAAAAAAAAAATGATGAATTACAGAAATGTAATAACTGACACTCCAAAAAACGAATACTGAAATTTCAGAGAAATGTTTTACTTAATCTTGAATGTTCATTTTGCTGTGACCTATTTTCACTCTTGCATAATCCTCACTAAGTTCTTAGAACAGAATGGCCATAAAACAAAGTTTTTGTTAACTAATCTTAATTTAAAAGAAAAAAAGCAAAATGCAATTCAGGAATTATTTCCTTCCTCATCTTGTGCTCAAAACAGTCAGTGAAAGGGAAAGTCAGAGATTTAGTTTGAGGTGATTTTGTCATGTGATCCAATTGCACTGCTCTAAAACACAGGTCTCTCCATTAGAGAGTATGGTTCTTGGCATCAAGAAGTGGGCAGCCAGGTTGTGAGTCACTACAACTCTGGTGCCAGCTTGTTTTCTGGTGATGAGCACGGACTGTCCTTCCCAGACGCCGACCCTTGGCAAGCTTCCTTAAAGACCCAGTGGCTGGCAAAGCATGAGGAACTATCAAACAGGAAACGAGGTCCTTCTCAGGTTTTGAAAAGGGATGACAGGAGTCTTAAAATGAGGCAAGCCAGGCCAGAAACTCCTAAATCATGGGCCTTATCTTGAGCGAAACATTATTTCTAAGTTGGATCTGAAAAGGAAAAGAAGTTAAAATATAAGGCAAAGGTTCATTTGTATACAGAAAATGACGCTACATCTCTCTGCTTGGTTTCCCTAGTCAAATTTAGTAACTCTTCCAGGAAAGGGCCAAAAAAATCATTTTTCAGTCTTCTGCATAAATTTTTACTAAAAGGGCTATGTAACTCATTGACCTGGACCTTCTCTTACTCAGATACTTTACAAACATATTACAGAACCACTGAATTTGGGGGCTGAAAGGAACTAAGAGATCATCTAATCCTATCTTGTTACCTTACAGATGTGAAACCTCAAGCACAGAAACACCAACGGCCTTATGTGCAGACTGTGAGTTTGATACCTTGACTAGAACCTAGATCCTGCTGAGCATTTCCAGCCTAGTGTATTTTCTGTTTCACTAGGCAATCTCTTTCCTGGAGTAAGGAATTTCAAAAGCCCACACCAGTAAACACATTCAAAGCCTTGAAGACAGCATCATTCTGGGACCATGACATAAAACGATTGTAAAACACATTCAAATTATACTTCCAGGAAATAACGTTAGACACCAAACGTGCAGAAATTCTAGAAAATTGGGTAGTGAAGCAGTAAAATAATATGTGCTTTTGTAGGGCGCCTCAAAATTCTCAGAAACTTACGTCTTATGGTAACAAGGGCATGCTATTAATACTGTTTCTCCAGTTCATTATTTTTATTGATTTGTTATGGTTAATAAACACTGACTGATTTTCTTTTAATTAGTACTCCCCTCTGTCAGTTTGTAATTAAGTATGAGAAGCAAGGCTTTTGGTGTTAGTCTGTCTCAGCCTCCAGTGGTACGAAAGAGAGTCTGCCCAAATAAATATGAGCTTAAGATAGGATGGCTGCCTTTGAGAAAGGGCTTATTCTGGTCTTTCTTTAACATTGCTCTAATTTACTTCAGTATTAACTTGAATCTATTAAGATTGACAGATCCTGAAATGAAGTAAAAAGAGTAAGGGGCAAGAATTTAAGGGGAATAGAAAAGGTACTAGGTATGCTGAGGGGCCAAGTGCTTTCTATAAGGAGGTAGGCTGGTGTTTAGAATGAGAGTTATATGTGATTAACAGGTGAAGGCAATAGTAGTTAGGTAGTCTTTCACTCTCATCTAGAATTTCGAAGATATGCCACCGTCCTTTCAATAGGTCCCAATGGGTGTTAGTTAAGGGAGATACTTTTCATACTAACTACGTGTTAAAATTTTAGAGCAGAGAATGAAAAACCTCTCTGGGGTCAGGTATAAAGAACATGTACTTGGCAACTCTTAGTCAAGGCTCCTGGTGAGGCTCAGCTAACCAGGCTGGGTATGTTTGTGTATTTTTCAGTTGCTCGAAACACTTAACAGACTCCCCTTGACCCAGAAGTAGACTAATGCATCCAAAGGCAAAAGGAGGTGTTAAAGGAACCTTCTTGTTAGAAAGGAAATTTCAAATATTTTCCTTTTCAGAATCAAGGATTAGAAGCCAGGGAGCTGAGGGAAGGGATGCAGCTCAAGCAGTTGAGCTCCTGCCTCCCACATGGGAGGTCCCAGGTTCAGTTCCCGGTGCCTCCTGAAAAAACAAAAACAAGCAACAAGCAAAACAAATGAAAAAAACCAACTCAGGGAAACCGATGTGGCTCAGTGGTTAAGTGCCAGCTTCCCATATACGAGGTCCGGGGTTCAATCCCCGGCCCCTGGTAAAAGAAAAAAAAAGGGAGGGGGGCCAGGTAGCTAAACAGAGAGGAGAAGGCAAAGAATTGTAAGATAAAAGAATGAAAACTTCTTCCTTGGGTTTGTCCTTGAGTTCCACCCCCAGGGCTGTACAGGCTGTGTGCTCCAGGTGCAGTGCTGATGAAGGAAGAGCTGGTTGCTTTTCCTGACTTCTTGGCCTGCATTAAGACTTCTTAGAGTTGTTCCTTCAGTCCAGGTGGACACAGAGCTCATTCTATATGCTATCCACTGTCCTGTTCCTAACAGGGTGCATCCTGGGGTGACTTGACCAGTGACTGCCTGCTGCCAACACACTGGAAAAGAAGCTCATTCTTTTGGAATCTTTCATAGGCCCCTGAGGAAATTGTTAAAGACAGAAATTTAGAAATTGAATTTTAATGACTGTCAGAAAAGAGGAGGGAGGCACAGCAGCTGCTCCAGAGCAGCTGCCCCAGCTGCTCTAAGGGCCAGGCCTGCCTTTGGCCCCCATGCCTAACAGTCCAACAAGAGGAAGTGAGGAGGAGGGTCAAAAAGTTGAAGGTTTTCAACTCTAGAATGAGGGCCCTGGTCCCTGGCATTTGAGTCATTCACTCACATGCGCGGGCACACACAACACACACACACACACAACCATGTATAATGACATCAGGGTTTCAGCCCCAGGTTGCTCAAGTGAATTGTAGGCCCAAGAAAACAAACTTGTGAGTGGATGAGGCCTGTGGAGGGGGTGGTGGGAGATGAGGGCTGGCAGGGAGAACACGGAAGCCTAATGGGTTGTGTCTGAGCAATGGGGTTGTGAAAGGTCCTTCGGGAAGGAGGGAGTTTTGGAGGAGAAGGACCACTCTCTCCTGTGGATCTGGATGACCTGGGGTGACTGCAGAGCACTCAGCCCTCCATTTCTTTCTTCTGCTTGTCAGAGCCAAGGAAAAGCAGGCCAAAGGATAAAGCTCTCTTATCACAGGTCTCATCCCAAAACTCAAGTGCGTGGCAGTGAAACTTCATGTAAAGTTATTGCCAGTGACAAATTCAGAATGACAAACTGTCCATAGCCTCTTCTTCGACGTGCTGGGTGGCTTTCAGGCAATAAATAAGCAGAAGCAAAGAGGGCAGCCGGCGGGATGGGCAGGGCGTGCGGGCTGCAGCCCCCGCTGCTGTTTTCCGATTGCGCCCCGCCCCCCCTTTGCCCCAACGAGGGAAAGAGTTTAGCGCTGGGACTGCGCTCTAGCGCTAGCTTTCTTCCTGGCTCACACAGACTCCGCCACAGAAGCTTCTTTTTTTGCTCTCCTCCAATTAACCCCTTTGGGTAAGTGTGTCTGTGGTCTCAAGTTCATTGGATTTGCAACCACATTACCGGGGTTTTCTTTTGTTTGAAACCCTGGGCTGACAAGACCTTGGAACATGTCCTAAGTCTAATTACTTTTACATGCCTGTCTGAGGAAAATTGTTACAGATTGACGCTCAAGATAAATAATAATATTTTTTACCTGTGGATGCATTTGAAGGACAGGTGCATCTGCATCTTAAATCATTTCAGAATTTAAGATAAATCTGAAAAAGATTTTTCATGGTGTTTGTGGGTTAGTGCTTCTATAAGCACTCCCTCCCCTCCCCCACACACACGAGTGCCTTTGATTTATTTTTTAAATTTGAGATTCACTCTAGTTTTAAATTTAGGAGCACATTTACACGCAAACATTGATCAAATAAACATTTACTACGTAAGATACAGTTTCTTGCATGGTTTACAAAAATACATACATACATACATAAATCCAGTCTCCCATTCATAAGGCTTCAAATTAAATTATCAGCCACATCACTCCTAGAAGGTTGATTTACCTGCGAAAATTTGAGTTCAAAATTTAATTCAATCTCCCACTTTCTCCAACTTGAATTTTGATTTCTGCATTTAAATATAACACAGCACTTGAACTAAGGGTCTTCTTTGTTAAACTGGAGGCTTTTCTCATTTCTCTGAACTCTATAAATGAACTACATTGTCATATAATCGATAGGAAAAACTCAGCTGTCACAGATCCTAAGCAACCCCTCACCACAGAAATAACATGATCTGGCATTTCTGAGTTTGAAAATGTACTGTTTGGGTGATATGAGACTACCCGAGTGACTTCAACGTTGTGGTCTCTACAAACTGCTTACGACTGATCTGCTGAAGACTGACTGAGAAATGGAGAATAGATTTTTCTCCTGGTTAGAGGCCAGGCACTCCCTTTTTTCTTCCACAAACAAGTAATATGAGCACCAGCATATTGGGATCTAGGATTCCAAGCTATGTTTAAGTGCATCTAGGTTTGCTTCCTCTCATAGAGTTTATAATACAATTTCAAGTTAGGTGTTTTCCTCCTAAAAGCAGTGCGAAATTCAGGTTTGGATTTCACAGTTAAATCTGAAACTAAATGCCCAACAAATTCAAAACTTACCCTTTGCAGGCCTAGATCATTCCCATCAACATTACTGCAGTATATAAATCCTTCAGCTCAGAAGTCACTGAATGGCATTTGATTAAACGTAATACGAACCCATAAAACTCCAGCAAGCTGTTTCTCTGCCTAAATATCACTGTCTCGTTGTACTCTTGGCTTTCTATCTACAATCTGCCACACACAAATGCTGCCACATCATACAGGAGCATAAAGAGTCTATAAACCATATCAGTATCCTCTCCATCTTCATGTAGATATACTAGTCTGCTACTCTTAACTCAATGACTTGTTTCATGTTGGGCATTTTTTTTTTTTTAAGTGGTACTAGGTGGACCTACCATGGAATCTGCCCCACTGGGTAGATTAGATTATGTGATAAACATGTTAATTTATCTAGAAGAACCTTGCTAAGAGCATCATGACCTTAGTCTACCACAAATCATTTACAAATCAAAAGTGCAAAGTAATCTCTGATTCATGGATTTGCTCTGTCAGAGAGTTCCATGTATTAAATACTACAGTTATCCTTTGCCTGCATGGGCCCATCTATACAAAGAAAAGTACAAAGGGGAATCAGACACCAGCAAAGTAGAAAGCTAGGTGAGACAAATTAGGTGTATAACTTCAAAGCATGGATGTGTAAAACTTGTCTTTTCTAAAACTAAGGTTGTTGGAGCCTGTGTTTCCTACATCTAACATCACTGAGACCTTTAGGCTGAACTAAGAAACACCACCTCTAATTAGTTCATCTGTCATCAGGGAACCACTGCATCAAGCCAGGTGTTTTGCTCCTGTCTGACTATTTGGAAGAAAATGGAACCACTTGTTCAGTAGCAAAAAGCTCAGTATTCAAGTGCCAACATTTCAAATCAGCCTCATTTAAAAAGATCTCAGAAGGCCCCAAATCATTCAACCCTTTCTTGGCAAACTTGCCCTAGCCCTGACTGTTAACACAGTAGACTTTATCCATTACCATACTTTGCAGACTTCTCGGTAGCTGCAAGTTGACGTTTGGAACCTGTGTCATGCAGAACTGGTGAAAATCTATCCTATTTCTGAATCAACTATCATTTGTGGTAAGAACTAGGCACATAATAACCAGGCGGGGAGTGATTGAGCTCTGCTGTCTATCAAGGACAAATAATTGATGAAAAGAGTTCTCTTGTTCTGCGATACTTGTTTAGTGTGTTAATTTACCTTAGCTACAGTTATGGAGAATGACTAAATCCCATCACTGATGATAATTATTTTTTAAAATATGGTGCATTAAACTATTTTGTTTTTGAATCCCAAGGCATAAATCACACATGATCAATACTGCAAATTTGATGATTTGCCTGAATTCTTAATCACATAATAAAGAGACATATGGTATACTGGATATAGGAGATGTACCGGACAGCCCTGTGATATATGGCTCTAATCTTATAAATTGTTCACCATTTCTGAACTTGCATATTACCCTCCCCCCCCCACCTCCTCCCCTGCCCCCACGGGAAATATTTCTTTCCCTTAACCTATTTAATTTAAACAAATGTAAGGGTCAAGAAACCATGAGCTGGAACTGCTTGTTCACTACACTATTTATGAAGCACTTTTCTTTTTTCCTCTCCCTAAGAATCCATCCCAGGGCACTAAGCAGTGTGCTATGTTGCTATTCAACTAGGTCTGAGAGAAAAGGTGGAGATCGCAAGAGCATCTTAACCACGGCAATGGACTGCCTGCCAGCACCTGCTTTCTTACCCAGTTCCCTGAACTCACTCACAGCTTAATTTTACAAAACATATCTGGGTCTCCATTTATGCTAAAATGGCCCAGAGTGTGTGCCAGGAGTATTGTGTCACCATTGCTGGCACATTTGTCTCTTCTGTCTAATGTCTGTCATTACACAATGCACTCTAAAAAGCTAATTTCCAAACCTGAAAATATACCCTTACTACAGAAGTCATTACATTAGCATAACAAGCACTAAGTTCCAAGGTGGTAATTTGGTTATAGATCTGAAATCCTTCCTGTTCCATCAGATCAGTGTCGAGGTATGATGTTACCCTGCAGTACTTAAGGTCAGTGGCTCCCTGCATGTGGAAGTACTGCTGGGGTGAACAGTTTGTTCTTGGGCATATCACGTGAGATAAAAGTTTCAAATTTCACCTGCCTGATTTGGGAAATTCCTTAAAGAATCAAGATATCACTATCATTTCTTCCTCTTTTTGTATACTTGTCTACAGTCCACCCTTTTCACTCTCTTTGACCACCATGAAAATATGTTTTAAAACATATTCCTTCCACAGGTATGTCATTGCACATGGACAAACATCAGGGCTTCTCTCAGGCATTACACACACTTTTGGTCTTTCTGTTGTGGAGCAGGGTTTGGGAAATTCGACCTCTGCTCTGCCAGTTGTGGAGGTGCAGATTAGCTGTGGCTCTGCAGTGGCAGGGACAGTGGTGATGGTAAGGGTCAGTAAGGTTGGGATGCATTCAGATGTTAATTTACACCTGAAAAGACAGAATGCAGTCACTCACTTGGGGGCCATGAGAGCTTCCTAGTGAAAGATGAAAGTTGAAATGGCGGGGCAAAGTAGTCTAAAAGTATGGGACAGGAAGAAGGGATGGAAAATGAACAGCCTTGATGAGTTAAAGGAAACGTACTTAGCCACCAGTTGTAGATATTTTCTTTCTCAGTGCAGTTTTAAAAGACAATGGAGGGAAGCGGCTGTGGCTCAATCAGTAGGGCTCCCGTTTACCATATGGGAGGCCC
>JAKSZT010053887.1:47922274-47978952 GCA_026826555.1 Tolypeutes matacus
ATAAATAAATAAAATCTTTAAAAAAAAAAAAAAAAAAAAAGACAATAGAGAGGTGGTAATTTTCTCTTTACTAAATATTTGGAGATTGCTTATTGAACTCAAAAGTATTGGTGTGGAAACTAAGGATGAGGAATTATCAGTACCCTCATTTTTCTGCCACTGGAATGGATTTCCTTGTTTCGTGTAGTCTTTTTGTTTAACAACTGCTACCTACCTTGCTCAGTGGAATCCCAAAGTGACCCCGTGAGTAGCTAAGAAAGAAAAACCTTCTAACATTCCAACACTGCATTTAACCTCAAACGATAGTAAAGGGTTCATTCAGACTCCAGAACCACACTGAAGCATTAATTAGACTGATGAAATCCATCGAAATGTATGGATTCAGCATAATCAAGTTTCTACTGCAGACTATCGTTAAGGAATACGTGAGCAGCTGGGAGAATAGAAAGTACTGTTAGAGTTAAGTCATGCATGTAATTGAGTATATTTAACATAACCATTTTAATGATCAGTGATTAAAAGTGCATCTTACTTAAATGGTATATCCTCTGCAATTTGCTCATATCAACTAGATAATGTTCTCAAAAGAGAAAAGTAGGGATACAAAATTCTAAACAAGATCTTTTTTGAGTTTTTGGTGGGAAAAAAGCAGGAAAGTGAATGGGGGGGGGCTGGCTTTTGCATGCAAACAGCTACACCAGTGTAATATAAATTAATCACTGTTTTGGGTACCTTCTGTGCTTGGTTCATACAACGACTAGGAATATATAACAAGTGGTTTGTTTGTTTTTTTTCATCACTCCAAAAGGATGCATTTCCTTAAAGATGCTTACTCTCTCTAACAAGATTTTTTTTAAGAGAGAGAGACAGCACACATCTGCCCAGATCCCGCTGATTTTAAAAGCTTTTCCTTAGAACCTAGGAAGTTCACATTTCCAATTCTTCTTCCAACCTGTTGGTTTGTCTTATTTTAGTGGAATTTGTCTCTGTGAAGATAATATTGGGAAGAAGGCAGAGCATGACAAGGAGAGAAATGCACCCAGATGTGACAGTCCAGAGCCACAAACAGGAGATGCCCACAAAGGGGAAATTAGCTGTTCAAATCAGCTTGGGGCCCCAAACCAAAAGCCCACGCGTTTAGAGGCAGAGTCTGCTCTGCTCTATTCACTCGCATCTAGCTAGATAAATGGAGTCATTGTGGAGCCATATACAAGCCAGCCCAATTCTTTTTATTATGGTTTCTCAGCTTTTATGCCCAAAACAAGCAAATCACCCATTACTTTGCCCAGGAAAGAATCGAAAGAGAGAGGTGGATCTAGATCTACACAACTTCTACACATCTATGCAGGCACTAATAAAAGTGAGAGTTTAGGAGAAGGGGCAGTTTGCCCGGCTCCCAAAAGTTGCTTCTTGGGGCTCTTTTTCTCTCTCATCACCCCTACCCTGACTCATGTAGAAAGACTGAATCTTTTCACCCTCTCATAATAAGGTTTCAAGAGTAGCACATCTTAAATGTCTGGGAGTTGCAGAGAAACTTCTACAAACCTAAGAGAGTGAAAGGAAGGCACAAGCATGTGAAAGTATGTTGGGGCAAACTATTCTGCCTGCTGCAAACAAAACTAAAAATAGTTTAAGGGGAAATTCACTTGAAGCTGACCTTCCACCTAGGAGCACATCTTCCTTGGCTTGGAGGGACAGCTCTTGGGAAACCAGGTCTCTCTCAAGGAGTGCTCCTGTCATCAACACATAGTCAATAAATATATTGGAAAAACCATGCCAGGGTTAGTCAGTGCAGGAGAATCTGGAGTCTTGAAAGCATCTTTTTCTTCTGGCTATGGTGGCACTTAAATGATAATGCAGGCAATGGAGCTGGGAGATTTATATCTTTTGGAAAGTAGGGCGAGCCAGATGGTAATAGCGTCATTAACACACAAACTTGGGATGTGCAAGTGAAGCTTGAAATTGGGAAAGAGATTGGGAGAACAAAAGGGACTGCTGTTGAAAGGCTATCTCTCTTCTGCCGTCCAAAGCTAAGAGCCCCTGGTATTGGGGTCTGCTCCTGCCCAAAGATGGATAATAAACGACAGCTTTCCCCCTCCCCTGTTGTGATTTAGAAAGCACTGAGAAAACTTTTGCAATAGGCAAATGCAGCACTTATTTATGTGTAACCCTTTGTAGTCTGAAGTGGTAGGAATGGGCCTTTAATTCAACTGCACTCCCACCCTCCACCCCCTACCCTAGTTTGATAAGCTCTCACAATTGTTAACATTTATTTTATGAAATCAAAGTGCCGCTTGTTGTAAGTTTCAGACAAAAGTTCATTTTCCTCCCCATATGTAAACATTCTAAGTAAATATTAAAGGTTGAACAGCACTACCTTTTTTCATTTTGGTGATGAGGGTTGGTGCCAAGGTTTTGAGGGGTGTTAAACTCCGGAGTTTTACTGTGGAAATCTTTAATGCGTAAATTTAAACTCCCACTTACCCAAATAAATATTCAGAGAGAACAGAGAAGGCATTAAGACAAGATTAACTATGGCATTAATAATAATAACCAGTGTTTTAATAAACACCCACACAAATATCTGTCAACAGGCAGAATGATTTGGAACTGAAGAAAACGAAATAAATGTCTTCGTTTTTTAATTAACGCGATGCATATATATACGTATGTATGTATGTATATTTCGCTTCTGGGGATATAGCAGAGGTAGCAGTCATTAAGTATTGAATGGCTTGAATGACGCTAGTTAGCGACTAGAAGTTGACAAGGTCTAAACTAAAATCGAACATTTTTCTTTTTCTTAAAAAAAAAAAAAAAATACTGGAGCTCTTTAAAAGCCCCGAGGACTTACCCTCAAGGCATTATTCAGAAAAAAACTGAGACTGGCCGTTCGTCACAGGCAATTGTAAAGGGTTTCAAAGGGCCGATCAAACGATCGCCAGAGTAATCTACATTCAAGTCCGGATGGTGGTGTTACGGCATACACCTGCGGGGTGTTTGCTATCCGTGCCCCTCGCCGAGCTACAAATCATCATTAAAGCGAGCTGCTTAAGCTTCTTCCCAGTTTCTAGACAAGAGTTACTTGGGACAGTTCACTTTGAAATCGCTACAGCTCGCAATTGACAAGCAAGCTATTTTGGAGCTCAAACTCGAGCCCACACCCTGGTGCGCCCCGCGAAGTAAGGAAGGGGTTGGGGGTGGGGGACCCTGAGCATTTGTAAGGTCGGTTTCTCAAATTCCCTGAGTATAATCAAAATGTGTAGGAAACCAGATTACAAGCAGCCTTGAGTTTTCTACTGAGGGCTCTTCCAAAACTTCTTTACTCTCTTTGTCACAACTTTTAGCCGATCCGGACTATAGCCACATTCTCATCACCTCAGTATCTCTCTTGCCCTCTCTTTTCATACCCACACATTGGGGCCAGTACCCTCCTCTCTCCGGTGCGGGATTCCATTTTTTTCGACCCCGGCCGGGATCTAATTTTAAACTTTCACTTTTGGTTCATTCATCTGGGATTATTTTGTCCACTCTGAGGTACCCTCACCTTGAGGAAGAAAAGAAAAAAAAAAAAAAAAAAAAAAATCCCGAGTTGGGTTAAAAAGAAAAGGGCGTGAAGGTCGGATAGCTGAAGGCGGGGAAAGGGGAATAAGGTCGGCTTCTGTCTGCTATCTGCCTATGTGTCTGCAAGCCCTCGGCAATCCTTGTGCGAGCCATTTCTTAAAAAAAAAAAAAAAAAAAAAAAAAGTTAACTGCCTGCCGGTGATGCCAAGATCAACACTCGGAGCGAATGTATCAATAGACCAATTTTATGCTCCCACCGCGAGCTTTTTCATGTTAATCCAGAGTGGAGGCGCCCGCGCAGCGCCAAGACGCAACAGCACGCAGGCGTCCGGGAAAAGAGGGCGCTAGATGCGGGAGGCGCAAATATGGAAATTAACTCATTAAGAAGGGGTGTGGTTACCGCGAAGCCCCCTCCTCCGTCCCTCCTTTCGCGCTAGCTGCCACGGTCCCGGCTTGCTAAATATGAGATTACAAACAAATAAAACAGAAGCTGACTACGCGGCCCCAGATCAAATGCGCCCCAGATATTTCGCTCCACTCAGCGGTGCGGCCAGACGTGCCGCGCAGCGTCGCTCCCTGAAGCCGGGCGGCGGCTTCAGCGCCCCCTCCACGCCAGCTTCGGCTTCCGCAGCTCTGAAAGGCCCGGCCCACGGCGGCGTTTCGAAGGCACAGCACGTGGCTCTGACGCCCCGTTTGGTATACGTTTTAAAACATCAGACAAACGCTTCCATTAATATGGTAACCATCTGAGGTCCCTGCTGATCTCGGAGGTCCTCTTCTTGGAGGCTTCTAGGTTGGGAGTGGGTGGGTGTTTTCTTTGGGAGAAACACACACACACACACACAAACTAGAAGGTAGCGCTCCGAGCGCGAGTGGGGGTGGGTTGGGTAGCAGGAACTGGCTGGGACCGAGGGTGAGCGCGGGAAACTATTTGAGCGTTAAAGACCGGGGTTGAGATATTAAATAGAGAGCGAGTTCCCAAGAAGAAGCGCAAGGGCGGTGGGAAACGTCGGATGCTTGATTCTGTGCCGAAACCAAATTTTTGGATGGGGGAGGCGGGGTATAAGAAACAAAACGCGAAATCTCTCACACACACCCCAGCAACCCCGCAGATGTTCTCAAAGCGTGTTTGTGTGGAGGGCTGGGGGGAAAATGGTACTTTTATGGTTTTCCTTCCTGCGTGGCCCGCCTCTCCTCCCCTGCTCCCTGCCCCGCGTTCCGCCAGCTGCGGGCCCCTTGGAGGAAGGCCGCCGAGTCCCCTCGCCTCCCGCTGCTTGCAGGCCACCGAGCCTCAAAGCGCGCATTGTCCAGCCGGGGCGGAGAGGCCAGCGGGCCCCTGGAGAAGAATAACCCTGAGCCCAACTCCTGTTAGGGAAAGTTTCCCAAATGCGCTCCTTGTGGTAGAACACTACTTTTTAGCTGAGGAGGAGTGTGTGAGTTTTGAAAATCCACTTTCTTCCCGCAATTGCTCAGCTCTTCCACTTCTCACTTTTTAGGTTCTCAGAAAAGGGGAGACTGGATTCAGAAGAAATTGGAGGATGGAATGGAGAATCGAAAATGTGAACATGATTTCAGAACGAGCAATAGGATGGTTTTGAAACGCGCCTTAGTTAGAAGGAAGGGGATGTCTCCATCCAAGTCCGGCCAGGGACAGCTGCGCTGTCGGTGCACTGCGGGTTAGGGGAGAGGGGGCCTGCCCCGAGGGCGCGTGTGCAGGCGAAGCGTTTCGCACCTCCTGTTTATCTTAGAAGCTGGAGGGGGTGGGGTGGGGAGCGATCTGCCTCCCGACCGGCGGGAGAAGTTGAATAAAATGGAGAGGCGGGCACACGCAAAAACAAAAACTGTTGTAGACTCGGAGTCTCTCTCCTTGACCCGAATTCTCCAAATGGTAGGGGCTTTCCATTTGCAAAGGACTCTGAAGTCTTGAAGACCCCATAGACAGCAGTCGTCCAGCGCTGGCAAGAACCGTGACAGAGAACCGTTAGAACTGGGGCTTTGAGGCGTGGGGGTGGGGGTGGGGGGTGACTAATCTTTCATTCAATCAGCCGGGGCCCATTCCGTCCAAGCGATGTCGTCGGTGTTTGAGAGGTCTTGGTTTCGTCTGCTTTTCCAGGCTTGCAAAATAATAGTTCATGCCCCTTGCAGAACTCTGCCTGAAACAAGAATATTCCAAGACGTTGCAATGGTGAATCCGAGTGAAAAATCAAAACAATATAAAATAAGACCAAAAAAGCACCAGGCCAATGCTTTCAGTGTCCAAAAACCAAAGTGACCGACGGGGCACATTTGGATATGGCCATTTGGGAGCCCACTAATTTGGTGTGTGGACTCAATACCTTAATGCTAAATCGGCACTATAAAGGGCTGAAGAGCAAGCCCGATAAAAGCTCTAATTGCTACTGGAAGATTTAGGTGGTTGCTAGGATCTGAGGACCACCGCCACTACAAAAAACTTCAATAGAGTGTTTGGGCTGTGTGCAGAAGGGGGGGGTGGGTGGGAGTAGAGCCTGCTACGCCGAATAGTGCCCACATCTGCTGGAACTTCCATATCTAAGCTGTTCATTTACGGGAGCCAACTTATGAAATCTCCACAATTAGATCTTCATTGTTCTTCCTCCACAACACTGTCTAGAAAGAAAAGGTCTTCTCGGTCGGGGCCAATCCAACGAAGCGTTTGACGTTATTAAATAATAAAGCGATTGTGCTTTACATTGTTGTTCAGAAAAAAGGCCAATTATCCACTGTTATGTTGCCATAAAGATCATATTAACTCGAATTAGTAATCAAACAATATGCGAGCGTTTAAAAAAGTACATCCGAACTGGGTGACAGCTACCGCGACGTCTTCACTTTCACCAGCGAACCCACCCGCGCCGGCAGCCCGAGCCACCGAGTCAGACGCCGCAGACCCGATAGGAGGAAGAGAGCAGCAAAGCGGTGATTAACGGTCTCCAGTGTTAATTATTCTCAATTAATTCCAAACAGGGCAAAGCTTTCCTGGTTCCCTGGAACTTCCCCGGTTCGGGAGCTCGGAGAATTCCGCCTTTCTGGGAGGGGTTTATAGGAAATCCGGAAGAGGCGATCCTGATGCAAGTGTACCTGTGAGCGAAGGGGCTACGGGTGGAAGCGTGTGTACGGATGCTGTGCGTGGTGCGCGCGTGAGGCTCGCTGCCTACCCAGAGCCCGGCGTGCACCCCGGGGCCGATTCTCAGAGTCGGCTCCCAGAGCCGGCAGGGACCGCAACAACACCCCTAGTGAAGCTTGCGTCTTCTCTACTCAAATCACTCTCTCCCTCTCTTCCTCTGTTATTATTAGGTTTATAACTCTTTGCCCACTTAAATTTGTGCAGCCATCCACGGAAATCTAAATAGGTTTGAGTCGCCCCTTGGGTACAGAATGGGGGCTTTAATAAGAAAGATTAATTGTGGGTGGGTACCGACCGGACGACACGGCAGCTATCAAGTAGCTGTGCTGTGGGTCCAGGAGCGTGAGAGGCCTTTCGTCCTAGGCCCAGACTTTAGTAGGCACCATAGGCATACCTAACGTGGGCTAACCGGCGACTCGTTGCTCCACATCACTCTTACGTACCAATTTTGTGTTATTTGAAGTTTCAAAGAAGTTGGCCCTGCTTGGCCTGCACACCAAATCCCCTTACCCGGCACCCCCGCCCTGTTGAGCAGAACTCGGCAGGAACTGGGATTCCTCGCCTCCACGCCGGGGGTGGGGGTCGGGGAGTGGTGCGGCGGCTGCCCCAGGTGGCAAGTGGAGGCCTGCGTGTTTCCGCCCCCAACCCTACCCGGCCGAACAATGTTTAGGCGAACGATTAAAATCGCTTGGCTCCGAAGGCTAGGAATCGATGTTTTTGTTGCCGCGATGAAAAACATATATATTTACTTGTTTTCTTAAAAGCAAACAGGAAGCAATTTTCCTCCGCACGGCGCTTCAGAAATCAGCGAGTGAAAAGGGCCGAGGGGCTCTTGCCTCGCCCAGCGGCGGCGCGGGCAAACTGTCCTTGGCGGGGGAACACTTTTCTCCCGCTAAAACTCCTTCCTCGCCCCTCCCTCTTTCTGCTAAAATGTTCAGATCCCAGACTAAGAAGCGGCGAAAGGGTTGGGTTGGGGGCGGAGAAGAGTAGAGACAGGGTGGGGGTGGCGGGAAGAAGGAATTGTCCAGAGTAGTTTCTCTAGTAGCATCTCCTCCTAGAATAATTCCGTTTAAACTTGAAGCATCAAGGGGATCTCATAGGCCTGGGTTTAAACAAATAAATGTAAAAACGAAATCTTTGGTAAGTCCGGCCCTTGCAGCGGAGGGGCAGCCAAAGGGTGGTCACATCTTTGGCGAGAGTTTTAAAACAGTCGCTGCCTTCCTTTCTTACCCCTCTCGTCTTTCTCCCTACCCTCTCCCCAGTAAAACCAATTCAAAAGAGGACAGGACTCCACTTCACAAGATTAATGTGCGTTCATTTGCAGGATTAACCCTCTCACACAGCATAATAAAATACTAGAGTTCCTTTTACATTTAAATAAATACACGAAATTCGTGCCTTCTCTTCTTTCATGTTTGGTCTCTCTCCCCACTTCAGAAAATAGTGCTTTGCAACCTAAGTAGTCTTGGTGGAACTTTTAACTCGGAGATTTCAGATCATCTGGTGTTCGGAGATAGTGGTGAGACCAGCTTACTTTTAATATCTTTAGCTATACATTTTGGTTCGGAACTCACGATTAAAAATGTATTTGTTCCCCCCAAGGCTCAGCAGATTTCAATGTTGGTCACAGGAGCCACAAAATGTTCATTAAAGGAACCAAACCAAGGCTACTGTATGGCCACTTTGTGAACTCAGAACTATGGATGGGGGGGGGGAGTATGAAAGTGTGAGTTGATGTCATGCTGGCTGTCAGTGTGTGGTCTATTGTGGAGAATGGTGCTTTTTGACTGAACAGAGGGAGCCCCCCTCCCCCCTTCCCCAGCTCTACTGCACCTGCACTGGATGAGGGAGTCCCTGCCATTCAGCCCATCGCAGATTGTTCAAACAGAAGACATCTCTGACAGCACTCAATTCATTACATTTCTTCCTGCTTTTCAAACCAACACACACACACACAAAATGGGTATTGCCAGCCAGTGACAGCCAAAAATAATAATAATAATAAATCTTAAAATACTTTATATGTGCCTAATTTGGAAGCCCATACAACTAAACATGAAATATTTTGTGCCCTTAACTTGTGGGCTCCTTGAAAAAAAAATAATAATACCCGATTTTTGCTAGTGAAACCAAACCTCCATAGTTTACACAGGGGTTAGCAAATTTGTAGAAAGACACTGCAGCACGGGGCCAAGAGAAGTTTGGATTGGCATGAAAGAAGAAATGTGCAAAAAGCCCCCAATTCATCTTATCAGAAGGACCAGTTTGAAGTGCATTCATAATCTATGCCTGTGAACCAGCTTGCTAATAGAAGTGGGGTACCCAAAAGTAGGAGCAGTGAGGGAAGCAGGAGTGGGTGGTAAAGGAAGCATCGAGGAGGCTGAAGTGTGAGCTAAACATTTAAATCAATTTCCTAACCACGAAGTCTTCTCCCATATGCTCAGGTTTATTTTGCCATCTTGGATTCCAAGATGTCTTTTCACCATTTCACAAAGCTGTTGAGAGAGTGTTTAGAAAGCTGATGAGAGAGTGTTAGTCTAGTTTAACAGAAGTTGGGGTAAACAAACTCTCACAAGGGAAACTTTAAGATATTATCCTTGGAGGGTGGGCGGGAAAGGAGAGAAGGAAAAAAAAGAGGAGGATATTGAGCAGAGGGAGGAGACACATTTGTCACTTAATATTTCACACAGATTAACCTCTAATGTTATGCAATATCCCAGATTTGAGCTGTTAAATGTGATAGTCAAATCGACCTGGATGTGAGCTGATACCAAACTGACTGCATGCAAAATATTGGCTAATTCTCACCAAATCATTACTCATTAATGAACCAATCCAGAGCATAAG
This sequence comes from Tolypeutes matacus, assembly GCA_026826555.1. Taxonomy (NCBI): domain Eukaryota; kingdom Metazoa; phylum Chordata; class Mammalia; order Cingulata; family Chlamyphoridae; genus Tolypeutes; species Tolypeutes matacus. The sequence continues at coordinate 47,931,831 of JAKSZT010053887.1, forward strand.
GACCACTTTCTAGGGTCTTTCCCATTGAAGGGGCGTTCAGTGGATTAAATTGATTTGAGATTTGTGAAGAAAACTTGGGGAGTCCTATGTGTTTCATAAATGTTGAGGTGCTTTCTATCAACAAATAATTACATCCATCATATACAGATTCCACCTACCAAATGTCTTTCTTCTTATCTACAATTTAAGTCTCAGTTCAAAGGAGTTTTCTCAGCAATACTTCCTTGGATTCTAAAAAGATTGGTTTTTTTTAAACTATACAAATTATTAGGAATGGACACGGAAGCAGAAAATGGAAAAGGTGACCCAGAAACAACTGTCCTAACCATGGCACAATATCAGAACCAGAAAACTCTTTGAAGACTGATTCCTAAACCAAACTTGAGTGTGGCCAAAAAACAAACAAACAAACAAAAAATAAAACAAAAAACAACAAAACTACAGTGTACTTTCCAAAGCTTTTGGTGTGATTTGTTGAAAGTCGGGGGAAAAAAAACATAAACTGAAAAAAAGCAATTCATTTAGTCCCTGCAACAAACTCTAGCTAGCAAATAAAATAACTTTAGAAATATCTATATATTTGAGGAAGTAGGGTGCACCTGTGCCTCTGAGCCCATATGTCACGATGATGAGTGTCATGTATGTTACTATATAAGTGCCCAAGATTCTGGCTGTTTGTGTGTTTGGTTATGCTCATGGGTGAAGGGATGGTGGTGAAGAGGCTCAGAATCCTCAAAAACTGGGGCTGGGTAGTGGTGATGGAGGGAGGCCTGTTCCACTGGCTTCACCCTGCAAGTGTTCTGATGGCCCTTTCTGGAACACCCAAAGGAATCATTTCATCTCTGAGGTCCTGTGGGCCCTGACGTCATGAGGTGGGGGTGGGGGTGCAGTCCTGCTCTGGCCTGGCCGCTGGTGATAAGAACCCTTCATAAGAACCCTTCGTAAGAATTCACAGCTCCTTTTAATACAGTAATTATTTTTTCTGCTTTCTGCGGGTAGGGGGCGGCTCCTGTCCAGAATGCCTGCATCCCTCTCTTCAGGAAGATGCCCAGGGAGGACAAGTTTACAAGATAACTTCTTAGGCGAACCCTAAGCAGTTAAAGCACTTGAAAAGGAGAATAGGTGGTCTGAACAAGGCTAAATTCACCATCCAGGGCCAGGAAAGTGAGAAAGGACTCGAATTTCTGTATTGAGCTCTGGAATCTAAAATGAGAACCATTCCCCTTCCCTATCACCTAATTCTGCTAGAAAGTAAGAAAAGTAATAGCTATTAATTAATTAAGCCAGTGTTGTTTCAGGCGCTTTGCATTCATCTTCTGTGAGGCAAACATATAGTATCCCCATTTTACAGATAGGAAAGTGAAGGAGCTGCAACCTCCCAGTCTTACCCGCTCTAACCTCAGCAGCACCCAGTATTTCTGACAGCCCAGATTGCTCCTATCGCTTCCTACAGCCATGACAATTAGCGGCCTCTGGAATTGGAAAAGACTAAGAGGGAGAATATTAGTGTTGAGATTCATTACCAAACAGGGACAAACAACCCCTTAGAAGTAAAGGCCTGGGGTAAGGAAGGCAGGAGTTCCCTCTGACTTGGGAAACTGGGGGCCTAGAACACCTCCCGAGTCACGAGGTCAACGTGGGGGAGGGCAGAGGCTGGGGCGCAGGAGGCCAAGGACCCTGGAGCCGCGAGGGCCCCCACAGCTCCTCCGTGGACTTTCTGACTTACTCGAGGCCGAGCCGTCCAGGTCGGAGAGAGAGAGAGGAATCGGGCCATTATAACTGATCCCGGGCGAAAACAACTCGAGCCCCACGCCGCGCCTTGCCAGGGAGCTAGACCGGGGCGGCGGGCCAGGGCCACGGTGACGTCAGGCCTCCGGCCCCGCGCCTGTCCGCCTCGGCCTCCAGGTGCCAGTGTGTTCGCCTGGGACGCTGGGCGCCGTGCGCTCCTTGGGCCGTGCCTCGGCTGGACACCGGCATGCTGACCGCCCCGCGCGGCGTACCGCACCGAAGCCGGTTGAGGGAGGCGCATTGTAGTCAAAGCGCTGAAACCTTTAAGAAACACAGCGCACACTTCATTCTGTACGCGCCGGCAGACGAAGGTAATGAAAGGAATCACTCCTCAGAGCTTTTAAAATCCCCTGACATTTCTCTGCAATGTAGAGCAAGCATCTCAAGTCCAAACGCCTAGAAGTCGCAAATATCTCTGCGTCCCTCAAGGAAAGGACGTTCTATTTGTTTTGTTTTGTTTTGTATTTAAAGAGAAACAGAGCACAGCGTCCAAGCAATCAGAAATACCACCATGACGCCAAAATGTAAAAACCAAATGTAGGCGCTCTCTGCCAGGGGAAATCTTGGCCTTATCTCAACACCCCACCCTTCCAAAGAGAAGCCCTTTGGTCAAAATAAGAAAGTCAAGTCCCTTACCTAAAGGTCACAGAAGCAAAACATACAACTGAAAACAGAATTGTAGAACTGCATAGCATCGTGAGAAGAAAGGAGGTTAGATTGTCCCCCCCCACCGGTGGTGTCAGACATTAGACTTCCAGGAAATTTTTTAATAGAAAATAACTATGAAGGACACCAAACCAGTTCTTTGGTTTGGGCAATTACTGTGTCTTTGGAAAGCTCCTCCAGCAGCTTCTTGCTCTAGAACTCCGGAGGCTGTATCCCTTTGGACTTTATCCTTATTTTACAGTAAAGGTCAAGATTCCTTTTCCCCCTCCCTTTCTCCCGTCTTAAGGAGATCTACCTCCTAGGAAAGGTCGCTGGAGAAATCCACACAACTTGGGGTGAAAAAAGGAAGCAAAGAAATAAATGTCACCCCACCACCATCACCCCCATTCCCAAACCCCGTTATGGGTCGCCTGAAAAGCAGCCTTAGCAATGAAAGCAAGGAAATGCACCACAAATGAGACAGTGAACGCAAATTATTTTAAGGCAATAATGGTGGGGGGGGGGCAGGGAGTGCTGGGGAATGTGAACTGGAGTCTCTGCTAAAGCTCAAGGTAAAGGAAACTCCTTCTTGCCTCTACAAAGCAAAATATGAGGGCCTGTTTTGCAAAAATTTCCAGGAACAAGAAAAAAAGGGGGGGGGTGATAAAAAAAAAGCTTCTAAAAATTACAACAGATAAATAAATGAGTTGTGCTAACTAGCAGGTGATCAAATTGAAGTCAAACTTCATTCTCAGATCAGTTAGTTATACACTGTTAGCAATCGAAAAGTAAATCTTGTGCACACAAAGGCACTGTTTAATTTTCTTCTTGTAATGGTTCTAAATGAAGACCCCATCACTATGCAGTTACACAGTATTTTTTGTCCCCTCGAGGCGCTGATCAGTTCTTTTTAATGTGAGAAAACTGGCAGCTCAAAACCGTCAATGGAGCTCCCACAACAAAAGTTCTGAAAAGCTGAATGAATTGGGTTTGTAATTACTGCTTCCCGTTCTCCCCCCAGCAGCTTATCTCTTATTCATTCAACTTATTTTATCGTCTACGAAATTTACTCTCAAAATCGTTCCCTTACCATGGTTTACCTAGGGCCGTGGAGGAACTTATGACAAGTATGACAAGGCGGAAATAGAACACTCACCCCCCAACTGCACCTCAGTGTTCAAACCAGTAGGGGGGGGGGGAGGACTAGCTTGCACCCCAATTTACTGCCACTACTGGAAGTCTCAGAGTACTCAGCTTACAAATTCTTGCATTTTAAAACTGAATTGTATTGGCAAACAGGAACCTGTATCCTGTCTAAATTCATAGCCCACCTGAATCTCTGAAATCCGGTGACATCTACACTTAGAAAAGACGGAAGGTTATGAATAAACACCCTCCCCCTCTCTCCCTAAATAGCAAGACCCCAAAAGACCTTGCTAGAAAGTATATACAAATGAAGAGAAATTATGTTCTTGTTTTTTCTCTTAAATAAAAAAGTTAATAAAATAGAAAAAGACACTATAATTTTTACCCATATCAGAAAAAGGTTTTTATGAAAAAGTCAGCTTTAGAATGCCAGGGTATTCAATCCAAGGCATTATTGATGGAGAAGAATCTCCTGAGATTTCCTACTGTAAGAATGTGTCAGTTCTAGAAATAAGTACAGCTATTACAACCAAATCTACTAGCAGTCTAAATAATTAATTGAAGCATTGCTCTTTGACCCTTGAAAAGTCCAGTAGGGACACGTTTATAGTAATAATACCTCCGAATGAGCCCTTGTCAAATATTCATTTAGTGGTTAATGTGAGCCATTTTCCCCAGGGACTGTCTTGTAATACCAGCTTCCCAGCATTGGCAAGAAACCTTGCTAATCTACCCCTACAGCTCAGCAAAATATTTTTATGCTCTTTATTTAAAGTATGGGGGGGGGGGGAGAGAAAAAAAAAACTTGCAGAGGGAAAAAACTGTAATCTCACCCTTCTTCACATTTCTACTCTGTGTATAAGGTTACTGAAATATTTAAATTCACCCCTCCCCCCTTAACTGGAAATTGAATGGTTTAGTGAGCAGAATAATGCCCCTGTGAAGGAGCTGAACACTCAACAACTAACTTCAACTATTTTCTTCCATGGGAGATAACCATCTCTGGGGAAATATATGGGTATCACCTTCTTGAAAATCACATTGTTAGAGTTAAAATATTGTATGTTCAATTTTAATCTAGCCATGAAACTACACATATTGTACAAGCTTTAACCCAATCAAATGGATGATACAATGAGATATTTACCCTTTTCATCAGAGGCAGGTTATCAAATGAATTTAGATTTGGTAACAAAATATTTTGGCTTTCCTTCACCCCCCCCCCGCCCCCAACTATTTGGTTTGGAGATGAGGAGGAGGAGGAGGGCAAAAGGGAGTTCTTTTATTTTATGTAGACAGTGACAATCATTCCAAACTAGTCCAACTTTCCAAAATATTTCTCTCTCCCCTCTTTCAAAATATTTGAACTTGAGAATCTTGCCAAAAAGTCATTGCTTTTGAGTTAGTCTAATCCTGTGGTCTCTTTGATAAAAAAGAGGGCAGTGCAAATGCTCTAAACCCCTATACATATTTCTAGTATATATTTTTCAAACATATACCCTTTCTATGTAGTTGACAGGCTCAAATTCTGGGACTAACCCCCCAACCCCCAGCAAGATCCTTTGGATCTTTATTCAAAGTTTCTTTTATTCGTATGTGTGATCAAGAACTGGCGAATGTGCTCATTACCACGTGAATAATCCTTATATGCATTACAATGGCAGGCCAGGCCGGGGAAATTCTTTTAGAGTCTCTGCATTAATTAGGGGGGAAAATGCCTCACTTAGAATTGGGAACTGGAATAATAATTGCCTTTCCCAGTACAATATTATCCTAAAAACGAGATGATTAAAAAAAGAAGAAGAAATAAAAACCAATATACACCAAAAATAAAGCAGTCCAGAAGAAATAAAGATACTAAAACCATACTGTTTGCCCCGTCATTAGACCGTTTCTCAGGAACCCAGAAAAATGAGAGAGCCCCAGAGCAACTCAGAACTAACTTAGCAACATCACGGGGGCCAGAGAAAGGAAGACTTTCTTGGAAACGAGAAGATGCAAACCAACGGGACGACTTAACTCAGTGGCTGCAGCGGCTACTTTACTCAAGGGTAGAAGAAGCTGCCGGATCCCAACTTCTACAAAGTTGTATAGCAAGTTGACACAACAAGCTCTTGAAACTGTGGAAACGAAACCTGCGCTCTTAAGAATGCCCGAATATTGGTTCTTAGACTGGGGAAGATGAGCGAGGCAAGCAGTAAATTGGAAAGCTAAGTCCCTGGCTAAGGCTTACAGACTCTCGCCAAAGCGCAGGGGCGGTGGTGGTGCAGAAGCATCGTTTACTAATTTAAAGACCATGGCGATTCCTCAACTTTTTCGCTCCCAATGAGGACAACTATCGCCTTTCCTTTCTTTACCTTTCCTAGAGCAAAAGAAAACAACAAATCCGAGCTTGTTTCCCCACCCCCACCCTCCACTTCTCTACTAGCAGTAAAACATTACTGAAAGATCAAAAGCATAATCATCTCCAAATGTGATTAGACCGGACAAAGTAAAATATCTACCTCAGAGTTGATTTGTTTTCTTCTTTAATATGGTTGTTGCCTGGCTTCTCTTTTGCTTGTTATCGGCTGTAGAGATTATCCATTTGGGGCTACAGGCTTGCACCCGCGCTGCCAATTTAAGAAATGGAATTCGGGGAGGGAGGGAGGGAGAGAGGAGAGAAAGAAAACAAATAATAAAATAGCCGTGGTAAGTCGGGGAGTTTTGCAAGACGGTCTTTCTCTTGTCCCTAAACCGGAAAATGTAGGAGAAAGTTTATGAAGTCAAGGAACAAAGAACTCAAACCACTTGTTTCCTCTCAGACAATAGCAGGGCCGGAATAATCCATACCCCCACTCAGCAGAGGAGCACTTTGCATGTCTAGTTTGCAATTATTCTGATACAAGAAGCATCATTTCCCCCCCGAAGCCAGGTTTCCAAAGGGCCTATTGTGCTGTGAAAACGAAAACAAAACCAGCCGACCTGGTTCTGATTTGGCTCAATACCCCATCTGCTAAGCGACATGAGAATTTTCAGTACTGACTGTCTTCTTTCTGGCAACAAGTGGCATAAATCAGTTTAAGCACAAGTCCCCATCATGCTTATTCATATTGCTTCCAAAAGGAGGGGGTAGACTTACAATATATGTCTATAGTTTCTATTTCAGAAACGACATACGTATCTCAATTTTTAAAGAGTACTTATTCAATTGATCTTCCAGCCACTTATATGCTGCAGCTAACCATTAGCACATGCTGCTGGATAAGAAATACCAAAGTTTTTGGTATTTTGCTTTCTTGGCTGAGCACAGTATTATAATTCCCCGAGGAGTTATCCAAATAAATAAAAGACTCAAAGCATAATTTCAGTGTCCATATTTCAAAAATTTATTTATCTCAAACTGTGCATAATGGAGTAAAAACTTAAGTTGAAAATGTACCTGTTATCAGGGTGGCATTAGTTCAAATATATACATGGATTATCGGCAGACTGATTCAAAATAATACAGAGCCGAATCTTTAAAATACAACTACGGAAAATAAAGGGGGAAAAGCCTTAAAATATCACAATAAATTTACAGAAATATTACAAACCATAAGAAAATATTTCAAACACATGTTGTTTTTTTTTATCTGAACAAAATGGAAAATTGGAAAACAAAAGCTATTATAAATTACCAACGATGTCAACCTGCATGGCCATTTTTGCTTTTAACAGAAAGGTAAAAAAATTAGTACATCTAAAACTTTTGCCCTTTTAAAGAAGACCATGAAGATGGTTTTGCCAGTACTCATTATATATTTTTTCCTTTTGTACAAGTTTTAAACAACTAAAATGTCCAAATCTGAATAATTTCCTTCTTTCCATGTTTGCAACTATCCTAAATTTCGGCTGCAGAATAAAAATTCAGCAAGAAGACTCTCCTTGAAAAATATTGGCAAATTCTCAGCTTATAAACAATGGACATTTTGATTGCCATGTTTATCTCGATAAATACTGTACAAAAGTTGCTTGCACATATTAAAACATTTTTTCGTCGCTTGGAGACTAGCTCTAAATATTATTGGTAAAGACTTTTGCAAACTTTCTGCAAAGTTCCTACCGTACCACTAGAACTTTTAAAAAGTTTTGCGTAGTTTTCTTTCCCCCAGATCTATACAAGGTTCATCCCCCTACCCTCCCCACCCCACCCCACCCCGGCTTTCTCTGTACAAAAATAGTCCCCCCAAAAGAAGTCCAAGATCTCTCATAAAAGTTTTCTTGTCGGCATCGCGGTTTTTGCGTGAGTGTGGATGGGATTGGTGTTCTCTTTTGCAGCTGTTATTTGCTGTGGGTGATGGGATGTTCTTTTTGAAAAAAAAAATTTTTTAGCGTACCGGGTTTTTCTCCATGCCGTTTCTTATTCTCCTCTTTTGCACCCCTCCCATTTCCCTCGGTTTTCTTTGAAAACGTCTACCCTCTCCAGTTCGCAGTCCGGCCCTCACATGTGCGAGAGGGGCAGTGTACCGTTAATGGCCGTGCCGGGCACCGGTCCGCTCTGGTAGTGCTGGGACATGTGAAGTCTGCTGGGGGCGGCGGGCTCCGGCACCTCGGCGCCGGGGAGGTACATGCTGATCATGTCCCGGAGGTCCCCGGCCTGGCAGGGTGCCCTGGAGTGGGAGGAAGAGGTAACCACGGGAGGGCTGGAGCTGGCCTCGGACTTGACCACCGAGCCCATGGAGCCAAGCGCCATGCCGGGGGTGCCCTGCTGCGAGTAGGACATGCTGTAGGTGGGCGAGCCGTTCATGTAGGTCTGCGAGCTGGTCATGGAGTTGTACTGCAGGGCACTTACGTCGTAGCGGTGCATGGGCTGCATCTGCGCCGCGCCGTGCGCATTGAGGCCGGGGTGCTGCGGGTAGCCCAGCTGGTCCTGCATCATGCTGTAGCTGCCGTTGCTCCAGCCGTTCATGTGCGCGTAGCTGTCCATGCGCTGGTTCACGCCCGCGCCTAGGCCGGCGCCCACCCCGACTCCACTCGCCATGCTGTTCCCTCCCGGGGCCAGCAGCCCGCCGGGCAGCGTGTACTTATCCTTCTTCATGAGCGTCTTGGTTTTCCGCCGGGGCCGGTATTTATAATCCGGGTGCTCCTTCATGTGCAGCGCCCGCAGCCGCTTGGCCTCGTCGATGAACGGCCGCTTCTCCGTCTCGGACAAAAGTTTCCACTCGGCACCCAGGCGCTTGCTGATCTCCGAGTTGTGCATCTTGGGGTTCTCCTGGGCCATCTTGCGCCGCTGCCCGCGGGACCACACCATGAAGGCGTTCATGGGCCGCTTGACGCGGTCGGGGCTGTTCTTCTGGTTGCCGCCCGCCGCTGCCGCGGTGGAGTTGCCGCCGCCGCCGCCCCCCGAAGTTTGCTGCGGGCCCGGCGGCTTCAGCTCTGTCTCCATCATGTTGTACATGCGGGCGCTGTGCGCGGGCCCGGCCCGCCGGCGGCCGCCGACCCTCGGCCCGGCCGGGACTTTGGGGGGCCCGCGGGCGGGGGGGAGTGGAGGGGAGTCGGGCGGGGGTGTCGGGAGCGCAGGGCTCCGCGAGAAAATCAGACGAAGAATAATTTGGGGGGAAAAAAAGAGAGACAAACTGGAATCGGGATCAAAAAAAGCTCTTCCCTCCTCCTCTGGCCGATCCTGCCGCCGCCGATGATTGTTATTATTATTTTTTTGGAAAGGCTTAAGCCTGGGGCTCAAACTTCTTTCCCTTTCTTTCTGTCTCCTCTTCTTTCTCTCAGTCCCAGTCTTAAAGAGGCAGCAAACTACTTTCCCCCTTTTGCAAACACTCTCTTCTCTGCCTTGACAACTCCTGATACTTTTTTGAACAAGTTAATAGACAACCATCCATGTGACGGGGGCTGTCAGGGAATAAATGGGTTTCCAACGACCAATCAGCGCGCAGCGGCTCCTCCACTTGAGCCCAGCCTCGCCGCTGGGTTTTGCATGAAAAGGGGCGGGGCCTACTGCGCCGCGGGCCGCGCGGGGGAGGGCGAGGGAGGAAGGGCGGGGGAGGGGAGGAGGGGGAGGCGGCTCCCACAGCCAGCCAGCCAACCACTGAGAAACCTTTGTATCCCCTCTCTCAGCAACAGGTCACACCACACGCCTTTTCGAAGGAAGTGGGTAAACAGCACCAAGATTGTGTTTTCTTTAAACTTTAATATTGATTTACTTTTTGATGCGGGATGCTGAAATGAGGAAGGGGCACGGGAAGCCGCTAAGGGGTGGGGGTGGGGCAGGGCAGAGTGGGTGGTTCAGGGCGACTGTCCAACTAGTATTTCAGGAAACTGGCAGGGCAAGAGTTGGTGTGTCATTGTTCTCCGGCTCATCCGCATCACTCCCCCCACCCCAACTCCAGAACTCCTAGTCCCCTTCCCTCGCCGAGCTCTTCCCTTCGCCTTTCTTCCGCTAGTGCCAGCACTCGCTCACCCCCTTCTCACACTGTCCCGGCAAGAAGTTAGGAGACTGGAAGACTCGGTCCTCAAAACCCTTTTTGCTTCCACGTTACTTGCTCCGTTCTTAAAAATAAACCCTGCCACAGCCATGTGGCCGACTCTAGAGCTGAGGACAGGCAGGACCTTGGCAAACTGCCACAACCACCCTTTTCCCTGCCCAACGTAGCGCTTTGGCCCAGGAAACCACAGCTTGCCCCCTGACCACTAGCCACATCTCCTACCTCCCACGCTAGTTCTTCTCCATTTAGTTGTGCAAAGCGGACGCACGTTCTCTTGTTCCCTCTCCCCATTTTCTTCCTGAGCCGCCCCCAAAGAAGGATTTCAGTTGTGCCAGTTTCAAATGGGGCTGGGGGAAGAGAGAGAGAAACAGAAGGACGCTCAAAAGTGCGGGTGATGGGGGAGGGTAAGTTCAACTTCCTGGCATCCCACAGCACAGTACGGAGGTGGCAATTTGGGCCACACTCAAAAACTCCCTCCCACGCAGAGTTAGTTCCCAGGACTCGAGCAGAACCAGCCCTGGCATTTTCCCCGCTGACTTCTACTGTGGTGGCCGCATCTCCCTGGCCGCCCGGGTCTGGGGATGCGCTACCAGGGCGCTCTAGGCCTGGCAGGCGGGGGTGGGGAGGTGGGGTGGGCCCGCCTTGCACAGGTACAGGTGCAGGCAGTGCACGCAGGGAAAGAGGGGCCAGGACTGGGGAAGGGGGGAGCTCAGCAAGGCGGAGGCTGGAGGAGGATGGGATGGGGGCGGGGGTAGGGGCTCAGGAATCTTGCTCGCCCAGGACCCAAGAGGGTAATTTTAGCCGCTCTCCCATTGTCCTGACCTAAAGATTTCAATAGGTAGGCGCTCAATGCGGAGAGCAATGGCAGCACGTCCGTTACAAATAGGTAGTTTTGTTTCTCTTGTTGTCGCTACACGGAGTCAAACAAAGCCCCGTCTAAGTTTCCTTCCACTCTCTTGTTGGGATCTTTGTGGCTAAAATGCACTTGACTACAAAGGGGGAGGGGGAAGAGAAGAGGGAAAAAAGAAAGAAAGAAAGAAAAACCTGATGCCATTTCTTTCTTTCTTTCTTTTTTATTATAAAGGGCTTAAATCATCAGGGTTACTTATTTTCTTTCTTCTGTAACACTCTCTCCGCCCCCTCCTCCTCTGACCTACCCTTACACCCTAAGAAAATGTACTGAATATTACCTACCGACCATGTTCCATTTATTATCTTTACAAAACCGTGCGTTGTTTTGTTCCTTCCTCCCATAGTCGTTCCCCCCAAGTTTCCTCCAGTCCCTGCCCTCCTTGGCTTTTCTGGTCTTGTCAAACTCAAATTGTGTGTGCCTACGGGAAACCCAGAAAAGTTCCTAAAAAGAATCCTGCAGACTCTTCTTAATAATTATTATTTCCAATCAACTCCCTTCCCCCTCCACCCCGCACACACACTCATTTTTCTAAGTTGTGGCTTATTTTAGTTGTTGGGAACCCAGGAAGGGTGAGACAATTCTTTTCGAAATGCATACTTATACGGTACGTTTCAATAATAATGTCTTCTGTTTAGTCGGGGTGTAATACTGACCTCGATTATTAGGAAAGAGATTAGGAAAGAGAAAAGCCTGAAAGAATCTGGAGAAGAGAAGGCGGCCACCGGCTTTTCAGCGCGGCTGGTTTCAGGGATGTGGCTGGTGCGCCCCCTACTGGTAGAATCGGTTTCCCAGGACTATTGCTTTTACCTTAAAAAGAAAGTGTTTGGAAATAATTAAAGGGAAAAAAATGAGGGGGGTGGGAGGAAGATTAAACTAATTACATGTAATCTAAACAAAAGAAACGTTAACAAATCATATAAGCTGTGGAACCAAATCATAAGAATCAGATTTCATTTGCTTAACAGAAATGAACATATAACCTCGAGATAAATGGGAGGTTAAACCATGGGAAAAAATAGGTACAAATTATGAGCTTCAACATATGAATGAATTATGATTGTCCAGACGCAACGAAGGGCAGACCAAGCATTCACTTTATGATTGTGTATGCATTGGTCTGAGCGTAATAGCATTATTCCAAAAACGAAAAAAAGCCTATGGATAATTAAGTTTGAAGAAAAAGATAAGGGGTTGGTGTGGATAATGGTGTTGTATACGTTTTTAAAGAATTATTAATAACAGATGGTTATAGACGTAAATCTTTTTAATACCACCCCCACCCCACCCCCGTAGTTAGAGGCACACATTATTTCCTTAGGATGGTACATAAAAAGGCTTTTTATACATTCTCAGATGCATGGATTGGTGCCTGAACTCTATAATAATGCATTTAAGAGGTGAAAGAGGCTGGCTAGGTCTTTAGTTTATTGCTTTTATCATATAGCTAAGCTAAGGAAATACATTACAATTGTGTTAACATTGGTTGCATTTATTTACAGCTTTATTTTAATTAAACCTGCTGTACTTATCAAGGAAATAAACTAACTGTGGCTGGTATTTATGCTTAATAATGTGCCATGAAAATAAGATTAAAGAAGGTGGTGATAGTAGAAACAATTTTTCTCATTAAATTAAAAAAAAAATCAGATCACTGGTCACTCTATTTCAACCCAGCACCACCACTGGTCCCTAAATATAATAATAACTTTAACAATCACAACAGACAACAGAAGCAACACTGTTTTAGGTTTATAACAGACGGCTACAGTATTAATAACAATACACCATTGACTACTAGAGGGTCAAAATAAGACTTGGAACAGGGTGCATCATCCTCTGAGAATTTAAAATGTTGCTATTGGCACAATATATGAAAATTGAAAGTGCTTAATCTAAAAAGAGAGTAACATTTCCCTTCCATGGGCAGCAAAAATCTACACACTTTTAGTGCAAGATTAGTAATTAAGAAAAAAAATGAGTAAAGCCTGGGATATTGTGATTTGATGTTGTTCTACTATAGGCCCTAGCCAAAAAATCTTAACTGCTAAGTGTAACTCGACTTTATTAAACATTTTTTTCATTGCTTTCTCTCTCCAAAACTCTCCCCATACATCCTCAAGTATTGTTTCTAAAGCCAACTAACAATTTTGTGGGGATAGGGGACTGTAGACTTATTTTTTTCTTTAGTGGCAAATAGAGGTTTAACTTGCAGTAATTAGGTGAGAACTAGCCAAGCATCTTACTATTATGATGCTTGTTAAAAAACGCTTCTTTTCTGCATCTGCATTTGAGTGTGTTCCCCTTCTCTCTTAATCTTCTTATGGAAATGAAGGCAAACGGCAGGGAACCTGCAGAGTCTTGGAGAATGTCCTTGTTAACTGGAATTTCTCAGCATTGCTAATTAGCAGAGTTTGACGACCACCAGTATTGGGGAAAGCTCTGTTTAACCACTCACAAACCATTCCGAGGAAGAGCAGACTAATTTTATTTTGTAATTAAAATCTGAAAAGGGCCCTATTTGACAGTTAGGGCTATGAGAGTTTTATCTCCCTGTGAAATAATTACTCCCTTGATAACTCAATTTTCTGAAAAATGTCAACTCTGGGCTCCAAAAGTTTTAATTTCATTACATAAGAAAAAAAGAGAGAAAGAGGAAAATAGAAGAAAATGTACAGAAAGGATTTCTAATTCTGGAACTGGTAAAATATATTAGGAGCCAGGTTTGGTAAAAATGAAGGATTTTTTCCTCCCTTTTTGGTCATGTTTCCTCCAGTCTACCCTTCCAGCAATCTCCACAGAAACTGACCATAGCAGTGATCACACTGCAGTGAAAGTGATCATACCAGTAGTCCGGTAAGTTATAGGCAAATAAGACAAAAAATAAAGCATGGCAAACCAAATAAAGTTCTTGACTTTAAAAGCAAAAAAGAAAAAGAAAGAAAGAAGAATTAAAATATTTAGGACAATGCTGGTACAATCTGGTAAGATGAGATTTTATTTATATTTACCCTCTAAAACAAGAAAACAGAATTACAGAGTAAGGAGATTAGCATAGTCAAATTTTAAAACATTTTTCTTTCCCCTCCAAGTCATAAAAAATTTCAACCACTCCAAATTGGAGCAAGTCACAAGACCTTCAGACTGATCAAGACTTGATTCTCCAAGGTTTATGAAACACACACAGATAAATGAAGGTAACAAAATGTATCAGAGGATTTCCCCCCTTAAAAACATATACTTTCCGAAAAGCAGTCAACAAGAATAAGATGGAAAAAAGTTAGGATATGGAAAATGTTAGCAAAAATTAGGAGTAGAATGATCAAACTATATTTCCTTTAGACTGTGAAGGATCCCTCACAGGGAATCCTAGAGGGGTCACTTTAATTTTTACAAAACACTTTTCAAAATTATAGAAACTCTTTCATCTGCATTTCTCATGTTGTCTTCCTATGACAAACTTGTCAGGTTTTGGAATTATGAAGGGTTATTGGCAGAAACTATAATAAATGTTTTAAAATGATACAGTGAGCAAGCCTCTACCCTTTTCCATTTACCAAGACAGAGATATGCATATGGAAGCATGGTAGATTAGCACTTTAAAATTGCTTAATCATATTTTTCTTCCTGTCTTTAATTTCCAGAAGTGGTATTACAAATGAACAAGGGGATAACAAATGCTGTTTCAGTCCAGACCCAATTTCACCAAATAAGTTCACTCAAGAGCTGTAAGGACTCTTGAAAGCTAAGGAATGCAGAGCTGCTCTGCATTCAGCTCCTTTTCTTACTCATTTTCTTTCATCTAATTCGCACTGATGAAATAAATACATTTTAGAAGAATTCAATGATTAGAAAATTAAGTATATTTCCCCCTTACTTTAAGTTATAGCAATAAAAGAAACATATAATCACTTGTGTGTGTGTGTGTGTTCAGGACTGGATATAACAATCATCACATTACTTATAGCATCACATACACATCTACATCCTTCATATATTCCAGTTCAAATTGTTTTTGTTTTTTTTTTTGAAAAGGAACACACACACACACCATATATATAGTTGTGTGTGTGTATACATACATATATTCACACACACACAAGTATAAAGAGGACATATACTTTATCAAGCTCAAAAGCACAATTCCATTTTCATTTCTAAATTGTCAAGCAATTTTAACATAAGATTCTGTCCCTGCACTGCAGCTGTTGTCCAGGGAAAATGCAAGTGTGCTCATTTAAAACACTAATTATTTAAAATAGCAATTCCCATATAAGGAGAAATAAAAAATTTAAAGAGTTGCCACCAGTGGTTTTCAGGTGCATTGAAAAAAAGTGAACCTAAGATTTTGATTTTAAAAATTAGGAGAAGGGAATGAAAAATAAAACCTCAAACTGGCAAACAGGTCTCCTGGAACTCTGGTGGCCCAACAAACTGATGGGCGCTTTTACACCTGTAAGTCATTGCTTGGGGGTCTAAATACATATCTCCCTGATTGATTATAGTATCTTGTCCAATTAATTACACAAAAGGAATAAGACTCCTTTAGAATCCTAATTCTCCAGTGGCTAGGATTGTTATCCTCATTTTAGGGAAAAGACAATTGTTTAAAATTCTCCAACTGTGATTATTTCATTTAGTTGTGACCAGAGCTTTCACGGGAAAAACAAACTTCGGCTCTTCCTGAAGGCTTCTCTAGATCAGATTAAATGACACATAAATGACACCCCAGGGTAGACCAGAGCATTCACTGCAATGGCAGCCTACCAAGCAGGGAGAACCTCTTTTCCCTGAGCATGGCCCCTTCCAAGCTGCTTATATGGAATCAGTCTTCTTTCTTCTAGAGATTTGATGGTACATACTGCTCCTGTGTAACCCACAAAGCCCCTTCCAGGTATACAATCGGACTTAATACAAACTCACAAAGTGACAAAACCCATCCTATCTCAGAAAGCAGAAGTGTTTGGTACCTTAAAAAGTGAGTTGGGGAAGACATTGGATCTGCTTAACATGGGCTTGAAAACAGGAATACCACCAAAGGAGTAATATCTTTCACCTGTGACATGAAAAGACAAACCATTGGGAAAAAAAATACCCTACAATCACCATCAGCCCTAAATGAAACTATTACCACTTTTTCCTCAAAGATTTTGCAGATGTGGCTCGCCCTGCAAAATGCTCTAAATCAAAGTGTACACCTGTCCCAGGGAGGTGCGGGGGCGGCTGGCATCCTCTGTGCCTCCCACTGACATCTGGAGTCCTCTCCTAAAAGCTCTTCAGGCCTCAAAAAAAAATGTCGAAGAAGCCTGCCTTCCCAGGGGCGCACTACTGCTACCCCTCCAGAGCCCAGCCTCCAGTCCTGAGCTGATGGAGTGGAGCTTCCAAACCCGTCCCAATGGAATTCTCAGATCGCTGGCCTGATAATCTTTAAAAGCTCCTTCGGAGCTGGGGCTCTGACTTTTATCTCCCCTCCCACCCCTCTTCCCTTTTTGTCAGCTCTCCCCACTCCTTTTCCTTTCAGCCCCACCCCCCTTAATTTGAAGATCATTGACACGATAGGCTGTAATGAGTCCTTCAGAAACTGTTATGATCTACAGTGACAGTCTCTGCACCTAATTCACAGATTATTGACAAGCACCGTGGGCTCAGTGGTGTCAAGTTGTACTTGTGGCTTCAACACCCTTCAGGCAACCCATGTAGCTGCTGGGCCCTGGATTAGGACTCAGTGTCTGACAGCGTTTATCCGCCTGGGCTGAGTGGTGGGGATCAGTATCTGTCTACCTCAGCTTCTTCAAGCCAGGGTGGGCTGTCTCCCTGGCGCCGTCGTCTCTCGCAGGGTTGGATCAACGGAACGAAAGGATCTCCAGAGTTTAAAAACAAGTAAAAGAGCATACTTAATAAATGAGAGCTCATCCATAATGACACCTGAAATCTTGATCTGAATCAGCCGTTTTCTCAACCTCCAAATAGCTACCAATCTGCCAAGTTCAGAGTGAAGTTTGGGTTCACCAGGAAAGGTGAGGGCGATTGGAAGGGGAGAAACGGCTGACGATTTGGCACGGACTCAGTGGGTTTTAAGCTAGACTAGCCCATTCGCTTGGATCGCCCTCGGAATCGGGCAAGGCTGGCTACTTACAAAGCAGGGCGCCCAGCCAAGAGGCGCGGGCTCAGGCCTCGTAGCTGGGACCAGATACTAAAAATGCCTGCCCCGCCCCGCAAAGGCGCTTCGCCGCTGTGGGGGAAACGCCGCTGGCTGCCAGAGGCTGCAGCTCGGCCTGCTGCGTAGGAGTCAGGCGCTGGCTCCTCACCCCCCCACCCCCCATTCCCCTCTGCAACCCCCAAGGTAGAGGGGCTGCCTTCTTGCTGGCCGTGGAGCGTGGGATTCCGGCAGAGCCTGAGGCCGCCTGGGACCATAGAAATAACACTGAGCTGGGAGAGTTGGGTAGCATTCCCAGGTCTGGGCCACCCACTTGTTTCGTTCTCTTTCCTCAGCCAGGGGTTGTGTTTTCTCCTGGGCCCGCCCGGCGGTTGCCAGGTGCGGTTCCGGTCCCTGCCTTCCCCCAACAGCTTTCTCCCCACGGGTTGGAACCTCAGGGGTTGAGGGGAGGGGCACGGGGTCGGGTGTCCGGGATTCTACCGCAAATTCGCATCATTCCCAACTAGCAGGCATATACATCCGTCCGCCGGTCGCCTCCACGATTGTGTTGGCTTTGGTGTCCCCACGCCGCGGGCCGTGGGAGCCACCGCGCAGCTCGCCCACGTCGGCGGTCCGCGTACCGCGTGTTGGCGCGGTTCGCAACGCTCGCCGCGACTTGGTATTTCTGTAATAGGGATATTTCTTCTGGTCGAGGAAAGGGTACGTGTGTGTGTGTCAGGGAATCCCGTTTGCTCGTCATTACGATAGAATTCCGGATAAAGATATATCAAAAGCCTGTTTCCTGCCACTGCAGCCGAACCCACTTACTGAGAAACATACGCTGCGGTCCGATTCTGGAACCAGATGGAGAAGGCAGCTCTCTCTTCACACAGAGCAGCCATTTAAAAAAAATACAATTTTGGATCCGCTAATTTGGAAAGATGGGAGGAATAAACGTAAGGTCAACACAAATAGCTTGCATAGTCGCAGTACTAAGCATTTTCAGAAGCCATACTGTTCTGAGAATTAAGCTGGTTTCCTTCAATTAGGCAACCTTAAAAAAAAAAAAAAAAAGCAAACCCTACACTTCCTAAGGTTTTAATCTAAAAGTTAAATTGTAAATACACCCCTGAAGATGGAAATCATAAAACACAGTGTTGAGATAAGTGTTCATTTAGTAGCGAATTGTTTCTATTTGGTTTTACACAGCGAACCTCCAACATTTTCGCACTGTTTTAATTCAGAGGATTTGTCACTTTTTATAGTTTCTCTGAAAGAATTCAAAGTGTCCTTTTGCCTCGAGCGCTGACCAATGAAAAAGTCACAGTTCTTTCCTATGTGGACAGGTAGTTTTGTGTAAAAATACCCCCTCCCCTTCCCTAGGACAATTTGGATTTCTGGTTAATGAAAATACTGAATTTCAAAGAAAATACTTAAAAAAAAAAATCATTGGCACACCTTCCCTGAACTACTATTGCCTGGATAAAATACGAAAGATGTCAGGCACCCTTTTCTTAAACAATATCTGAAACCTAACTGCTGGCTGGGAAAGGAGAAGTTAGATCAAGAGTGTTTTGGGGGATGGCAAACACTCAAAGACGACACTGGCCTTTTAGTTACGCTCTGGAAATAAATAAATAAAAAGGAGCAAGTTATTTAGTTTACTCAGAGAGTTAGGTACAATACTTTGCAAGACCTCAGAGTGCATTCAAGATGCTGCTGACAACGTTAAAGCAGCAAGCGGCAGCATCTTTTATTTTTTTTTTTAAATGTAGACCAGGTGGAAAAAGTAGTTTTTGCTTCGTTCTTCAAGGCTACAGAAGAACATTTTCTGTTTTCTGTCATGTTTCTCTGCTTTGCCGTCGTAGAAGTTTTAAAAAGGTCCCAAACCCAGATGGGGGTGGGGGATGGCTAGGTTGTGGGGAGTTCTATTTTTTTTTTAAATTAAATTAACATTGCATAATCTCGCCTTTATTTTTTACTGAATTAAAATTATAGTACATTTCGAGGATATAAAACGTCTATTTCCTCGCTCCATCCGCTTTTTTGGAGGGCTATAAAGAGTTTTCTCTAACCCCAGAGCAAGGTTCTAGCGATTTCCAGGACTGGCGCTGCGCAGCTCCTACTGTGTCCAACAGGGGGCGCTGGGCACGAACCTGCGCAGCCGCTCAGCGCCGCTTCACTTCTGAGCCGGGTTCCAGCCCCGGAAGGCGAGAGCCGCTGGCGGGGTCGAGTACAGAGCTTTAGTCTTCGTGGATAAAAAGAGATTAAAGGCTAAATTCTTTTTTGGGTGTGTGTGGGTGGGTGGGTGGGTGCGGGGTGGGTTATCAATTTTAACCAACTACGAAAATGTAGAGCTTTTCATCCTTTGATGTTCTCATAAAGAAAGTGCTATCGGTTGAGAAATTACACGATTTCTGAGCCAACACTGCGGCTACAGTGTAGGAGAAATTATTTAATTAAAAATATTTTTTTCCCCGTCTGTTCACATGATCTTTTTAGAAGTACTTAAAAAGCTGACACTGATCCCTTTGGCCTGTTAACCCTGCCCCAAGTTTCAAATACTTTTAGCTATTTCGTAGCCCTTCTATTAATTTTAAGGGGTAAAAGAAAAGGAGACCCAAATATTTAAATCCCCCCTAGACAGTTACTCCTCTCCCTCCCTCCCTCCCTCCCTCCCTCCCTCCCTCCCTCCCTCCCTCCCTTCCTTCCTTCCTTCCTTCCTTCCTTCCTTCCTTCCTTCCTTCCTCTTTCTTTTTTTCTTTCTTTCTTTCTTTCTCTCTCTCTCTCTCTTTCTTTCTTTCTAACAGGGGCTTTTTTTGTGACTGGCATATTTCATACTGCCTATTCTGCAATGCAGGTATAAATGACAAGAACTCTAAACAACAACAACAACAACAACAATCTGATGTTTGACTACATAACACCCATATATAAGATAAAATCTAAATTGTAATCCACCCACCCCCACCCCAACTAAAAAAGCAAAAAAACAAAACAAAAAAACAAAAACAAAAACACACACACACACACACAACCTTCACCTGTATTTAAATAGCATGTCTTTAATTACAGCAGTTGGGATGCATGAGGCTGAAATGAAATTAGCAGTCATTACCAGTCCTTTAACTCTGTGGTGCTTTTGATCAGCACTAAATTAGCTTTCCAGTCCTAACAAAGACTCTACAGCAAGCAGTGGGCTGTAAATAAGACAGCGCGACCTGCCCTCAACACCTTTTCTCTTGTCAATCACAGTTCTATCATTCAGCCCAAGATTAACCTTTATCTACCAAATTAAAAAAAAAAAAAAGAACGAAAGAAAGAAGAAAAAGAAAAAAGTAAAAGGAGGTGGGAAGGAAAGCCCCCTGACCACACCACAAGTCGCAATACCAGAGGTTCCTAAGAGCTCCCTTTAAATTGTATTATAATGAAGCTGTGTCAGAATCTGCAATTTCCAAATCATCCTCGTCCTCCCCCACTCCAACACCTCTTGAATCTTTTAGAAGAA
The DNA here is from genome assembly GCA_026826555.1 of Tolypeutes matacus. NCBI lineage: Eukaryota > Metazoa > Chordata > Mammalia > Cingulata > Chlamyphoridae > Tolypeutes > Tolypeutes matacus. Next base: position 47,952,422 of record JAKSZT010053887.1, read on the forward strand.
TCAGAAGCCTGTTCAGGTAGGAAACAAATCCCTTTCCGTGAATTACTAAATGGGCATGGGACACCCTCCATAAGTCAATTTGCCATTAACCTCTCCTCCTCTATTAGTTTAACAAGATTTCGGGAGGGGATGGGTATATAAGGAGAAAACATTTATAATTTTAAAGCGTATACATTAGTTTCCGGGCTGAAAACAATTAATTCACTCCACTAATAGTCCCCAGTCTCGAAGTCTGCAGAGAAAAAACCACCAATGGCAACAACAAAAACCCAGCTGCTTTTCCCAGTACAGAATTAGGAAAGTAAAACATTGGCGCCAGTTGCCGGTAGAGGGCGCCAGAGAGCAAGCTCCTCCCATCACCCTTCGCACAACTTCTCACAGAAGCCCTCCCAGCTTGCAGCTTCGCCATGCTCTGTAATTCCTTCTCTCAGGTAATATTTCCTCCTTCTCCTGCCCTCTTGCATCTCTAGCTCCTCAATGGCAATCTCTCATAAAGAACGAGGTATCGCCATCTCCCCCTCCTCTTTTTTGCACCCGCCCTTCACTAAAATAGTAAGACGCGGGATAAAGTAGAAGCAACCCTTTAATGATATGTACCTTTTGAATCAAATCACACTTTTCACTCCAAGTAACCTTGATCTGGAGACGATTCTTTGCAGGGGCGAAATGCTAGAATTTAACATTTTAAGATGGAAGGCTGAATTTTTTTTTTTTTTTTAATTCTTGGGCTTCTCCCTGGGGGCTCACGGATCTATTTTTTAATTTTCATAGAAAAAGAAACACGCATACCCTTGCAAGGCAACTAATTATGTTGGGCACTAAAACTGTTCAGAAGAGAATAAAATAATGTCACTTCGTTTCTGCATTTGTTGAAGAAATCTAAATTAGCATTTAATTCCAAAAGTTAACGCTTTCAGACTTAAAACTGCCTGTGTTAAATGACTGCCACACAGGGTGTATTTCCAGACCTCTGAAAGGTCAAAAGGAAGGGGGAAAAAAAAAAAAAAAACAGAATGAGGGGAAGAAAGTGAGTATGGGGGTGGGGAGGAGTGAGCTAGCAGTGAATGTCAAAGTTGGGTTGCAAGCTACTTACATGTCCATGCCAGATCAGGGTGTTGTCTTGTAGCAGTTTGATTGGCAGGTAAAAAAGGGAAAGAACGTGGGCTCCCTGAGCCTCTTGTCAGCCCAAGCTTGATCACTTCTCACCGGACAGAAGGAGTTGAAGGAGCCTGCAATTCCTCTCTCGTCCTCCATCCAAGGCACCGTGAATCCATTTCGGCTTTTCTTCTCCCCAGTCTCTCCATCAGCCTGTCTTCACCCGCATCGCCTTACACCAGCCTCCAAGACCTAGCCTAGCTTTGCCACTGCAATCCCCTGCAACAAGAAAAATCGTTTATGGCTTAAAACCCCAAATGGCTGATTTTTTAAAAGAGAGAGAGAGAGGGAGAGGGAGAGAGAGAGGGGAGAGAGGGTGAGGGGGAGAGAGAGGGGGAGCGAGAAGAATGCACCCAGAGAACAACAAAAAAGTCAGTTATCCTAACACTGCTCTATCCCCCCACCGTACAGAAGAATAAAAAAAAAAAGCTTTATGTTTTTTCAGTGGGTATTCAAAGATAATTTGATGCCATTGTTTCTGCTACAGATGGTTCTTTTAAATACAATAACATGGCTCTTTGTGCAGGCTACCCACAATAAAAATCGAAAGCGTTCCCCTGAATAACCATTTTGTTCTCTCTTGTATGGGGCCAACAAAAGATGCCGTGAGGTAATGGGTTCTGTTTATTGAAGCCATAGAATAGGGGTTTGATAAAGATTTTTTTAAAGCAGAAGACCTTGCAAGGTCGAGCTGATCTCTTCATATTTTTTTAATTAAAATATTTCTCCAATAGATTATTCCTTGGTGCAGCTGCAGGTTTCCTCCTCAGTTCTTAATCAGCCCAAACATCTGTCTCTTTGAGGAGGCTTTAAAAAATCTGCAATTGTATCAGTAGTGCAGTAACCTTATCAAAATCTGCGTTTTTAGGCTCAATACAGGCAAAGGCAATAGAGTTTCAATTCTATTTGTTCTCCATGGGGAGAGGAGGCACAGCAATCCCAGATAGAGTGACTGAAGAAATCGAGGCTTCCCTCCCCCTCATCTCCCCGCTTCCATACCCTTGTTCCCTTCTTGGACATGCACAAGGGAACCAACTGCATGTGCCAGACACACAGATCACTGAGGACTTCTGTCATCCCGAGGTGTGTCTCCTCATCTCTGTATGCTCCCCCTTGTGTGTGCATGCTGGGCAGGGGCTAGGCACATTTCATTGCCATGCTTGCCCTTGCCTCTGGTTAGGTCTCCAGTCCTGGAAAAAGTAGGATGGAGACCAGGCAGAGGAGTGGGAGAAGCTAAAGGTTAGCCTCTAGGACCCAAAGGGCCTTACTTTTGGCTCTCTTTGACTCATTGATTGCAACCCTACCAGGGGACTAGTGACACAAGCCCTCTGTTACATCATCCCATCCCCTTAAGCTTGCTCTTACAGCCACTTGGCTTCCTCCGTCTCATTTCCATGGAGAGTATCTGCTTTTCCTCACTGAGGAAGCCTTGCTACCCAAACTGGGTGGAGGTCTGTATCAACTCTGAAGGAGCCCTGAGCCCTTAAACAATGAGGGCACGGCAGGGGGAGTCGTTAGTCACTGACTAGGTTTGTCTACCTTTCTATAGGAATTAATGCCAGGGCTCTCCAGGCCCTGATAGCTCAGAGTGACAGTAATCCACCTTCATGACTTCTGCTCTGTGTATTTTCACTTGTGGCAAGACAATAGTCTGGGATAATGGCTTTAATCTTAAAAAGTAGTTTTCACTAGGTTCTCTATCCCACTCCCAACCCCACCCCTGTTTATTTCTCCTTTGATTCCTCCCACAAATCATTCAAAATAAAAGAAAGATAAATGCTTAAATGAGTTCCTTGAGAAAACCGATCACTGTTTCTACTTTCCCTTTTTGAAAGAATAATGTTATTGGTTTACAATTCCTCTGAAGTCATTTAATAAGGAACTCTTGAGAACTATTACTTAGACACCAATTAAAGCCCTCCTTTTGAAACTTGAAAAACAAAGACAAATAAGCAGAAGATTAAACAAATTTTCACATGGCTGTTTCTTAATAATTCATTTTGTATCTCAGGGTGAACACCCGAATATCAGCTCAAGGGGAAAAAAAAAGTCAGGCAATACCAAAAATCATATGCACATCCCAACACTCTCTCGATTAAGAAAAATGTGCCTGTGTCATTGATTTTACATTTTGGATGAATTGTATGCTTTATTAATATGTATCAATAAAATTGATTTGTTTAAATAATAATAATAAAGTACCTGGATAAGTGTGTGTGTGTTGGGGGTGAGGAGAAAATGAAGAGTGAAAACCAAGAGTGACCTTTAACTGAACAGGTTAAAGAATGGGCATTTGTTACTTGACAAATATAGGGATGTGTGTGGCATTGTAGGAAAGAGCGTGGACATTATGCAATATTAAGGGTCAATGTTTTTGAAAATAATAAAGGATAAAAATTTTAAAGTTAAAAAAAAAAGATTCAATGTTGCAAACCCTTCTCCCAACTAAAGGTGGAGTGGAGGAGGGCAAATGCAAAATATTTTATCCAGTGTTTCATAATTGCACTAAAAAATCAATCCATTGAAATAACTGAATGATCTCTTCCTGCCTCCCTTGTTATATTTTTCTTGAATATTAAAACTTATAAAGGATGTCCCAATCTGATAAAAAGCTATTTTAAATTTTTATACTGAACTGAATCTGAAGTGTTGGCTTTCAAACTGTCCTCTCTCCAGGAGGGGTTTGGGCTGAAGACAGGAAGGCATCAGTGAGTAGCCTAAGTGACCAAAGGTGAGTAAACCATATATATTTGCACCTCTTCAGTCCAGCCATAGGAAAGTGCAAAACCTTTGTTGGCTTTTCTCTCCTGTGAGGGATCAGGAAGATAGAATTTTAGGCAAATCACCAAAAGTTGTCTCAACCCCTGTAATGCAGTGACATTCTATCTGACATGGGGAGAGATTGCAGCCTTTAAAAATCTGGAATGTGTCAAGGTGAGGGCCAAAGTGACACACCTTGGTAGATGAGGAAATCAGGAACCAGTTGTCTGCAACTGGAAAAACTGCTTTACACACACACACACACACACACAAACGCACGCACACACTTTCTGTATTCAGAAGGCAGAAACTGAGCTGCCCGGTGAGTGCTTCTCTCTTAGAGCAAACACACTACCAAAACATCTTGATAAAAACTGCTTTCTAACGGGGTAGTGGAATCCGTGTGAATCGATTTATGGGCATTTATAGGTGGCTCTGAATTGGAAATTTCTGTTTAAAAGCATTTGGGAGCCCAAGCTGAGCGCCTTAAATTTTCAAGCGCATGGGGTCTAGGAGAGAGGTGGGGGACCAAGAACCGCTTCTCACCCACTCCCAGAATGGGCCACAGGTAAGTGAATGGCGTTCAGCACGAAGGACTCAGATTGTGGAAGACAGGAAGAAAGGAAAGAAAGAAGGAAGGAAGAAGGAAAGGTGGTGGTGATGGGGGACTTAAAAGGACGAAAGGCCGAGGAGATTAGCAAGAAGGTCCGGTATCCGAGACCTGGTTTTAAGTTGAAGAGTGCTGCTTATAAGGAAACATGATACGCACGATCAGGGTCGGATGTTGCAACGAACCACTGATCATAACAAATCACGAGTTTCACAGAGTTGGAATAGTGTCATGCTTTAGACATCAGCTACCACGAAAGATGTATCTTCTCTTTCCTTAAGCAATCAATCATGCACTAACTGGCTGCCTTCCACCCACTCCACGTGGAAATAAGTCGGCCTCGGACAGTCTCCGCCTGGCTCCCGTCTCTCCCGCGCCGAACTCCGGGCACCAGCCCTCGGGGTCCACTGGACCCTTTTCCCGGCATCCGCGCAAGGGCCGGGCGGCCGTTGAGCGGGTTTCCCACCCTCCACTGGCCGCCGGACTGCGGGAAAGCCCGGCTCCAATAGGAGCAGCCTGCTCCAGGTCCGCAGGGTCGACTGCTTCCCACAGTCTGCAGAAGGGTTATAGACGCCAGAGTTTTAAAATGTAACACGAGATTTCGTCCAACACTATTCAATCATTCATTCACGACAAAAACAAAACAACACAACCCCGCCACTTGATGCGCCCTTCAAAATGATGGAGGGTGTGGGGGAGGGTGGCAGGGCAAACGCCTCTACCAGACACGTCCTGGGGGTTTAAATCCAACCTCTCTAAATTCTCTAGCAAGAGCGCGCGCGTGTGAACAGACCTGGAAAGCTCATTTTTCAAAGCCTCCATAAACTTCTAGTCAGAACCTCAGCTTTCTAACCCCTTCACCCGTCCCCCCGCTCCATCCCTTTCTTGGTCTGTGGAAACCCGAGGGGCAACTGGAGCTGAGGTCGAACAAGTTGGAAAGGGGCTCTTTCAGACCAGGCTCGGCCTGCTAGGTTTTTATGGGTTCTGCGGGATCGATCAGCTTTCCTCAGTTTCGCTTACATTGGAAAGCAGAGGCTCGGACCCGCAGGCTTGGCTCCTCCGAGCCTCGCGGGGACCGTGTCCCCACCCGATCGCGCCCGCCGGCCCTTGCGCAGAGCAGTTTCCCGCGCTCCTGCATCCACGCGGCCCCATATCCGAGTGCAGCTTCCTTCCCGGTCCCCGAAAGGCCTTCATATCCCGGCGTGGTCCCGGGTTAGAAAGGAAAGGCGAAGGGCCCGCCACCGATGTACGGACGGCGCCGGCCGGGTCAATCGAAGCCTGGTTTTCCCGGCAGCCTTCAAAGTGACCCTTTCCCACGCGTCTTCGCAGGGCCCTGGACTGCTCCAGGGCGCGGGCGGGAAAGATCTCCCAGACGTAAGCTCATAAGTATATGGAAGGGACCTTGGGAGCGGCTTTTGCCGCCCAGGGCACAGTGTAGCCAGTCGTGTGTATTCTCCAGAGCTCTGTGTCTGGAAACGCCAGCCGGGAGAGTCCTGGGAGCGGTTGAAAGCCGGGAGTCCTCGGCAGCGGCTGCCTAGTAGGCAGGCCTAGGAAGGCCCGGAGGGCTGGTCAGTAGTCACCTCGACGGTTTTAGGGATGGAAAGTCAGAAACCCGAGCTCCAGTCAACAAGGTCACACACACGCGCGTTCTCGGAAAAGGGCGGTTCTCAGGTCAGGGAGCAACCGGCTGGCAAAGCCAAGGTGGTGATGGTGGGAATGCAGGCTTGAAGGTCACCTGCCTTCTTTGTAGACAAATACCCGACAAGGATCGTCTTTCCCACCCGTGCTCAAACTCTTGGAACTCTGAGATTCCTTCAGTCTTTGCTTTCTGCTAAAATTGACACAGGGACTAGAGAAGGGTGTGCCATTATAGCTAAGAGGGAAGTTGGAGGTAGTAGCAAGGCCTATGGGGGGAGCATTCATCAATGGCCACCTTTAAGTTTTCTTGTTACATATAAAATGAAGTTAAACATACAATCACATTTTTTTTGTATGTATGTATGTATTAAAAGTATAAAATTTTAGGCTGCACATTTTGTGGCCCTCTTTTCCAATTTCTTAATTTATTAATATATTCAGAGTTTCAAATGACAATGTCTCTGCTCTCAATCTCTGAGTAAGGGGATATGGCAGGGGGAGGGAACATGGGATATTTATCTTGTCCCTCTGGTATATGCTTACCCACACCATGCCCCCCAAATTGCTTCTGACTTCAATCTAAGATAAGTTAACTTGTACTTTGGATAAAATATTATCTACAGGACTTCAAGAATAACCTAAACTGGGGACATTTTCTAAATATATACCTTGTGTAACTATTGTAATCACTGATACATAGCTGGATTTGCTAGGCCTGTATTCTCTGAACCAAAACCCACATATGTGCACCCCTGTGAACACATTTGCAGACTCAGTTTTGAGAAGGCATCTCGAAGTGTCGTGATTACTTTTTGTTTCTCTATTTCATAGTTCCTAGGATAGACAGCTGATTTAGGTGGCTTACTGGTACATCATTAAAGAGAGTAAGTACTGTGGTGAATTTTGGGAGAAAAGGAGCATGCCATTTTAGGTTTTGCCTGTGGAAATGAGTTCATGTTCCAAGGAAGCTGATAGGGGAGATTTCTACTTACCCCTTTGCCCTCAGTCCCTGTTCTTTACACTCTTCCTTCATTCTTTTTTTTTTTTTTTATTTTTTAATTTTACAAAAATTTTAAAAATGTAAGTAAAAATGGACTCAAGCAAGCATCATTAGTTGCTGACTATTGTGGGTTCAGGAAAAAATTGGTTGTAAACAGTATATGGTCTTATCTTTTTCCTCTCTCCTTTCTTTGGACGACAATCTCTTTATTCTGGTTCTCCCGTAGGATCTTTTGGCTAGGGAGAGATATTGCCTTGAGGCAGGAATATGAAAGTCTGTGTCTTTTCCTGTGCCATACCAAAGTTGAACATAGAGTTTAAAGTCAATTTTCTGAATATAGGCTTCAGTTGGCATCAGGTCGAAGGCTACCCAATGCCTGATCCAGGTAATGATTTCATAAGGACAGACTTAAGTAGGTTAAAGTATGTATCACTCTTAAAACCCCAGCCACAGAAACCAAAAGGGTGGGAGGGAAATATAGTAATAACAGAATACATGACTGCTAATTAACCTTATTAAGAACTGCAAACCAGTGAACAGTTATATTTTTATTTTCTCATAAGGGCAATTAAATTTTTGCCTTCTCCTAACTACTCCCCCCCCCCCCCCAGATAATCACCTATATCAAAACTGCCCTGTAAAAAAGGTCAGTAGAAATTATTTTAAGACATTCAAATATAAAAAAGTATTGTTATTTTAATAGGCACTGTGGATAGTTTAATTTGTATCTTGTATTAAATTAAACATATGGTGAACAGGGTATAATAGATTTTCTATAATTTAGCTGCCAATGTGGTAACAGCAGCCAGTTACTCTCACCAGCAGACTTGTCAGTGGTTTGTTTACTAGCTTATTTGAATTAAAATAAAGCTTCGCTTCTGCTGACTGCACATCATTATCTATGAGACCATAATCCTGCTAGCAAATCCTATATCTTCCAGAACTGGCTCTTTTGTTTGGGATTACTGAGAGCTTAGCCTATAACAAAGAGGAATAAGGCATCCCTCTCATCCTCATAATTAAGTGTGGGGACTAATTTAGAAACAAACCCAGAAAGATGTACTATTTGGAGTTATAGTTCTATACAGAATGGAGGAGAAACAGGATAGGCCAAACACCTGATTGTTAACAGAATGTTTAAACTATTAAGCAAGTGTAGTACAGGAATCCAGCTTGTTAAAATTAAGAGCAACAGCAAATAAGGCATTAATGGCCTTTGCACAGGACAGAAATTCTGTATGAGGGATCTGATGGTATGTTTGAGAAGGGATATTGGGGTATCAAGCTGGAGAAGATGTACTACATACTTTCTGAATTCCATTAATTTTGTTCTTCCATTATTCTAACAGGCCACACCATTATTAGTTACTGCTATGAGTAAAGTTGCTAAAATGCTGAATAAAAACAACAAAACACTTTTTTTAAACCACGGGAGAAAATATAACCTTCATTGGAAATGGTTAACATTTTACTTCCAATGTGCATGTGACTATAAAATTTAGTGAAGAGAAAAGAATGGGTGATTTCTTGGCCCTTTCTATACAGCCAGCTCAAAACAACCCTTGGTGTGTTTTGGTAGTCCAGTTCTAACTGTGTTTAAGGAAAAAATTTCACAACTAGGATGTATGTAAATACAGTTTGCACAGTCTCTCTATAAAAGCAGCCTTCAATCAACAATCCATATATAAACTGATGCCTGTTTGTTAAAGAAGAGGGAAAATACAAGAGTTGATTTATCAATGTCTTCATCATTAATTGTCACAGATGGGGATTCTGAGGACCTCTGTGAAACCAAACCAGACTCTAGTGAATTATAAAGCAGGTCCTTAGACTTTAAAAACATTTAGGCAAAGTGACAGTTCAGAACATCTGTTAGCCTTCTGTCTGAGTATAAACTAGATGTCATGGAGTGCACAGCTGTAGGCATTTTAGGCTTTTTTGCCAACATCTGTCACAGTGGCACAATAATATAGGTAATTATCAACACCTTATATAAACTGTTTGCTCTTTTAATTTTTAGAAAGAGTAAAATTAGGGGTTAAAGTCCTTGGCAAAAATAATCGAGATGAATATAATCATTTTTTCTTTAAAAGATGAATCAGTGGTCTGATCATTCTTTGAAAAACACACATTTTAAATATTTTCTGAGGCTAATATGGGTATTACACCATTTTTAAAAGCAAAAATTGTAAGGAATATTTGTTTCTAACTTAAAGACATAAACCACAAGCACAAGTAAATTAAGAGAGAAGAAAGAGGCCAATAATTTGTTATTCTGAGCAACCAAAGGTGGTATGTTTTATGGTGAAAAGATAGCTTGTTAATACTACCCAATTGTGCCATTGATTACATCTTCAGAAATCTTAAAAATTCATTTTATATGGCAGTATAGCAAAATCTGTAATGATGAATTATAAAAAACTGCCTGCCTCCCCTTTCCTCATTCCTCTCAGCCCTGGAATTTTGCAGAGAAATGGCAAATAAAACTATAATTCATGCTCTGCTATCTGAGTAACTAAGTTAATTTGAAAAGGGCTAGCACCTCACACAAGTCCAAGGACCCTTCATTCTTTTAGTGCCACCTGGATGTGGATTATTTACAGTGCTCATCCTAAGATACTGGGCATTATTGCCCCACATCTGATTCCCTTGACCTATACAATAGTTTGTTTTTCAGTCTAAAGAACTCAAAGCAGCAAGACTATATTCCAAAGCACCTGTTCTGGGGAAGATGCCAGTCAATAATGTCTTATTGAAAGACCAGACTCAGCTAAAGAAAATAAAGGAATTGAACTGCAGTTGGATTTCATCATCTAAACATGCAATGTAATCTTAACCAATTCATTACACACTCCTTTTGTTTCCACTACAAAAGGGATATTACCTCTGTCAGAGGTTGTAATTCCAGTATGTTCAAGCAAAGACAAGGGAGAAATTGAAAAAGTGCTATCAATTCTGCCCATAGCCAGGAAGAACTGTAGGGTCAGAAGGTCATTACCACTGTCCCCTGTAAAGTTCAGACTTGACCACAGATAGCTAGAGTTTCACATCGCAATAGAAAGGTATCATAAAGGAGAATTGCAGAAAATACTGAATAAGAATAGAAGTAGAAAATTATTTTCTTGAACACATTTGATTTAACACATGTGAAGTTGAATCAAATGGCAATCTCTTTTGGCCATACTATGTAGGTGCCAAAATGAAGCAGTTTTGGAACAATATTGTGAAGGAGGGGCATTTCATTAATTAGGAGGCCACCATGGCAATAAACTATGAGCCACAAGTCTCAACATTCATAATATAAGAGTCCAGAAAGGGTGAAGTGAGGAAGAGAAGGAGGAAGGAAATATGGATATAAAAGCAGACAGCTTGGCTGGAGAGGAAGGGCTAAGAATGAAAAAATGGTGACTAAAGGAAACAGAAAAATGTGATAGATACTGAAAGAGAACGAGGCTGTCTGGAGCGGGGGGAAGGGGGGCAGCAAAAGAGGATATTGATGATCAAACGAGGTATTAGGAACCAAATTAAAATTAAGGCCTGTAGTTGTTAATGTTTCCTAAAGAGACTGATCAACTGTAGGAAAAGAGGCTTGGAAAAAGAAACATTTTAAAGTAATAGGTTGGTAGTATGGTTTGAAGTCTGTTAAAGTGGGTTAATTTGATACTTCCCAACATTATATTTCTTTACCAGTGAGAAAAAAAAGCAAAGTATTTTTAAAACAAAATATTATAAAAGTGTATCATTCATACATGAACATATATAAACAATGATTGTATAGTAAAAGTTGTGAACTTACAAAAGAAACATGCATATCATCATACAGGGCTTCCATGTATTACCCCACCACTAATACCTTGCATTGTTGTGAAACATTTGTTATGAACTATGAAAGAGCCTTGTCAAATATTACTACTAACTATAACCCATATCTTACATTTGGTGTATTTGTCCCCTAACCCACCTGATCATCAATACCCGGTATCAGTATTGTACGGTTGCTATAGTTCACCAGAAAACATTCTCACATTTGTTCTGTTAACGGCAGTCCATCTTCCACTGGATTCCCTGTGCTTTGCTTCCCCCCAAAAGCAAAGTATTTTGAGGCTTAGAAAAGGGGAAAAGATGGATAGTGGATGTGGCTTAAGTGAATGGGCTCTTGTTTACCATTTGGGGGGTCCAGGGTTCGATTCCTGGGGCAAGCTGGCCCATGTGGAGAGCTAGCTGGTGCAGGAGTGCTGGCCCAAATGGAGTGCTGGCCCCAGCAGAGAGCTGGCGCAGCAAGATGACTCAACAAAAAGAGTTATAGAGGAGAGACAGTAAGAGACACCGCAGACCAGGAAGCTGAGGTGGTGCAAGAGATTGAGTACCTCTCTCCTACTCTGGAAGGTCCTAGGATCGGTTCCTGGTGCTGTCTAAAGAGAAGACAAGCAGACACAGAAAGCAGACAGCGAGAGCAAAAACAAGGCGGGGGTGGGTGGGGGGTGGGGGAGCGGTAAATAAATAAATAAATCTCTAAAAAAAAAAAAGAAAAGGGGAAAAGAGAAAAAGCAAACCATTTCCCAAACAACTTGGGAAATACTTTATTTTTAATAATGAATTTGATTCTTTAAAGGTATTACCTTTTTCCATCTGTTTTTTTTTTCACAGTAATAATTTTTTTTTTTTTTTTTACCGGGAGGTCCCGGTTACCGAACCCGGGTCCCTCCACATGGGAGACGGACGCCCAACCAGTTGAGCCACATCCGACCCCCACAGTAATAATTTTATGTTTATTTACTTGATGCATATTTTATCTATATCTAAAATATGTATTTTATTAAACAATCATTACATGTGAAATTTGGATAAGAAGAGTAGTTTGAAAAGTTAAGCATCAATACAATCTAAAGCTAACATTTTGGAATATTTATTATTCACATTAGATTTTAGAAAATAGTATTATTTTCTTATCTTTATCTATATTCAGTATCATGTATTCATTATCTAATTACATTATTTAGCATTTAGAACATCGATCTGGTTTTAAATGTTTGGAACAGAATAATGGAACGAAGATACTAGCTCCATTAGATACTAGGTTATGCTTCAAACATTATTGATGTAAAACAGTCTTCACTGAAGTGGTAGTTTATAAGAAAACGCATGCTGCTTAAGAGTTTACATTGTGACTATGAAGGCATATTTGTCTGCAAATAACCCTCCTTGATTACTTGGCATTCCTCGATTGATAGGAATAATACTTTGATAGGGTTTACTGTATATGTTGCAAATTATTTGCCAGAAGTCAGAGCTAGCCCTGATCAACCCTGTGAAATAGCTATGGTTTACAGTCAGCATGCTCTCATCTACTTCCCTCTTTTGTATATCCCTTTTCCCCGCTTGTGTCCACTGCCCTCATCTTTCTTCATTTAGTATCTGAATGCAGGCTTGTCTTCCCTGGGTAGCATCTTAGGCTTGCTCCATCCTTCTCCTTGCCAAAGTCTATTCTCAGCTGTTTGCCACTGAAACAAATGGCTAACAAATGGATTCCCCTTAATGTACTAATGACTGATAATAAGCCACGTGTTCTTCTTTCAAAGTTACTAGCTCTATTCCATAAGCTTCTTGAAGGGCGGACCAGGTTTTGGTCATTTTTGTATCCTCCAATCACCCAACAAAATGCCTTCCCAATAATAAATACTCATTAACTTGTAAGTGAATTTTTGTTAAATTTTATGTTTTTCTCCCTCAATCTAGTTATTTCACATAAATCACTGAGAGAGTACTTTTTTATTTTAATATTTTATTTACTTATTTATTTTGGATCCAATAGCTGGAGACATATAGTGGTCAAGTAGAATTTCCTTAAAAATGATATACATTTTTCCTCACTATATATTATAAGGGCATGAAAGGGAAATTATAAAAGGAAAATGTAATTTATAATAGTACTGCCCTCACACTATAAATAACTTAAATTTTAAAAATTCTCTTTTGATCCTTGGCTTACAAATACTTCAAATTATATTTATAGTGCCCATATATTTTCATATTTTTATGTTTATTTTTACTGTGTTTTGAAGTTGAATTTGTCAGCAAGGGGCAGAGAATCACACTGGATACTGAAATTTCTAATGGTCGAATTTTGGGCCATCACAAAAAGTCTAGGGAAGACATTTTTGGATTGGGGAGACTTTTTCAGAGTTCTTTAAGTCAAATTACTTACTTCACTAAGGCTAATCATTTTTCTGGTCTAAATAACATGATTTTCAGTTTTAGAAGGGGAATTTGGCATCATAGAATTTTAGGGATTTAAGGTAGGCCTTGCAGAAAGGGAAGACTCAAAATGGGATTTAATAGTAGGCACCATCTCCCACTTTGGCCATTGCTCACTGCAGGGATTTATCTGTGCTTCTTGGAGTCTACCTAGAAAAAAGTCCTAGTTCTCTGAGCTTTTCTATCCCTATTCCAAATCCACACCTCATAATAGTGTTTGGTCAAAAGGATTTGGATGTGTAGGCCATGTTCACCAGCCTAAAGAAAAATCAAATTAATTTCCTATTATCAATCCAATCAGCCAATATCACTCTTGCAGGCAACGCAAATCCCTTTACAGAAGAAACACTGGAATGTTGTATTAATCAAGGAATCATAATGAACACTTTCAAGTTCTATGTAATTAATATTTTTACCACTATAGAGCCAAAAATATTTGGAAGAATTGCTATAATGTGGGGTTTAGCTTTGAATGACCATTACCAGCAAAAGGCATGATTAGAAGAGTATGATAAACTGGTTTATCGGAAACATGCAATTTAATGCAGACCATTTCTCTCCTTTTCCCTTCTCCATTATGACTTTACTATCTGCTGCAGTGCTTATATATTCAATAACAAGCAGTCATTCCTTTCCCTGACACATACACATCTTGACACCCAATTGGAGGAGGCTCATTCATTATGCTGTGCAGTTTAATCCATCACTTATTTAATTAGGATGGCATCTAGAATATATTTTTTTCCTAACATGAAACTAAAATTTTACAAGGCTACCACCAATTTGTAAGAGAATCCATCCAAACATAGAAGGAGACTACTTCATTTTTCAGAAGGTTAGAGTTCTTTGGATGTCAGAAATTCTCTCCCTTCTAGAATTCTCTCCCTTATAACTCAGCTTGTCCTGAAGGGGCTAGGAAATCAGGCCACAGCCCAGTCAGAGAAAACTGTGCTACATAGAAAACGCAGAGCTGATTCCCATCTCGCACCTGCAAAATCTGCTGTCAGCTGTTCAGTCTAAGTTGTACGGCTTTCCTCAATTCCTGCCTGTTGGCTAGCTAATTTATTAACTCCTTAATATCTGCAGCAAAGACAGCACAGGCAAATATTTATAGAAACTAGAAAAACACAAGAATGAAAGGGTGATTGAGCAGGCTGACTGGATTTTGTGTTTACTTCACTAAATTATTGCTGAGAGTTGGCTCAACAGCTGCACACAGACCAGAGTGGCATCTCAAAATTTAGCCTTGACTTCCTAGCCCAGCTTCCATTCATTCCACCTTCGGCAGCCAGCTAGCCATTCAGTACAGCATCCTCATTTTATGTTGCAGGCAAAAAGCCAACAAAAATATGGTCACATTTAAAAGCCTTTTAAACAGTGAGCGCCTCCCTCCTTTCCCAATTGTTCCCTGCTTTTTCACATTCCTAGTTAATAGGTTTTTAAAGCGGTTTCCCCAACTCTTTTTCTGCCACATACTGTCTTGCCTGGCATCTATGCAGCAAAATGCTGTTCTTTAAGAGGCTTTTAAATCTATTGTACCTCTTTGTGCCTTTCAACTGCTAACTCTTCAGGTACAGCTGTATTTCTTGCTTAGCATATTTTGCATGTTCCAAGCCATTCACAACAACTACCACAAAAGTGAGGATAAAAATAAAAATAATAAATACAATAATTTTCAATGACGTTTAGGGCCATCTCTGCATTTTTTCTATTTGCTAAGGCATCACACAGTTATCCAACAGGAGGAACACTTTTGGGAAGTGAACAATTTTGAGTTTAAATATAAATATAAGATTTCTTTTCTTTTTTTGAGAATTAAAGTTCCCCTGGTAAATATTGGAGCTTTAATTTGTTGATACACTGGTATAGTATTTATTAGGCTGTTTGGAAATCCTTTTCTCCTTGTTCCTGTCAGTAGAATGAGGACAACAAAAGGATGCAAATGATGGGCATTAGAAAACTCAAATATTAAGAGCTGTTAAGGGTCTGAAGGTCTATATTTTCATTTTCCATGTAGCAAGTATTTCTTGTCTGCTCTTCCAGGAATTGTCCTTAGGCATTAGATATAAAGATGGATAAGAAATGGTCTCTGACCTAGAAGAAGCTCACAGCTAGACAGCTAGAGAGAAGAAAACAAAAAAAAAAAAAAAAAAAAAAAGCAGCAATTAATTAAATATATATTTTAGAAAACGGTTTTGTGGCTTTGCTTGAAATAATATGATTTGTATAGCTCAGAGATAAGTAATTTGATGCAGGTAAGTTTGCTGTTAAAATTGGAAGTAGGGAAGCGGCTGTGGCTCGATCGGTGGGGCTCCCGTTTGCCATATGGGAGGCCCCGGGTTCGGTTCCCGGGGCCTCCTGGTGGGGGCGGGCCCGCCCCCGCCCCCGCCCCCGCCCGCAGGGCATGGTTGACTGACCCGGCGAGCGCGGGCAGCAAGGGGGGGATAAATGAATAAATAAATAAAATCTTTAAAAAAAAAAAAAAAATTGGAAGTAAACAATCACTTTCCCTCGGACCCTCGGCAAAATAATGATTAGCACCTCCTTTTAAATAATTAGAGTTGAATGTTCTTTTCAGTCTTTGCAATGCTGTATGCTTTATCTTCCAGTGATCTCATCATGTTGCCAACATGAATTGAAGTTTTCCAAGCAATGAAGCCATTATAAATTATTCAAATACTTAAGTGCTATAATATGTTCTTTTTTTCCTGGTTTTGTCCAGCAAGGGATATTTTATAGTAAGTTACAAAAGGCTAGATTAACAAAGGCTCTAAAGGAGAGAGTCTTTTGGTAACTGTGGTGGATTGAATTGCATACCCCAGTTTGGACATGTTCTTGGTCTTGGTGTTCATTCTGGTGGATGTGGACCATTGTAAAGAGGATCTCTTGAAGATGCTACTTCAGTTAAGGTGTGGCCCACGTGAGTCAGGCTGGGCTTTAATCCACATTACTGAGTCCTTTATGAGCAAAAGGAAATTCAAATGTAGAAAGAAAGAGCCAGCCACGAGAAGCGGCAGGAAGTAAATGGAGCATGGAAGAGAAAGGAGAAGATGCTGCTGTGTGCATTGCCTTGTGATAGAAAAGCCAAGGACAAAGGATCGCCAGTAGGCATAATCGTCAGGGAGAAAGCACTGGCTTGCTGACGACTTGATTTTGGGCTTCTGCTTGCCTCAAGCCCATGAGCTAATAATCTCCTCTTTTTTTTTTTTTTTAAGATTTTATTTATTTATTCATTTATCCCCACCTTGCTGCTTGTGCTTGCCGGGTCAGCCAACCACGCCGCGCAGGCGGGCCTGCCTCACCAGGAGGCCCCGGGAACCGAACCCGGGGCCTCCCATATGGCAAACGGGAGCCCCACCGATTGAGCCACAGCCGCTTCCCTAATAATCTCCTCTTGTTTAAACTAATTATTATATAGTATTTGTTTTAGCAGCCAGGAAACTAAAACAGCAGTGCTACTGCTCTGCCTGGTATAAGCTTTTCTTACTGCAAATTATTTTCACATCATTTGTTTATAGTTCTATCTATACCTATAGTTTATAGTTTAAAGAAGGGGTCATATCTTTATCCTTCTTAATATCCACAGTGCCTAACACAGTGCTTGGCACATGGCTGTACTTAGTATAGATTTATGGATGACAATGAATAAATTTCTATCTTTTCTTTAAGTGGAAATAGTAAACAGCGCTACTTGGCCACCTATGGGACTTCATCCTTAAAACCATGTGGTCGCTCTTTTGTTTTAGACCTGATACTTCATAGTTTAGCTTTTGAGATGAGTTGGTCACTCAGTGCACTACACTTCTGACAGCCGATGTATCATATTTATTTTTTGTTTGCACTGGTTGTCTATAAAAATACAAGTAAGTTACTTCCATTCAATAGATCTGGATGCTATTATCTCTAAAGAGGAAGTAACTACAAGGAATTTTTCAGTAAAAGGCCCAATCAATTCAATGAGAGTTTTCATTCTATTTCCACTTTATTTTTTATTTATTTATTTATTTTTAAATAAAGATTTATTTATTCTGGAGTAGAGAGAGGCTGCTCAATCTTGTGCCACCTCGGCTCCCTGATCTGCTGCACCTCTCATTGTCTCTCTTCTGTGTCTCTTTTTTTTTGTTGTGTCATCTTGCTGCGATAACTCTCCACACAGGCCAGCTCCTCACGTGGGCCAGCTTGCTTTTCACCAGGAGGCCCTGGGAATCTAACCCTGGACCTCCCATATGGGGGACAGGAGGCCAATTGCTTGAGCCACATCCGCCTCCCTCCACTTTCTTTAAAGAAAGGTTGGCTTGTGCTATAAGCTCACACTTTTTTAGGTACTGGGCCCGAACCAGGAACCTCCTATGTGGGAAGCCAGTGTCCAACCATTGGGCCACATCGGCTCCCCTGAGTTGGTCTTGTTGTTTGTTTGCCTGTTGTTTGTTTTTTTTTGTTTCTAGGAGGCATGGGGAACCTAGCCCAGGCATTTGAGCTGGAAAGAAGATAAAGAAATTGTTGGTGTGAGGAACAGAAAGAGGAAAGGCAGTTAGAGGACCTGGTTTAATGGGAAAGATATGAATTAGGTTTTGATTCTGTTGTATTTGAATCTCTGGTGATATGTTCACGTAGGGGATAGTAACAAAGAGTAATGAAAAATGGAGGAACTTGGGAGAGAGATCAGGGCAAGAGACAGAGATTTTTGAATTATTTGCATAGTATTGATAATTGAAACTATACTAAGATCCCAAAGAGAAAGAAAAGGTGGGGAAGAAAGAGAGAAGTATGGTCAGAACCTGGACACCTCAATTTAAGGAGATAATCCCATAAAGGGAGACAGAGGTAGAATCATCAAAAAGATTAAAGGAGTAACAGAATTGAGAAAGGTTATAAGGGCCAAGAGAGGAAACAGTTTAAAAATGAAGCGTGATTTTTCTTTGGTCTTTCACATTAGGAATTTGGAGCCTCAATGTCCCGTTTTTATTTAAAAAACAAAACAAAAAACCCCTAAAAACTAAATTTTAATAGTTTTATTTTGCCAAATGTGTGCATACATATTCAAAGCAATGAAACTATTTCAAGCCATACAACCACAGGGGTGGGAACCCTTTTCACAACTTTTAATGTGTTTATATGTAAATAGATATTTGTATGAAATATGTTCATGGTAGATTGAATATATTTAAATAAAGTTGAATTATTCCAGTGCTATTTAAACAAATTACAAATATTTTGGTGAGAATTATCTGTCTATTGAGATATAATGCAGATCAATTTTGATTTTTAAAAATCAAAAGCCTACAAATAACTCTGGCTCCTGGCAACTTCCCTCACTTGTTGCAGCTGATGTGGAACGAGCTGGTAGGCTTCCCAGCGCCTCAGCTGCTTCCTGGTGGTGAGTTAGGTGCTAATGGAGGTGTGCTCACCTTTAATGATATCACTATGGGTCTTGAGGGGCCTGAGAGTGAATCAGAGGCATTAGAGACATGGGTGCAATTATCCCGAGCACAATTTTTTTTGCAGGGCAGCAGAATCCGAAGCCAGACGTGGTCATGAGAACCTCAGAACGGGGTTTCCTGGCCGCCATCATCCACCTCCTTTACTGCTGTCAGGGAAGCTGCCCGCAGTGGAGCTGGGGTTCAGACCCCAGAGTGGGACTTCACGGTTTTGTTAGCAAGTCCTGTCTCCTGACCTCTGCCTCAATGAGAGGAAGAAGAAAGGAGCAGCTGGCCAGGGACCCATTTCTCAGCACAGTACATTTCCTGTCTCAGCTCTGGACAAACTTCCAACCAGAAGTTTGATGAGAGAGAGGCATCCTTGGATAATAAAAATCCTTGCTTCCTCCGTCTGTGACTTTACACACAGTTGTTAGAAGTCGTTTTAATGCCAAGACCAATCACATCCCTAGGACATACCTCCTAACTCTCCAGACTCTTGTGTTTCTGAAAAACTCCTTTATAATGATATTTGACTTGAGTGGGTTCTGTTTTTTTTTCTCCTTCCACTTTGGTCATGGATATAATGAAATGATATTATGACAAATGTTCACCGTGTATACTAGCAATATGTACACATATGCCAATCTATCTTAACATATCTACTTTGTTACATTTTGGGTTACTATGATTATCTTGATTTATGTATTGGCAAACTATAGGGAATAAATCATACGTCCCTATCATTCTGAAAAATTATGTCCATGATTCTGACCTCCCTGCTTCAACAGTTTTTCCTCCTGGGTTTTCAATCTTCTCTCTTTATCCTAAAATGCATTTATTAGGTTGTGAGGTATGTTTTAAAGGATTGAAAGCCAGGGGTGACCCGCAGCATTTATTGCAACAGAAAGTTAACCCCATCACAGTTAATGAGCATCCCTGATTGGTCTTTTATGGAATTTGAACTAAATCTATGAGCCTTATTCAGTATCTATGATTCTGTGATTTTTTAAATTATGGGAAAGTAATGAAAGATGTTTCAAATGAATAATGTTTGCCCTTATTGTGTTATAATTTTTTGTAGTGTCTCTGGGTGCATGTGCAAGAGGGCAGGAAAAATGTTTCTGAAGCAAAACTTGACAAATACTTGTAATGAAAAGTAAACTTAAAGATTGCTATAATTGTGCTATAGAAACAATGCCAGTATTAAACAAAATATTCAAACAACAAAAAAAGAAGCATGAGCAATAGCAACCAGAAATTTTCACTTTTTTAATGTTTTCATTTTTAAAACATTGTTTGGTCCACATTTTTTTAATATTAAGTATCCACAAATATGTTGTATGTTTGGAAGGATACACACCAAACCGTTAACAATTGTTAATCCCAAGGAGGGCAGATATTCTCTCTATAAGTATATAAAGTTGTATCAGCCAGGATCCCAGAGGAAACAGATGGCACATTCAAACTAGCATAAATCAAGAAGGCCTTAATAAAGAGACTGTTTACAAACGTGTTGAGCGTTGTAGGGAAACCACAAAGGATAGTGTAGTATTTTGGG
This sequence comes from Tolypeutes matacus, assembly GCA_026826555.1. NCBI lineage: Eukaryota > Metazoa > Chordata > Mammalia > Cingulata > Chlamyphoridae > Tolypeutes > Tolypeutes matacus. Next base: position 47,972,818 of record JAKSZT010053887.1, read on the forward strand.
CTAGCAGCAGCAGAGACTGTTAACGTCTTTAGGCTCAAAAAGATGAAGAGAGGGAGCAATTTCTGGAACATACAGAGGAGTGGTAGAGAGAGGAACATTCTGAGAGGAGCTGTGACTTTGGTCAAGGAAGAAACAAGCCTGAAGAGACCTTCAGGGAGTGAGCTAAGGGAATAAACACCCTGACCACACTCTTCTCCCACCCTTTGATTTCTTGCTGGAGATTGGCTTAACTGGATCAGAAGCTAGATATCAACGGAAAGTGACTATATAGGGCAGCCTCTTGAGGCAGAGCAGGGTGGGCAAGTGTCTGGATGGGCACATGAAAGATATTCAGCACAAACTGCGTTGCATGAATTTTAAAATGTAATCATGTATTACTTCTCTTTTTTTGTAAAGGTGTACGTGTGTGTGTGTATAATTGCATATGTTATGCACTCACATAATAAAAAATTTATGAGGTACATCAGAGTATGAAATAATGGTTAAAGAAGCTATAATCAATGACCTCCCCATCAAAAAAATCCCCAGCTTAGGTGGTTTTCCAGTGGGATTTTACAAAACTATCAAGTAATAGATAATACCTATTTATATGTTGCTTCAGAAAATGGAAGAAAAAAAAAAAAAGAAAGAAAGAATGAAAGAAAAGAAGAGCTGGCCAGCTAATTTTAATGAAGCCAGTATAATCTTGACTCTCTAACTAGATAATAAAGATATAAAACAAGAAAGCATAAGCCTGTTTCACTTAGGGATGTCAGTGCAATAAACCTAAGCATAAAATTAGCTAGCTGAATCAGTGTACTAAAAATAGTACATTGGGAAGCAGATGTGGATCACATGGGAGATCTGTGGTTCAGTTCCCGGTGCCTCCTAAAGAAGACAGTGAACTGGCACAACGGGCAGGTGCAGCAAGCTGACACAACAAGGTGACGCAACAAGAGATACAAGAAGTAAAACATAATGAGAGACACAACAAAGCAGGGAGCAGAGTTTCCTGGTGCCTCCTAAAGAGGATGAGCAGGACATGACGGGTAGGTGCTGTGAGCTGATACGACAAGATGACACAACAAGAGACACAAGAGGAAAAACATAATGAGAGATACAACAAAAGTAGGGAACAGAGGTGGCTTAAGCAATTAGGCACCTCCCTTGCACATCAGAGGTCCCGGGTTGGGTTCCTGGTGCCTCCTAAAGAAACAAGATGAACAGACACAGCAAGTGCAAACAATGAGGCGGTGGGGGAAGATAAATAAATAAATAAATCTGAAAAAAAGTAGTACATTGATCAAATACTATTAATAAAGTGTTAATATTTATTTGTTGTAAAATTTACAGAATATTAGGAGTATCAAAGAACTTCCTGGATTATTTACAGAAAATTTATCATAAAATTTATACTCACTGGAATAACTTGGAAGCATTTCCATTCAAACAAGTAATATATTGGGAGTACTGGCTTTCATGTAAGACTGGATAAAGGCATGTAAAGATTAGAAAAGAAGAGATAAAACTAATTATTAACAGATGACATGATCATCTATATAGAATATCCAATTGAATCAACATTCTATGAGTGCTAATAAAAGTTCAACAAGATTGATAGAAATATACAAATTAACTTAAGAGAGCACTCCTCTTAACAAGAGCCAACTTATACATCTAGTAGAAATAAGATATTATTTAAAAAACACAAATCTCTCTTTTGTTTCCTTTAATAGAAAAATAGGAAAGAATGTCTTATTTATTTAATAGGAAAGAATATCTTATTTTTTAAAATAAGATTCAAATAATTGGTGAAATATACTGTATTCATATTGGAATGACTTAACCTAGTAAAATCATCAGTTCTCTCCAACTACATATACAAAGTAAATGAAATAAAAAAAAAACCCAACATTCTTTAACTGAATTTTTGAGGACTGCAACAAATTCTTTCTACAATTTCTATGAATGGCTGAAGGTTCCAAAATGGCTAAAGAAGAGCTTTTAAAAAGAAGAGCAGATAGATGGTAGTCACTCTCACCCATTAGATATAAGACATACTACAAATGATGATGATTTTGATTATGATAATGTTATTGTCCCAGCAACAGACAAATAGAATAATGAAAATAGATTTAAGAGCTCAGAAATAGTTCTATCTGTATGTAAAGACTTGCTATATGATAAAGCAATTGAGAAAGGACACATTATTTAGCAGATGATGTTAGGACAACTGTTTCATTATATGGAGAAAAATAAAGATAGACCTTTTTTACAACAAAGATGGTCTCCAGATGTATTAAAGACTTAAGTATGAGAGATAAATTTATAAAGATATTAGAAGAACATGTGGGATAAAATCTTTGTGACAAGAAGTAGGGAAAGTATTCTTAAAACCTCAAAAGCACAACTATACGGTAAAAAAAAAAAGTGACTGGATTTGGCTACACCAAAATTAAGGCTTTTTGTTCAATGTAGTATACCACAGGTAAAATTAACAAATGTTAGATTGGGAAAGGATATTTGCAGTGTTTAAAACCAGCCAGGTATAATATCCATAATATGTAAGAACTCCTTCAATCAATAAGAAAAAGATGGGAAACCCAAGAGAAAAAATTTTACCAGGATGAACAAAGACGTCTGAATGAATAACAAACATATGAATGGTTTCTAAGTTCATTTTAAAGAAGTAAAATGTAAATTAAAAGAATGAGTAATTACTTTACATGTATTAGAATGGCAGCAACTAGAAAGGTGGGTTCTACCATATAATAGAGAGGATATGAGGAAATGGAGGTTTTTGCATTGCTTGAGGAGGTGTAAAACTATAAACCTATAAAATCACTCTGGAAAGCAATCTGACAATATTTAGATAAGCCAAATATGCATAGCAATCCTACTTCCAGAGAACTTCTAGCAAAAGTTTGTAAGGGAACCTGCTCATGGATGTTATCACAGTATCCCTAATGGAGTTAGATGCAACTGAGTTGTCCATCAGTAGGAGAATTAATAAGTAAAATGTGGTGGATGCACATTATGGAATGCTAACGCAGCCATAAGAAGTGATGAACTCATTGTTCATGGGGAAATCTCAAAAACATAATCTTGAGAGAAAAAAATAAGAAACAATGAGTTATAGCACAAATTCTATTTATTTAAATAAAACACACATAATTCTTTACCAATCAACCATACCTATTTATAATGCTATCCACATGCTTGTAAAGATATATATAAATCTCATTAAAATGGGTGAGTATTTGGAGGAGGGAAATGAGAGTGGAATTGAGGAAAGGCCAGAATAAAGGGAACAAGAAGGATCTTACGTGGACTAACAATAACAATATATTGAGACATTAAGAGCACAACAAAATCAATCTACTTATCTCTGTGCAAAGACTAACAGCAACAACACCACTACATAAACAACATTTAGGTGGTTTTCAGTCTTTTGCCAATTCAAATTATGCTGCAATGGCTGTCTTTGCCAGGTATTGTTTTTGTAATTTAAAAAAAAAAAAAAAGGAAATGTTGTTCTTGTACTATGCATTTCTGGGGTGTCACTTCCTTTCTTTCCTGAGAGAGACTCTGTGTATTCCAGCAGAAGCAAATTTATAGATTATGTGCTTAGCAATCATCCAAGATGTTTACATTGCCTCCATGACTGGTCCAAAGTTTCAGTGATCTGAGATACAAACTCTGTCTCAACAGCTTTCAAAATTTTTGGTTTTAGGATTCTTTATACTCTTAAAAAAAATTATTGATGATGCTAAAGAGCTTCTTTTACTTACCATATTAGAAAACAAAACTGAGAAAAATTGAAAATGTTTAATATTAATTTAAAAATAACCATAATAAAACAATAAAATGGTAACACAATAACTTTTTTTAAAAAAAAAGTTTTCTTATTTATCTATTTATCCCCTCCCCCCATTGTTTTGCGCTCACTGTCTGCTCTCTGTGTCTGTTCATTGTGTGCTCATCTTTTTAGGAGGCACTAGGAACCGAACCCGGGACCTCCCATGTGAGAGGGAGGTGCCCAATGGCTTGAGCCACTTACGCTCACAATAGTTGTGTCTCTCATTGTGTTTCCTTGTTGTGTCTCTTTGTTGCATCATCTTGTTGTGTCAGCTCACTGTCTTGCTGGTCTTCTTTAGGAGGCACTGGGAACCGAACCGGGACCTCCCATGTGGTAGGTGGGCACCCAACTGCTTGAGCCACATCTGCTTCCCAACACAATAACATTTAAAATGGAAAGTAATTATATTTGCAACACAAAATATTTAGTGTTAAAAGTGCTATTGTTTTACGTGTGTGCAAATCTTTTTATTATCTGGCTTAATAGAAGACACTTGGATTCTCATATTTGCTTCTGTGTTCAATCTCTTGTGTAATGTTGTTTTGGTTGAAGGATATTAAGAAAATCTAACTTCACATAGACATGTAGTTGAAAAGCGAGGAGTATTTTAACAGCATTTTCAAATAATTGTGGATATTTTTCCTTGATACTGCACCAAAGCTTGACAAGTGATAGTTTCTTAAAGGATATTTGCAATGTGAAATATGAAACTATTATCAACAAACTTTTCATACTCTGTTACATTAAAATCCATTGGTACATCTTATACTTTGGCGACTCCTTTATCCATGCATTATTTTGTAATTCCATGTACTGGTCATTTAAAACATATTGGTTCACTGAGTTATACATATATTATACCACATAAAAATCAATTCATTAATAATAACACTGATCTCATCAGAGAAGTGTTTAGGTATCAGGAAGTTAAGCTCACAGTGGTGGATACAAGTTTTCCAAAATTAAAAATTTCACTTGAAAGCTGGAATTTTGCCATTGGCAACAATACAATCATTTTGTATTCCTTGAGGTGAAAGGCTCGCTTTGTTTATTTTGGAGAAAATGCCAATTACCCAAGACTGAAGTTTGTCAGCTGTTCTTTCAATCAGAAATGGTGTTCCACGAAGGTGCTAATTCAGCTTGCAACTTAAAAGTATGAAGAAACTTCCATGTACTTCGTTTAGTATAGAGAAGTAGAAGCACTTTATGCATACTTCCCATTTTGTAACACAGAATATTAAAAAGACTTATACTGGAGGTTGAGATTTAATACAATTAATTTCTACTGATTCATGAAGGACATTTTTTTTTTTCCCAAGGATATTCTTAAAGGAATCTGGGTCCTCACCCCACCCACCCACCACATGGTGGTGAACAATCCCAGAATGTTTTTGTGCCACTGTCTTTTTTGTTTTTAATTTTTAAAAAGATTTTATTTATTTATTTATTTCTCCTCATCCCCTTGTTGTTTGCATTTGCTGTGTCTGTTTGTTGGGTGCTGGTCTTCTTTTTTGGAGGCACCAGGAACTGAACCTGGGAGGTTGAGCCACCTCTGTTCCCTGCTTTGTTGTGTCTCTCATTATGTTTTTCCTCATTGTGTCCTTGTTGTGTCATCTTGTTGTATCAGCTCACTGCACCTGTCCATGGCATCAGCTCGCTGTCTTGCTTGTATTCTTTAGGAGGCACCAGGAACTGAACCTGGGACCTCCCATGTGGTAGGCAGGAGCTCAATCGCTTGAGCCACATCTGCTGCCCTATGCCATTGTCTTGATACATACTAGAGTGACAGCTGTTTTGAGAACCATTTTCGATTTCATACACACTTCCTCAGCCCACATCTCTTTCCACTTCCTAAATTGGAAGAAGTTTTCATGAGTTAGGATAGCTCAATTTCTCCTCCCAGGGAATTAGATCAATACTTAGGAGGAAGACCAAGAAGTTACCTGAGAAAGCTGAGAGAAGGAGGGCACAGGAATACGAGAGAAAGAGGAGAGAGAGAGAGAGAGAGAGAGAGAGAGAGAGAGAGAGAAGTATTTCCTTGGATTATATTCTCTAGTCTGTATCATACTTTCAGAAATCTCCATGTCAGAACTCATTTATATGGAAGCGGCTGTGGCTCAATCAGTAGGGCTCCCGTTTGCCATATGGGAGGCCCCGGGTTCGGTTCCCCGGGCCTCCTGGTGGGGGCGGACCCGCCCACACGGCGTGGTTGGCTGGCCCGGAGAGCACAAGCAGCAAGGGGGGGATAAATGAATAAATAAATAAAATCTAAAAAAAAAAAAAAAAAAAAAAAAAAG
>JAKSZT010053887.1:47979052-47992691 GCA_026826555.1 Tolypeutes matacus
AGACAAAAGGACTAACTTCCTTAATATATAAAGAAACACTAGAAAGAAAAGAAAAGTGGATGAAACATATAAACAGATGATACTTCACAGAAAAAGAAATATGAATGGCTCTTTAACATGTGAAAAGATGCTCACCCTCACTCTTCAGAAGTGCAAATTACAGCTACAATGAGATATCCCATTTATTACTTATCCAATTGACAACATACTTAAATTTGGCAATACATTCTATTGGCAAGACTATAGAGAAGAAGATATACTTGTACACTGCTTGGAGGAGTATAAATTGGTATATCCCCTACCGAGGACTATTTAGACACAGCTATCAAATTATTAGATCTAATAATTCCACTTCTGGCAATTTTTCCTATGGATGGACTTGCACATGCATATATGTGAAATGAAACCCAAGGTTATATGTTATAGCATTGTTTGTATTTACAAAGGGTTAGAAGCATCTAATTCTCCATCAACAGGCGAATAATAACAATAGTTATGAGTTGAAGGGGTTAGTGGTAATGGGCAATGTTGGGGGTAAGGGTAAGAGGGAGACTTTTCACTATATATCTATCTCCATATATTTTATTTGGAAATTTAATGTATATATTGTCAATAAAATTTTTTTAAAGAATTAAAAAAGCCTCTATACTAGCCGGCAAGTACTAGATTTCCCCTTTATGGTTACCAAGATAGACAATGGGAAGAAAAAGAATTCATCTGTTTCTCACTAAACTGAAGAAATGAAATTATGTGCTTCATACTGTCTTATTTTCAGGAGTCACCTAGTAAATATTGATTGAATGAATGAAACAAATGAACAATGATATTGCATTGTTATTTTATGATGATGATACATATAAGAAATAACATTGACTTTTAGTTCCACTGTTCTTCCTCCTTTGTGACATTTCCTTTTTTTTCTTCCCTTCCTGTCCTCCCTTCCTTCTTTTTTTTATTGTCTTGATACAAATGAGCTTCCATTTTTTAATCAGACCTGAAGAAAAATGTTTGAAGGAAGAATTATTCCACGTGAATAGACTATATAAGACATCTATATAAGAACCTGGTGGTTCAGAATTATTCCTATTACCTTTTACAAACAATAAAGCAGGGTCTATATTGCACAAATAAAAGGATTGAAAATTGAAAACTTTATTTAAAACTTTTTTTTTGCACATGTAAACAGAAGCTAGGTGGCTGAGCTCTGGGACAAGTTTATAACTGATTCATAGATTCTTGTATATGCATATTTTCCCATGCTGATCAATTGTTTCTGTCAGATAGAAAATGTCCCATAAGAATTTAGAGTCCAGTAAAAAAAAATATATATATATTTAATGTAATGTAATATAATGAAAAATGTATTTAATGGAGGTGATTAATAACAGAATATGAGATGCCTCCTATTGTTTTCTCAATTAAACTCTCATGGATTGTCTGTCATATATAATATAAATGATTATTATAAACTCCTTTTATCATACACTGTAATTGCCATAAATTTTCTCCTACAATTTTTTTTTAAATATTAGCAACAGAGTTTCAGAATAAATTTATGAGGTGTCAAATTTCTGGCATATAATTGGAAAACTGAGGAAAGATGCAATTCAGTTTGTTTGATGAAGCATTTTACAGTTTACATATGCATTTATGTGCATGTACTTATGTTGATGCAAAATAATTAATTTACCACTTTAAAAAAAGCTTTCATTGACTGAAAAATGGGGTGTTGATAAAAATTCATATCTATAAATGACATAATTGTAGGCATTTGATTTTGACATAGCACCTCCATTATTAAATTATTCCTTACTTTTCTAAGTAAAAACGATTAGCCTATGGACTCTTAATTTTCATAATTGACAGAATCAAGGTCAACATTCTCCTAAATTTATCCCCACATGATGAGAACAAACTATTTCATTTCTATTTCAAAGTAAATTTCATTTTTGGAAAAGTAGGAGAAAAATCAGAAATAATTCAAATGGGACTAGGATCCATTTTTATATTTACTCTGCTACACAGAAACTTCTGGGAATGGCATCCTTTCAAACTTGGAGGCGTCACTGCTCTATTTTCACATATGTTTGGAATGAGAATTTCTTTGCAGTGACTGTCTCCCATTCATACATGGGAGGAGCAAGAACACAGCCACGGTACAATCCGTCAAAGGTTTTTTTCATTATTAACAGAAAAGTTATATTGTCTGCCTGCCTGAGAATGTTTACTGAAAACTTGAGATTTTTGCATCTGGAATTCATTTTTGAGAGTTCATAAAAATCAAACTATTCAATAGGTAACAGACATTTTACCCCCCTACAGACCCAAGTTGCAGCCTTGTTTATAACTACAACAACTCTTCACAGTTCTCCAACACATCTGAAAAACCCCAAAATGGTTTATCGGGAGAAGTGGAAGCCCTTAGAAGTTTTTTTTTTTTTTAGGGTACCGGGGATTGAACCTCGGACCTTGTACGCGGGAAGCCAACGTTCAACCACTGGGACACATTGGGTCCCCGAGTTGGCTTTTCATTTGTTTGCTTGTTTTTGTTTGTTTGTTTGTTTTTAAGAGGCTCGGGAGGAACCCGGGACCTCCCATGTGGGAAGTAGGTGCTCAACCGCTTGAGCCACCTCCGTTCCAAGAAGTTGCTTTTTATGAGCTGCTTTTTATGAATAGGACAGAGTTCCTAATTTCTAAAATGGCTTTATTAAAACCTTACCTATAAGGAGGGGTAGGATTCTTTAAAAAAAAATTTTTTTTTTAAGTCTTTGGAACTCATAGTTATTTTAGTTGGCAAAGCCCAATAGTAATTTTGAATTTATTTTCTCTGAAATCTAAAATACATGTAGCAAAGTTTCCACAGATATCAAACGCAATTCCTAAAATTGTTGGAATGTCTAGACTTGGCATTATCTATACCAGTGGTTCCTAAGTAGTGACTCAGGTTTACATTTTCATCCATCTATGGCGAAATAGGAATAATCAGGACAATGTAAAGAGTTTTTCATCGCTAAATTGATTCTGTTTAATTTAGGATTATCCTTTACACTAAGAATATGCCATTTCCTACTTTTATTTATTTATTTATTTTTTTAAAGATTTTATTTATTTATTCATTTATTCCCCCCATGCTGCTTGTGCTCCCTGGGTTAGCTAACCGCGCCATGTGGGCGGGCTTGCCTTCACCAGGAGGCCCCGGGAACCGAACCCGGGGCCTCCCATATGGTAAAGGGGAGCCCTACTGATTGAGCCACAGCCGCTTCCCCATTTCCTACTTTTAAATGTTAAAAATGCTTGCTAATTTATTATGTAATGATGGTGATAGATGATAGTTTAACATCTATCTTTTTTCTTCAAATAAAGGGTGGAAGGTTTCAGAGGGTCTTTCCAGTTTTCTTTTGGAAGTTTTGTTGGTTTTGAAATCCAGAAATGAGAGAACTTTATTTAATACAATATTAAACCGTCCATATAAAGAGTGAAAATATCTATCAAATTACCCTTTGATCTACGTTTCAGAAATTAGTGCAAGAAGCATTTAGTTTACCTAATATTTCACTTTTCACCAGGACATTGAGATACTTGCTTTCAATTAACAGTGAAACATATTCTACTGTATATACAAAAATTAATTGATGAATAAATTTATTCAAAATGTTCAATATATATAAGATAGGGTGAATTCAGTAGGGAGTTAACAATGGTATGAAAGATGGATCGGCTAAGGAAGAAGCTAACCTTGCAAAAAGTCACATTTTCCATGATTATAAAATTATTTTTGCGGCTTGGCTTTAAGAAATGGGGTTTTATGTTTAGTCAAACAAGTCTACGATTAAAGAGAGGAGAATTATCATTTTGCAGCTTTGATTAATTAGGAATGGTATGAGAACCTGATGGTTAATGAAGGTCCAAAGGTCATTAAACCTGGATTACAAAATCTTTGTTTTGTTTGCTGCTCTAGTCCTAGTGCCTAGTATGTGCTCTATAAATATTTGTGAATGAAGAATGTGAAAGAAGAAAGAGAAGGTGGCTGCTGGGACAGCAGCCATGAACTGTGCAGAAAACAAAGAAGATGAATTTTAAGAATAACAAATGGCTTCAGTTTTTGAAGGCCACTTTTAATACAGGCAACATGATCTTATTTGTTATCAATTGCTCTACCAATTACAGTAAGGATGGTGATTCTCAAAATTACTCATTTGAAAAGATTTTGTATTGACCATCAGCTGCTACAACTGGAATTTACGTGATAATTGGAAGACTAAAGAATTTGTGGTTTAAGATAGTCCTAAATCCCTCAGTAATTCTAAAACTTTAGTGAACTTTTTCCTTATGCAAATAATTTCACTTATAGTTCTATATTTATGGACCTAAAATCATTATCAGCTCCTTAAAATCACCAAATAATAGTGTTTGAAAGTGATTTCAGCGATGATCTCTATCTTCTTTCCTGTTTATATAAACTAATTTTCAAAGCTCTTACTGACACACTCGCTATAGAGCATCAGACCTATTTTTAGATTGCTTGTACTTATCGAAAACAAACTGCTTGTTATTGTTTTGTAGGAGTTATTTGGCCAAATAATCAAAATTTGGTAAGATATAAGTATGAATGAGACTCATGAAAATTAGCCTTTTTGTCAGATTGGTCTTTTGAAATATAATTATATATAAGTTCTAGGCTTCATTTTTCTTCAGTTTACAGAACTTAATTTCCCCATTTAATGACCCAGGAATCCCACTTCTAGGTATATACTCCAAAGAATTGAAAGTAGGGACTCAGACAGGTTTGTATACCAGTGTTTATAGCAGCATTATTCACAATAGCCAAAAAGTGGAAGCAACCCAAGTGTCCATCAACAGATAAATGGGCAAACAACAGAAATATGAATAAACAGATGAATGGATAAATGTGGTGTATGCATGCAATGGAATATTATTCAGCCCTAAAAAGGAATGAATTTCTGATACTTGCTACTGCATGGATGAACCTTGAAGATATCATGCTGCGTGAAATATCAGACTCAAAGGGACAAAATATCTTATAATTCCACTAACATAAAATAGCTAGAGTGTACAAATTCATAGAGACTGCAGGTTATGGTGGGGGAGGGTAGGGGAGTGAGGGAATGGGAAATTAATGCAGAATGGGTGCAGGGTTTCTGTTTGGGGTAATGGGAAAGTTCTGGTAATGGATGGTGATAAAAGAAGCACAATATTGTGAATGTGATTAATGCCACTGCATGGTATACATGGGAGTGGTTGAGATGGGAAAGTTCATGTTGTGTATGTGTTTCTACAATTAAAACAAAAAGAGAATGAGAGACACTAACGAAACAATAACAACTAAAGGCAATACATGTGTGGTAAGTAGACAACACAGGACTATTTTTGCGGGGAATTGCAATTTTCAACAGTATATTTGCTCTCACCGGTTAATTTCATGTTTGCATATTTATGTTTTTTCCCCTTGTCCCAATACGTGAGGTATAGTACTCACTAATTTTTTCTATTGTGTATGCTAGACATTTGTATGTGGTCTTGCAGGGAATTCTTTAAATCATAAAGTTAGTGACATAAAGTTGCTTCGAATTCTATCTTCTATTCTAATAGCCTAAAGAAATGCAATGATATTATAGAGGCTGCTTCCTCTTCTATGTATAATTAAAGTTTCCTGGAAAACACTTAGAAAATGGTCTCTCTCATTCTGCAGAGGAATTTGGGTTTGGGAAGTTCATTATTTCCCTGAAGGCTTAATGCTTATGAAACTTGTGTATACCTGCACAAGTGTGTATGCCCAATAATTAGAAAAAATCACAGAAGCAAAGAAGGAAATTCGCTTTTTTTCACATTGTCACTGATGAGACCAGTTTAGCTCTTCAACATGCTTTTGATGCTCTATTTATGACTACACTCTTCCTCTACTTTTACAATTTGGGCATTCCCCAGCCAAAGGGTCTCGCTGCTATCTCCTTCCTGTAGTTTCCTGAGGACCTGGATGGAATGTTCATCAATTAACCATTTATGCCTTCTCTCAAGTGGGGGCTACTCTCTCCCCTGACTCTGGTTGTCTCATTTGGAAAAGCATTTTATTTCTGAAAGATGAAGCTACTCTACCCCATTCTCCCTATACCCAATTCTTTCTTCACTGCTGCTAATTTTTTTTTTTTTTTTTAGCCCATCCCCTATGTCACTTTTCGCCAAAATATGGTTTGCTAGTTTGGGGAGATTTAAGACCATATGTCTACACTCAAATTAATGGAGCAAGTGTGCTAATGAGATCCTAATAGGGACTGTGCAATCATTATCTCACAAGTTTTAAGTAACATGTTTCTCAACTTTCTAAATTTAGGGCACATATCACACAAACAGCTCGTATTAAGCAAACTATTATATACTCCAATCATAAAGCATGGAACCTGTGTTTTTCTCTTTCTCAGCTGAGGAAGGTGTAGGCATCCAGGAAGATGGAAACATGAAGGAAAAGGGGAGTCTTTTCCAACCCTATCCTTACACATCGAGTCTCCTGACAGGGAACAGGAGTTACTTTTGTGTATGGAGAGAAGCAATCTATGTCTGAGGACTTTTCACGTAAAGTTAAATTGTAACCAGCTGCTCCAGCTGTTTTCACTTCACATTTGAATGTTTACTATTTTACTCAGCTGGGAAAGAGGCAGTTGAGTGTTGCATGTTCATTTTTTAAAGAGGAACATTTTCTGTCCTTAATAGCTGAAGCATAGAACTGCCCAGGAGGCCAGAGACCATATCTGTCTTATACAGCATTGAATTTCTAGAATTCAACACAGTTCTTGGCACCTTGTAGGTGCTCAATAAGTACTCAAGGGGGTAAAGACGATCTCTGCTCTTCTAATTGAGCAAATAAATAACAATGTCATACAATTGCAACTATGTGAAAGGCAAAAAAAAAAATTGCTTTTTCATTATATAATTAAAGCTTTTTATTATTGGTTTGCTTTTTTTAAAAAACTAAATTTAGTATTTTGGAGTCAGAGAACATTTATAAGAGGAAAATTTTGTAGACTTTCTGTTGCATGAAAGATACATGGATTATCACATTTCAGTTTTTGAGGCATTGTATACATCAATTGTTTTGATCTAACTGACCAGACAATTTCAAAATTTAAAACATGTAGAAAGTTTTCTCTCCTACCCTTGACCTCCAGATGAGTTACCCTCCTCACAGGCAATGCTATTAGTTTTTTTTTCATAGTTTTCCAGAGATAATTTATGCCTTTAAAATTTAACACCATGTCTTATAGAGTTGTCTGAATCAATACATTTAGAGCTTTTCCATTCTCCATTCTTTTTTATGGCTGCATATTCCATTGCAAGGATCTACCAAAATTTATTTAAATAGTTCCTTATTAATGGACATTTATTTCCAGTGTTTTAATCACAAACAGTGATACCATGAATAACTTTGTATATATGCCATTTTGCATACATGTGAGCATTTCATTAGAATAAATTCCTAGATGTAGAATTGCTATGTTCAATATTTATGCATTTGTAATTTTAATATTTTCCAATGTGCCTAAATGGTATATTTCAATGATTTTTTCCCCTTAAAAATTTGCTTCATTCAAACTATTCTATAAGCTGACATTTAAAAAATAATATATTGTCTTGCCCTGGAAAATTGAATCCCACAGCCACCCATAGATGGGATAAGCAGCCATCTTGGTGGAGGGATTTAAGGAGCATTTAATGTCCTGCCTGTCCAAATACCTAGAAGTCATCAGCCTGTCATGATGTCATTAGGGTCATTCCTTAGAGGCTTTCTATATGATAATGCCTACCCATTACTTTTTTTTTTTTTGTTATAATAATCAGTTACTAGTATCCATATCTTGATAAGCTATAAAAGTCCTTTCCAACACTTCCTTTTTTCTTGTGTACACTCCCTCCTTATCTACTGAAAGGACCCACTGACATTCCAAGGCTCTTCATTGTTACAACCCATGGAACATACAAATTACACAGAATAGTGATATCACTATGAAGGGGCGGTGGGGGTGGGGGGGAGAGGGTTTTTTTTTAGTTGTTGTTGTTTGTTTATTTGTTTTTGGTTAAAATACCCTGAAAGAGTCCAGTCTTTAATGATGATTTCATTGTGATTCTGCCCAGCCACTGTTTTGTGAACTTGTTGCTGCTCATGGAGTTACTTTTGTCTGGGCAGATGAATGTCACTCTGAAAAAAAGAGTGTTGGGCTCCAGGGGCACATGCTGACCCCAAAAAGCATTGAACAAGATGTAGGGACTCTGGCTCCACTTAAAATTTGAAGATTGACTCAGAATCGGTCATTTCTGCTTAAACTAAACAGCAGGGTTGTTAATTGTGGCCCTTCGAGAAGGAAGATCTTTTCCTAAGGGTTACAGTGTTTGCTAGCTCTTCTTCTTTTTCCTTGAAGACGGCTAATAAAATTTCAGAAAAACCATACACTGCCTCAGAGTGCATTGATATAGATGGAACAGGAGTGAAAAGTACAAGGAGAATAGTAGAACAGGACCTCTGTAGAAAAAGGAAGTAGGATGATAGCAATATATAGCCCATGAAATATACAACACATTTAAATTTTAGTGTCTTCCAATGTCCGTGAATCAGACGTTCCGGCTGCTCACCTCTAATAGCATCATGCAACTTGACTCAGCAGACCCAACAGACTAATCCATTCAAGGCTGGTTAGAATAAGGAACCATGTTGATTCAAATTCTGTTCTAGGATTTTGCTTTTATTGTGCTACGTCTTTAATACCTGCATGAATGACTTTCTAGCACTTTTCATATCAAAGCACTTTATGAGTATGGTTTTCTGTGCCCCAGAGCCACCAGTTTTTAATTGTTCCTATGCTGCAAAAGGGACATTGTATATCATGGAAAACTCCAGGACCTGAGGAAAAAAAAAAAACAAAAAAAACACAAGACGCTACTTTCCACTGCTGATTTTTGTCACTAAATTCCAGTGATTCTTCCTATGAAAAATATTTTTCTCTCTCTTCTTGACAATTTGTTTTTATATACCTATGATATAAGAAGAGAGACATCTTTTTGAGATCTGTGATTTCAGCTTATGAAGAGCTGCCCTATAAGCAATTTCTTGTTGGGTCAACAAGACCGTATGTGTTTTGCTGTGAAACTGAGAGTGTTATTGCCTAATCCAAGGATGTTGAGAATGCCAGGTGATAAATTGATAGCCATAGAGGATGACGGAATGTTAGGAGAACTATATCAAACATCAAGGAAGCTGCAAAAACTGGATTCCTGGATTATAGATGAGATTTTCTATCTAGATGTTTATTGAAGTTTCTGTTCTAACTTTCAGAGACTCTCTCTTGGCATGCTTATTTTAACAAGGCAGTGTGGTATAATGGGAAGAGTGCGGCACTGGGGAATCAGGTGAGTCTGAGTTTGAGTCCCATTTCTGTCACTTCTGTTAGCTGTGTGAATGTAGACAAATTACTTCACATCTCCAAACCTCAGTTTTCTCATCTATAATGTGAAAGATAATAGTTACAAGTCACAATTTTGTAAGGACTACAAGGGTAATTTATGTTAACAAACTTAGGACTCCTTAAATGTTCTGTCCCCATTCTTCTGTCCTCTTTCTGATCTAACACATATAGATAATTGAAGTTTTAATAGTTATGCCTACATTTTCCAGAGAGGATATGACAGCTATAATTTGGTGATTTAATTCAATTTTCTCATTAGTAATTTGAGAGTAATGAATTTTTTTTTAATGAGAAGCATTTTGAGGCTAATAAAATTTACTTTTTCTGAATAGATAGGTGGGACCTCCTCAAAATTAAAAACTTTTGCGCTTCAAAGGAGTTTGTCAAGAAAGTGAAAAGGCAGCCTACTCAATGGGAGAAAATATTTGATAACCATCTATCCAATAGGGGCCTAATATCCAGCATATATAAAGAAATGCTACATCTCAAAAACAAAAGGACAAACAACCCATTTAAAATGGGTAAGTGATTTGAATAGACACTTCTCCAAAGAAGAAATACAAATGACTAAAAAGCACATGAAAAGATGTTCAACATCACTAGTTATTAGGGAAATGCAAATCAAAACTACAATGAGATATCATCTTACACCCATTAGACTCCCCATTCTAGGAAGTTCTGCTACATTCCCTAATAGGACAGCAAGAATCCCCCCAGTTCAAGTGCAGTGCCTAATGAAGGAAAAGACCATTATGCCAGGCACTTGATATTGATGATTGTACTTATGAACCTTTTCTTGTCAAATTGAAACTTAACCTAGTGCTATATATTGCCTAAGAGTTGCCTCCTGAAAGCCTTCTTGTTGCTCAAATGTAGCCCTTGGTGGGCAGGGACTCACAGAGAAACCACACTGCAGAACCTGGAATTTTGATCCTGGAGCCTGGGAAGTAAACACATAGAGAAGCAGAAATGTGAGGAAGGAGAGAAGTCTCAGTTGGACACAGCAGAGGCCCTGGGAAGAGAGATGAGCTGTTTGCCTGATAGTCTATAGCTGGCCTTGTGGAGAGAGCACAGCAGCTAAGCCTGGAGAGAAATGAGCCCCGGGAAGAGAGGAACCCAGGAAGCCTGAACTCTTGGCAGATGTCAGCAGCAATCTTGCCCAACACATGGCAATAGTCTTTGGTGAGGGAAGTAACTTATGCTTTATGGCCTGGTAACTGTAAGCTTCTACCCCAAATAAATACCCTTTATAAAAGCCAACAGATTTCTGGTATTTTGCATCAGCACCCCTTTGACTGACAAATACAATATTTAAAAAACTTCTTCAATTAACTAATGCTTGTCTTATACTCAGAAAAAATAAATTATTTCTCATTTATTTAGCATTTTTATGAATTTATAAATTATTCTACATAAATGAAATATTGTCTTAATTTTACAAGGACTATCCATAAAGTGATTTAATCTAGTTTTCTAGCCATTCAACAACACCCATTTCAATAGACATTTAAATTATATTTGGATACCCTTCTGCTGATGGAAAACTTACTACCTCTCAAGGCAGTGCTATCCACTTATAAACAGTTCTTACTCTGAGAACTTTTAAAGCCTAACCCTTTATGAAAATAACCTTTTTAAAATTTTATTTTTTCTAAATTTTATGCATTCTAATCAAATGGTTATCTATAGGACCTTAGGCCCCCAACTCTGGAAGAGGACCTGATTACCTGGGTGTTCACCCTATTCCTTCCTGAACCCAGTCCATGAGTATCATTCTCTATCCTGCCTTCAACCACTTTCTGGCCTGCCAGTCTGTGAGGATGTACTTCTTGAATTATTATTATTATTATTTTTAACTTTATTTTAAAATAAGTTTTAGATTACAGAAAAGTTACTTTGAAAATATAAGGGATTCCCATCTACCTCATGCCCTCCCCCTCTTACATTTTCCCCTATTAACAACATCTTTCATTAGTGTGGTTCGTTTGTTACAATTGATGAACAATATTGAAGCATTGCTACTAACCAAGGTCTATAATTTACCCATTATGGTTTACATTTTGTACCATACACTTTTATAGGTTTTGACAAAACATATAATGGCCTGTATCATCATTGCAATGTCATGCAGAACAATTCCAGTTTCCCCCAAGTGCCCCATGTTCCACCTATTCTTCCCTCCCACATTCTTCTTGCTTACACTACCATGCCTAGTTATTTGATTTTGATGCTTACCATTCCAAGCAAGCCTTGCTGCCTTAACCTGCCCCAGTTAGCACTCCACAGGGGGAGAAACCCATAGTGATAATCTTGTCATGTCTCTTGCCATTCAGGCTAACATTTTTCCTAAATAGAACATAGGGAACTTTTTATTATTATAAATAATAACTTCCATTGATTGAGTAGTTCCCATATGTCAGGCATGGTGCTGGACTCTGTAATAACATGATTTGTCATATTATCATCCTTAGGTAGATATCCTCCCCATTTTGCAGCTGCAGCTGCTGCTGTTTAGAAGTCTTAAATGTTTTACCCAAGGAAGCACAGCCATTGAATGGCAGAGTTAGGACTCCATTCCAGATCTTTCTGATTTCATCATCAATGTTCTTTCTATGTCACTACACTGATTCTCTACTTAAATAATAACTTTTAACTTGATGGCTCAGGGAAATAATGATGAACATCAGCCATTGTGCTAATGTTGTATAACAGTGGCATCTTCTGTGGTTTATAGGCCACAGAGACCAGGCAGTTGGAGTTCTTTTGTCTGTCCCTTTCATAATGAGGCTATCAGGCATCCCTCTTTGGTGCTTATCAGTGTGTCATGATGGCCCATTATATTTTTTGATACGCATCAACTTGTTTCTATGGGGTATGGGTTGGAATTAGTTATTGTAGCAATTTGGCATTGTTTATGAATTCCAAAAATAGATACTGGATTGTGTTTGTGAGCTCATCTGTTCCTCCGGGCATATTTGATCATATTAAATTCAGAGGTTTCAGTCTTACTTAATTAAATAATGATTAAGGCTTTGGTTGGGCCACGTCAGTAGGACGTTGAGTCGCCGCGGGTACGCACAGAGAAAACTACACAGCAGAGGAGTTTGGAGTTTTGATATTGGAGCCCCGGGAAGTAAACACACAGAGAAGCAGATATGTGAGGAAGGAGAGAAGGCTCCATTAGACACAGCAGAGGCCCCAGGAAGAGAGACTAGCTGTTAGCCTGATAGTCTACAACTGGCCTTGTGGAGAGAGCAGAGCAGCTGAGCCTGGAGAGAAATGAGTCCTGGCAGAGAGACGAGACTTATACCAGCCTACAGCTGATATTGGAAGAAGCTGGGACCGTGGAGCCAAGAGAGAAAGAGGAAGCCTGAACTCTTGCAAACATCAACAGCCATCTTGCTCCAACATGTGGCAATAGACTTTGGTGAGGGAAGTAACTTCTGTTTTATGACCTTATGACAGTAAGGTTCTACCTCAAATAAATACCCTTTATAAAAGCCAACAGATTTCTGGTACTTTGCATCAGCACCCCTTTGGCTGACTAATACATTTATCCAAATGAATTAACTTACATTTCAAGGAGGATTCAGTAAGCTTGGATGGAAGGTTTGAGGGGCTTCTTGGCTTCTCTTTTGTATCTTTTAGGCATATGAATGCTAATGGTTGTGCTTTGCCACTCAGAAACTTTGTTCTAGGCTGTGCTCCGTGTAGCTGAACTTGCTGAATAAAGGAGGTGAGGTATACTTTTTTTTTTTTTAAAGATTTTATTTATTCATTCATTTATCCCCCCCTTGCTGCTTGTGCTCACCGGGTCAGCCAACCACGCCGTGCGGGCGGGCCTGCCCCCACCAGGAGGCCCCGGGAACCGAACCCGGGGCCCCCCATATGGCAAACGGGAGCCCCACTGATTGAGCCACAGCCGCTTCCCTTGAGGTATACTTTTAAAAAACTTTTTATTCTGAAATAATTTCAAACCTATAGGACAGTTGCAAAAATAATACAAACCCTATATAGAAGAACTCCAACATACCCCACCTTCCAGGTACCCACATCTACCAATCTTAACATTTTGTCACTTTTGCCATTCTCTATATCTCATCTATCTGTCTCTATCTATCTATCTATCTATCTATCTATCTATCTATCTATCTATCTATCTATCTATC
>JAKSZT010053887.1:47992701-48114612 GCA_026826555.1 Tolypeutes matacus
ATCTATCTATCTATCTATCTATCTATCTATCTATCTATCTATCTATCATCTTCAGAACATTTCAGAGCAGGTTGCATATATCATACTCCTTGAACATATAACAAGGATATTCACTTATAGAATCACCTTAAGTGCAGTTATTAAGTTCAAGAAATTTAACATTGATATTAAGTTTACATTCTGTTTTCCATTTTTATGTCCCAATAATGTCCTTTGAGTCTTTTCTCCTCCATTCTTAAGTCCTATCCAGTATCATGTAATGCATTTAATCATCGTTATCTCTGGCTATTCTTTATTTTTTCAACTGTGGAAAAATATATACAACATAAATCTTCCCATCCCAGTTCCGCCCAAGCATACCATTCAGTAGGATTAATCACATTCACAATGTTGTAGCATCCTCACCACCATCTATTACTATAATTTCCCTTCACCCAAAACAGAAACCCTACCTTCATTTTTGCATTAGATCCCCATTATCCCTGCTCCCTGCTTCTGGTAACCTGTACTCTACTTTCTATCTCTATGAGTTTGCATATTCTCTGATATTTTCTTTGTGGTTACCATATTGTTTAAATTTAACATCCTAATTCTATAACAATCTCGTTTGCTTTGATAACAACTTAACTTCAATAACATACATAAACTATGTTCCTATACCCCTTCATCCCCACCTTTATGTAGTTCTTGTCACAAATTACATATTATGAGTCTAAAACCATTGATTTATTATTACATTTTATGCATTTGTCTTTTAGATCCTGTAGGAAGTAAAAAGTGGAATTACAAATCAAAATTACAATAGTACTGGTATTTATATTTACCCATGTCATTATCTTTACCAGACATCTTTATTTCTTCATGTCATTTCTGTCAATTGTCTAGTGTCCTTTCCTTTCAATCTGCAAAACTCCCTTTAGCATTTCTTGTAGGGCCAGTCTAGTGGTGACGTGGTCCCTCAGCTTTTGTTTATCTGGGAATGTCTTAATCCTTTCCTTATTTTTGAAAGATAACTTTGTCAGATACAGAATTCTTAGTTGGTGATTTTTTTGTTTTCAGCACTTTAAATATGTCTTCCCACTGCCTTTTTGCCTACATGGTTTCCGATGAGAAATTGACAGTTAACCTTGTATATGACATGTTGCTTCTCTCTTGCATCTTATAAAATCCTTTCTTTGTTCTTGGCATTTGACAGCTTATGACATGGCACAGTGTGGGTCTATTTGGGTTTATCCTGTTTGAAGTTCATTGAGCATCTTGGATGTTTATATTCATGTCTTTCATTAAAGTTGGGAAGTTTCCAGCCATGTTTTCTTTGAATATTCTCTCTGCCTCTTTCTCTCTTTCTTCTCCTTCTAGGATATATATTAGTCCACTTGATAGTGTCCCACAGGTTACTTTGTTCATTTTTCTTCATTCCTCTTTCTGCTCCTTAGACTGGATGATTTCAATGGTCTTATCTTAAGGTTCTCTGATTCTTTCCCTGCCAATTCCAACCTGCTGTTAAATCGCTCTAGGGAATTTTAAGTTTCTGTTGCTGTGGTCTTCAGTTCTGGTTGGTTCCTTTTCATAATTTACATTTCTCTATTGATATTCTCTTTGTGTTCATATATCATTTTCCTGATTTCCTTTACTTCTTTGTTCATGTTTTCCTTTAGCTCTGTGAACATATTTAGGACTATATTTTATGGTTTCCATATATATATATATACACACATATTATTATTATTATTTTTTAGGAGGTACCAGGGGTTGAACCCAGGACCTTGTACATGGGAAGCAGGTGCTCAAACATTTGACCTACATCCATTCCCCTTAGGACCATATTTTAAAAGTCTTTGTCTGGAAAGTCCCTGGTCTGATACTTCTTATTGATGGTTTCTAAAGCTTTAGTCTTCTCCTTTGCCTGGTCCACTGCTTCCTGTTTCTTTTTATGTTTTGTAATCTTTTGTTGAAACCTGGACATTTTGATATTTTAAAGTGTTATCTCTGGAATTTAGATTCTCAGCCATCTGTTGCTTAAGCTTGTATCCAGCTAGTGGTATGACAGAACTTCCCTTGAATGCCAGGAGCTAATAAAAAACAAAAAACTGCAAAACAAAAAGACACACACACATACACACATGAAAAAAAAAAAAGGAGTAAAGGAAAACACCTTTCCCAGTGATGCAGATTGACCTGTTTAAGTTCTCTTATTCAGGGGTTACATATACAATGACTTTGGAGAATAGTTCCAAGCCAAAGCGTAGGGGCCTCCCTGATACTTTCTGCTCATGTGTCTCATTTGGGGTATGCACATGTGACCTTTGGAATCCCCCCATTTAGTTCTGAATGCCCCCTCTTCCCTAGGCACTACACTGTATGTCCTACAGGCAGCAGTCCCTTGTCCCAGGCAGTGAGACTTGTCTCTCTCACAGCATTCTGTAAGCTACCTTCTACACAGCAGGGCACATTCTAGTACAGTGAGTCTCTCAGGCCACCACTAGACAGACTGGGCCAGACATACATGCTCCCAATATGTACGAGGATTACTCTGCTCCCTCCAGAATTGGGACCAGGGATCTGCACTGGGAGGGCAGGCTGGCTCCCTGCTGAGCAGGTGAGAGGGTGGGGGAGGGCCTAACCAGGGCACCTCAAGACCCTCGGCTTTTAAGTGGCCTTTTCCCTGATTCATTGCTCACTGTTACTGCAGTCCTTTAACTGTTTTCTGGAGCTTTCAGAAAGATGTTTCTTCCAGTTCTTGCTAGTTTGTTCAAAGCTTCTGTGGGGGAATGTATCACTGAAGTGTCTGCCTTGATCAGGGCAGAGCTTTTAAGCAGTTTACCAAAGTTCTATGGAGCTGTAGCCCAGTGGACAGATTTTATAAATACTTATGTCATCTCATATTGTCTGTTAAATGCAGAAAAACTATACTTGTCCATATCTACTTACTCACCATCACCTCCATCCTAAATCCTAAACTTTTTTCTATCCTTACATGCCTTTAGGTAGGATGATTATATCTCCCTGTTTTCCCAGGACTATTCTTGATTAATATTTACTATAATTATACATAATTTTAATTATTAACAGCACCCCCTTTAATTGCTGAAAGAGTTAAGATTATAAATTATATGGTTACTCTAAATGTACAGCAATGCTGATTGTGTGGAGTTTCTTCTGTGTGATTTGTTACAGAGTAAGAGATGCAGACTGTCTCATTGGAAAGCCAGACATTCTGAGCTTTAAGTTCTTTTTTTTTTCTTTTCATTTTTTAAATTTTTTAAAATATATTTAGATTACATAAATGTTACAGAGAATATATAGGGGATTCCCACATGCCCTGCTCCCCACACCTCCCACATTTTCCCACATTAGCAACATCTTTCATTAGTGTGGTACATTCATTGCAATTGATACACATTTTGGAGCACTGCCACTAAGTATGGTTTATAGTTTACACTGTAGTTTACAGTTTTACTCAATTCTGTAGGTTATGGCAATGTATCTGTCATTGTAATGTCATTCAGGATGATTCCCAAGTCTCGAAAATGTCCCTGTATTACACCTGTTTTTCCCTTTCTCTACCCTCAGAACCTCCAGTGGCCACTGCCCCACATCAATGATATTTTTTGCATTGCTAGAATCACAATAAATCTATAGAAGAAGATCAGTAAGTCTACTTTAGTCCATAGTTCATTCCACAATCCTGAGGATTCTGGGATGGTGATGCCCACTCCACCTTTAGTTGAGGGAGGCTTTGATCCCATATGGCCGATGGATGGGACTCTCTTGCTTGCAGTTGTAGACTCTCTTGGTTCCTTGGTGTGGTGGTTATCCATCATCTCCTTGTTAATTGTCCTGGTTGAGTCCAGTGAACTGGAGAGTAGGTGTTGCAACTCTGTTGAGATACAGGGCTTAGCTAGTACATGGACAGCCCAAAGATTTAAGTATCTTGGATGTACACCTACCAACTTTAGTACTAATTATAAGTTCAAATAGAAGGACAGAAGAGCTATGTGTGGGGAAACCACAACTGAGTCCAATTCTGTCACAATGGGGAGCATAAATTCCAAAGTAGGGCCCACTGGCAATGGACCAAACTTTAGAGCTATCTGCTCTGACTATAGGGTCTGGATGTTTCCAGAGGCCTCAGGCCCACTATTTGGGGATATTATCTACTTTAAGCCCTTTTTATTCAAGAGTATTCTTCAAGATTTTTTTTTCTTGCCCTCTTGTTCTTAGAATCAGTTAGACAATGGGACTTTTTTTTTTTTTCTTGAAAAAATAGGAGGGTGCAACATCTACTATTTTTGAAATCTTTAACATTTAAAAGATATTTTCAAATTTCTCTTACAGGTTATAAGGGCCTCTTATAGTCTATGAGATAGTAATTAGACAGCCACAATTTTGAGTGATTCATCATTTACATAAGTGTCAAGATCATCTAGTCATTTTCTTAGCAGTACAAGGCCAGGACAAGGCCCAGTTCCTAAGGAAAATGAATGTAAAATTCTATAGCTTGAGAGAAGGAAGTAGGAAGAGAAAGAAGAAAAGGAGGAAGAGGAAGAGGAGGAGGAGAAGAACTAGAAGAGGAAGAGGGAGGGCGGGAGGAAATGATGAGAGGAGGGGAGGAGAGGAGAGGGGAGAGGAAGGGAGAAAGATGAGATTCATTCCAAATTCTAAGTTCCAGAGTCTAAAGTCTTCTGACATTGCCAGACAGAAGATGAACTCAAGTTCAAAGCCATATAAATGGAAAGAGCGGAATGGAGACCATATCTATACAATACCAGTTATTCAGATTAAAACTCACTTTGTCCAGATTCAAAATATTTTAGAACAACCATATCTAGACTGTCATGTGGACAAGACCACACCTTAATGATATCCTCTTTATTTTGTGCAGAACAGTAAGTGATACAGAAATGCACGTAATTGCAGGGTTTTTGTACTATTCAAGACTGAAACATGAAAAAAGTGCTGCGAGTCAGAAAAATAACTAGGAACTTGTGACTGGAACCTTGTTAGACCAGATCCAGTCACTCCTGAGTGTGGCCACATTCAGTTAGCTCCTGCTATGGTCATAGGCTCAAGGGAGACGGAGTGCAGATCACAAGCAATCTCTGGAATGAGAACAGAAACAATAGTATCCCTTGTTGCCCACTGGGTACCAGGTGCCAGGTACTGTTCTAAGAGGTTTTCTATAATCTTCCCTAATCCTCGGAGCAATCCTGAAACACAGGTATTATGTTCTTTGGCAGATGAGTAAATTAGCTTCAGAGAGTCTAAGTTACCCAACTAGATTTGAGCTCAATCATCTCTGTTTTGAAAGAAGATGCTCTTTCCACTATGTTCTCCTGTGTCTCTAGTGGGGGACTTTTTTATGTCATTGCTAGGACTATAACCTTCTTAAATTCACGCTATAATCAAATTTAGTGATTTATTTATCCTCTTCTATTTGTAAGAACACTTATTGTCATCACCTTAGTAGGGAGCGTTCTCTCCCTCTCTGAATGTCAACAATACATTAGACCACTCAAAAGACTCTTACCAGATCTGGCTTGGTATTGTGGCTATTGGTGTACACTGTCTGTCTGCCCTATTGGCTATACATCCTCAAGGAGCCTGAGATCATGTCTTCTTCATCTCTGTATTTCCTTGCCACCCATCCTTGCACACAGTAGGTGTTCAAGAAATACTTGTTGAATGAATGAGTGAATGGATGTCACCATCTGCCAAAGTATAAACACCAAAATTTACTTATTATGTAAATCACCTGAGCAGGATTAAGCACAACAACTGGCTTCCTAGAACAGTGCTTCTCAAACATTAATGTGTAAATGCATCACCCGGGGAACATGTTATATGCAGGTTCTGATTCAGTAGGTCTGGGGTGCAACCTTAGATTCAGCATTTCTAACAAGCTCCCAAGTGAAGCCCATGCTGATGGTCTGCTGCCCACACTCTGAGTAGCAAGGCCCAAGGACAAGGAAAGTTAAGAGGAAAATTCTATGCTGCTTAAGTAGAGGTGAAAGGGAATTCTGGAGAAATAAAAGAGCAAATTCATGTGGTAGCTGTTTAAAAGGGTATGGGAAAATTTGAGAAATTTGGGAGAATTTAGGAGACAATTCTTTCAGTCAGTAATCATTTATTAAGTACCTACTCTGTGAAAGTCACTGTGGAATGTGTTATTCCTAGGTCTTGCTGTGGATTAGTGACTATTAATAGCTAGCGATGTGCTCTCTGGCATTAGCTCTCAAATTTGAATGTGTGTGAGATAACCTGGAGAACTTGTTAGCATTCTTTCCTGGGCCCCATTCCCAGAGATTCTTATGTAGCAGGCCAGGGTTGGGCCCATGATTTTTCTTTAGTTCACAGGGGAAGCCAAATTGTTGATCCAAGGACCACGCTTTGAGAACCATTAGTCTAGGGCAATAAACTTAATTGCTGAGGCTCCTTTCAGCTCAGAATTTGAAATCTGTGTTTCCCTGAACATAAACACTTTAGCAAGCCAGAAAGCTGGGTTAGTTAACACAGTCCCCATTGATGTTTTGTGGCCAGAGGGGAATCTGACCCATATTATCTACCAATAAATAGCAAATTCATTTTTAATGAGAAGTAGTCAAGGAACTGGCTTTACACAAGTAGAAGGAACTACATTTAAATGTTAGCTGCGGACAATTATGGATGATTTTTTCCTTCATATTTTTTGTACATTATAAATTAAATATAATAAATAGATAATGATTTTCTAAGTAGAAAACAAACATTTAAAAAAATTTTTTAAATTCAAGGTCCAATGTGCTTGCTATGACCTTCCCATCTACTTTGTGTCCTTTGACTACTTGATGCATGAACCCAAAGCATCTTTTTTCAGATCTCTCTGCTCATACCAAAACAGGGCATTCTATTTTGGTTGTTTCTTTAGCAATAAAGTCTTTGAAAGGCAGCTCTAGTTAAAATACAAACACACTGTAATTAAGTAATCTATAGCAATTCTTCCATCTAAGGGTAATCTATATATACTTCTAAGACACACAGCAGTCAGGAGGCATTAAATGTGTGTTTGCAAGTGTGTGTGTGCATTTGACTGGAACTGTAGGACAAACACTATGAAATTGGTCAAGTTTTCCCACAGAGTTCTCATTGGTCTCTACCTATTTCCCCAAGAACTCCTTCGTTTGGCTTTGCAGGTTCCTTTCCCTCTAACCCCTATTCTAACACACACACACAAACATACATGACCCCTTGCTCTGATCCATTATTGCACCCTTGCAAAGCTTCTATTTTAGTCAGATCACTGTCTTCTGTTTTCCCACCAGAGAACTAGACTGCAAGGCTCTTGAGGATAGGTCATTCCTACCTATTTATTTATGCTGCATCCATCAAAAGCACCTAGAACAGGGCTTGGTTAATGTTTCATGAATGAATGAATGTCACTAGCCTGTGTTGATTTCAAATACCCCCCCCATAAGTCTTTCTTCCTTTTCTTGAGGCCTTTTCAGACTATTTCAGTTTTCTTTGGAGCATACCTTTCCCTAAGCCACTACTGCATTGAGATCCCCACCCCATAGTTTTACATGTGTAATCTGATTTTCTTGTGCACAAGGATTTTGATTTCCCAACTAGATTACAAATTCTTTGATAGTGAGATTTTATAGCTCAGGGTTTTCCACAGTTTTAGAACAGGGACATAAATTCCTGAATGCTCACCCCCCAATTTTTTTCTGGAATAAATTCCTCATATATATTAATGACTATTAATGACCCGATGCATTTTTCTCTCTGTTATGATACATAAGTATAAATATAATACATGTATATATATATCACCTTCCTCTCCACCTGACCCCCAGGCAGCTCTCCTCTTCCTCAGGATAATAAAATCTCTTCATACTCTGCCCTTTTTTACTAAGCCTCATCTCTTACCACTCTTCCCCACCAGCTCTGTGTTTCGCTATATCTATACCTGTTTCTTGGCATGTCTTACCTTCCTTTTCCCATTTCCTTCTTTGCCTGCCACTTGCCCTTCAGTTCTCCTGAGAGCTTGGCAAACATCCTAACCCTGTCCTAATGCTTACCACTTTTTATTTAAATTGTCTCATTTCTTCTCTGATTCTCATCTAGATTATAAGTGATTTTAGTATAGAGACTGTTTATTATTCATTTCCCACTTTATAAGTTTTCCTTGAATATTGAATAAATAAATAGTTCTCTGTACCAAAGTAGTGACTTTCTTTAAAATGTACATTTCAGGTACTTTAGTAAGTCACTAGAGGATATATTTCAAGGTGGGAGGACTTTTCCCTCAAATCACACCCAGAGGTGCTTCAATCTAATCTCAGATATCCTTTCAGGCAATTTGTAGATGAGAGGAAGAAAGAAAATTTCCAGTGCTTTTTCTTTCCCCATCCTTGCCTTTTCACTAATAGATATGAACCTTCCTTGGGGTTTGGCATTTGGGGGTCTACAGTATTAGAATTGTTGGCTCATGATTTTCAGGAAAATGTGGTTAAGGTAAAAGAAGGTGGCTCTGAGTTTTTAAAGCTTACTTATCAACAATCAGCCTGCACCCTTGTCTCTTCACCCCACACTCACCTCCACCATTATCCCCAAAGGCAAAACATTGTATTATTGTATACACACCCCCCTTTAAGCTGAATATTGCTTACAGTGTTGTCCAATCACAGAGCTCAGTGCTGGGAGGAATTAGGGTTGCAGATCTAACTTTGAAACTAGCTAGCTTTAGGATGAAGGGGTGATTCAACTACTTTGGATTTCATTTAACATACCTGCCAATTGAGAGTGTAGTACTATATTATCTTGTTACACTGCTTCAAAGTTTTCCTCCTGATACCCATTTTAATCTGACTTCACTTTAAAAAAAGGAAAAGAAAGAAAATAATGAGAGGAAAGAAATATTGGCAGGGGTGTTTGGGTTTCATCGAGAGTGGGTGGATGGTGATTTAGCTTTGGGAACCAGAGCACTTGAAGCAACTAGTGCAGATTCCATTGTATTGATCTGACAGACTCAACCTAGCGGAATAGGGATCTCGATCAGCACTTTGCCTTGACATCTAAGAATAGTTTGGAATAATGGAGAAAATAGGTTTAAGGTAAGTTGCTTTGTCCATCCTATATGTCAAGAAATCCATAATTCATGGTAGGCTACTCAAAAATTGTTATTCCAAAGTACTTTAAAACAGTACCTGAGCTTCTAGGTAATTAGAACATAGAGATCATTTTTATCTTTCAGATTGGTATGCCAACTTTTGATCATTAAAATAGGCCAGCTGTCTTTTCATATTCTAATTTACACAGCATCTACCAATAGGAATGTGTGTTCTTCAGGCAAAACCATAGAAAATCTCAAAACACTGAATTTTAAATACTTACATTTACAAGAATAATATTTATTGCTTTAAGTTTCAACAATATTGGTTTTCTCCTACTATTTTATTTAATTTTTTATAAGTACCGTATGTATTCCTTACAAAACAACAACAACAACAAAAAAACAAAACCATGGATAAGTAAAAATAAGATAGAAAACACCCATAATACCAACCATTTATCTAGAGATAAGCATGTTAACATGTCTTTCTCTCCTCATCAGACTTTATATTTTTTACATAAATGCTATCCCACCATTCTTACTATTCTTCAACTTACTTTTCTTCATATCAGTGTTTCACTAATACCAGCAGTGTGTTTGGGGGTCATTTAACCTCTGAAAGTCTTGTCCCTGTCGTCCTTAAAATGAGAATTCTAATTACACCAGCCACAAAGCCTTGTTGTAAGGACAGAATGAGATAATGCTTTTAACCCAGAGTTTTGATGCTGGAACACAATAAAGGTTAATGCTGATATTATCCATTTTAATGACCATATAGTATTCCATTTTATAGGAGCACCATTATGTATTTAACCATTTCCTTATTAATGGACCTTTAGTTCCGCCCACATTTATGTGCAAATATAAACACAAAAAAATGCAGGAAACATGCTTTTACACACATAATTGGTAACATGTATAATTATTTCCTTGGGATTAATTCTTGTAAGTGGAATTGCTGGGGTACAGGGTATGCACATTTTAAATGTACATAGTGGCAGATTTTTCCTTAAGGCTGTAGCCATTGAAACTCCCTATAGTAGCTTTCACATTTTCTTTATACCTTGCCAGTAATAGAAAT
Source organism: Tolypeutes matacus (assembly GCA_026826555.1). Classification (NCBI taxonomy): domain Eukaryota; kingdom Metazoa; phylum Chordata; class Mammalia; order Cingulata; family Chlamyphoridae; genus Tolypeutes; species Tolypeutes matacus. Next base: position 48,002,877 of record JAKSZT010053887.1, read on the forward strand.
TATTACCCTTTAAAATTTTTGCCTATTTGAAAGCAAAACTACTATCTTTTTCTTTTATTTATACTTCTTTTATTATTAGTGGAGTTATCTTTGCACATTTTTGGGGGACATTTGTATTATGTATCAATTCATGCTCTACCAGTTTTTCCATTGGGATTGTGAAATTGGAATGATAAATGATTTTACTAACCATCTTGATTTGCTTGAAATTCCATTTTATCCAGGGAGATATAAAGAAGAAACGGAGGTTAACTGAAGCAAGCTGACATACCAATAATCCTTTGCGGTGGTGATAAAACCCCCTGCCCCAGCCTGAGGGGAAGAGCTGTAACAAAGAGTTCAAGCTGACACTAGCAAGATCTGCTGTACCAGACAGCCACAAACTTACATCAACATCCTGCTTGCTGATTGATGAACTGGCCCTCAAGGACACCCTGCTCAAACAGCCCCAAAGCCCTGTAAAGCACGGAATGCACATACCAAGAATAAATCACGTCCCCCTTATCCCTCCCCACCCCAATAACTTCCCTTTGTCTCAGACAGCCACATAAGCTGCTCCCCCACCTCAACCTTTTGAGTAGAAACCTCTTTTGGTGCTGCTCCTGCATTAATGCAACCTTAGCTCAATAAACTTACTTTCCACATCCCTCCGCCCTCATCCCCCTCACCCCCTTTTTAAAGTCTGTTTTATTTTCACTACAACAGTACTTGGTGCACAGAAGTGGGATCCAAAGGTGGATGCTGGGATGATGCCTCTGACGCATCAGAAAGGAACAAGGTACCTGCAGGAAGCCTTTGTGTTCCATCCCTTCTGGGGTCATCTCCTGGCTTACCCAGCCAGCCCCTCTGGGGTCTTTGGACTCCCGCCACGTTGCAGTTGAGATCAAAATCTGGTTGTTGAGCTAAAGTCTGGTCAGGCCCTCTGTCATGGCTTCTGTTTTTGGCCGTCAGGTAAGAGAATTCTCTTCTGTTTCTTTACTGTTTCTCTACTGTCGTGGGAAACAGTAAGTTTTATATTTCTTTACTTCTGTGTTTCTCTGGTTTGTGTCTGTCTGTTTGTGTAATGTATATATTCCTACCTTTGGGTGGTAATACTAAGTTAACAAATAAAAATTCTTAAGAGAGCTCTATTCAAATTCCTTAAAGGTAAATTAGTACACCTAGTGTCCCAGAAATTGGAGAAGCTGAGCTTCTGGTGCTCTTTTAAAAATCCTTCTGTCTTCTCCCTCTGGGTTCTAACTTAGTTTAACTCCTTTAATAACAAGATTTTTCAAATCCTAATGAAGAGTCAATGGGCCTTGTAAAGAATTCAATCTTATCATTCAGATTATAAACCTGGATACTCAAACCTTTGCTAATTAATTTACAGGACTGCTAGTAAAAGTCATGCAAGAATTTAGATAAACAAAACTATTTGAAAAAGAAAAGTGAAGGTGCTTTCAATATACTGCAATCTAAGAATCTGATAATAAAAATAAAGTATAATCTAAAATAAATATTTTGAATGTTTGTTATTTATGTCTCATAAATAAAAGTAATTCATTTAAGGGAAAAAAACAAACAAACAAAAAAAAACTTCCCTCCAAGCTTTGTATAAATTAAATTTGTGTATATACCTAACTACAAAGGATTTAACAAAACTAAGACAAATACCTTCATAAGTTTCAAAATTCGTATAAAATTAAATTATACACATTACACTGTTTTTCTTGGAAACAGTGTAATACCTAAATGTGCCATTAATCCTTGTTAAAAAAAATAGTATATTACTATTATTAAGTGTATTAACAAAGGTATTTTAAGTATTTCAAAAATCTGCTAGTACAAAATGTGTTGTCATAGTTTCATTTATACAGTTTTGCTAAATTATTTCGGAAAAAAACAAGGAATAACAGTAAAAACTTAGCAACAATAATGTTCTCTGTTCTGTTTCCATGTTAATTCTAATTAGACCTGGTAACCACATTAATACAATTGGTGCTGTTAAAGTTTAGCAACTTTTAAACTGAATAACTTAAAAAAAAGGAAAAAGGTTTTCCCTAGGCTCCTTAACCTATATCCCGCCCAGGGCCTCCTTTTTGAAAAAGAGGCTAGGTACAATAAAATAGGGAAATGCATTTAGTAGAATGATAGGGACAGAGGAAGTGTTTACAGAATAAACCTTAGTTTGCATTGTTTGTCCTGTAATTCACCAATTTAAACTTTTTAACAGCTTTAGGATGAGAATAATTAATAAACTAGTTGCCAAATTTCAGGTTAAAAAAAAAGTCCTTGAAAGCTATAGAAAGATTTTTCTAAACTATGATTGAAACAAATTAAACAATTATAGCATATTCCAGAGTCTTGTAGTTAGTATGCTTTCGAAGTTGTTCACAATTTTAAGAATATTATGAAAAAAAAAGGTTTTAATCTTCTGTGGAAAAAAAGAAAAAAATATTTCTTGCATAAACTTCGTTTCAATTTTATTTGACTTAAGTATAATCTCCATAGGTTTATACAGATACTAATGAAATAAGTTAACATTATATTTACTTGATCTTTAAAATGATGAAAATTGTAAGTTTGTGTTTAATAAAATTAAGTTAAAGGGAAAAACATGTGAATCTATTCTAAAGTGAAAAGACTAGTTTTCACAAAACAGAATGAGTAATGTAAGATGAGAAGTAAAAAGTTTGTGAAAGTGAATTCATAGTCAATGCTGACTAAATTTGATAAGCTTGTTTCAGGGAATGTGTTTCTGTCTTAAGAAAAAATGATTGGTTTTCATAAGGGCAGGAATAAGAAGGACAAGATCTGAATAAATATAAAAAGTTGTAGAGGGCTTGTGAAAGTAACTTTCATCTATTAAAGGTAAAATTTATCTTAAGGTGAAATAACTGGTCTACTTAGTTGATGATAATTATGGGAAGTTTGTAAAAGCATTTTCTAAATTAAAATATTTCTATATAAATGGCTAATTCCAGGAAGTCATTAAAAATCTAAATTAGGGGGTCGGATGTGGCTCAATTGGTTGGGCGTCCATCTCCCATATGGAGGGACCGGGGTTCGTTTCCCGGGACCTCCGGTAAAAAAAAAAAAAAAAAAAAAATCTAAATTAATATTGATAATAAAAAAGTAACTTCATAACCAAGAAACCTGTCAGACACCACCTCAATCTGCATATTAAGGTGATGGTGGAGTGAAGATAATCTATATTCCATTGAAAACCTTAAGTTTTCATGAAATAATTAAGAAAATAGTTTGTTTTCTGTGTGCTAAAGTAACTGTTGATTAACATAATCTTAGTAAAGGTGTAAAAGTGAAATAAAACAAAACTTCTACTATAGGTTGCAGTTAATAATCTCTAAAAACAGCTTTGCTTAAGAAATTAGAGCCTAAACTGTAAGCTCTTGTGGCAGTCACATTTATCCCTGGACTCTGATCTCTAATTGTTATTTCTAAATCCTGAAATGCTTTATTCTTTGTGTGTAACCTAATAGCATCTAGAATTTTTAAAGTACCTGTATAATACCTGGAACCCAGCATTGAAGTCAGCCTGCTCTGAAAGAGGTAACGGAGCAGCCCTACGGCTACACAAAAAGAGCAGCCACAGAGGAGCTGCCACGGGTGGTGAAACACAATTGCTGTTACGGCTGCTCTTTTGGAGGGTTAAAGCGTGTGGTATGTGAGCCCGGATTTGCCCACTCTAAGCAAATTCCTAGGGCCTATGGCAGAAAGTTCCACTGTTCTATTACTCACAAGAGAAAACCTCCGCCTCTGGGCACCTACTAAACATTTGTGATTGTGCCCTTAGGCTCCTTTCAGATTCACAGGGCTTCTAACTTCCTGCTTGACTGGTCTGCCACTGTAGCAGCAACCCACGATCAATCAGACTGTTAGAAGGGCAGGTACATTGCCAGCTTCTCGTATCTGTGGTCTCACCTGGAATGACCTTCCCTTCCCTTTAGGATAAAATCGCCCTTCCTGGTGGCAACTCCCAGAGCCCAGGAACTCCTATAATTGCTTGTCTTATTGTTTATATTGTAGTTGTGGCCTTATATCACAGTAGTACCATTTATAATCACCTCCCCACACACACCATTCCATGCTCAGGGCCTTTGGCAGAAGAGGTGGCAGAAAGATTATAAGAGTTGTGAGACAGGGAGGATTATATCATATATGACTTTACATTTTCTCCCCCAACCCTTCCAGTTCTTTCCTCCCCAGATTGCAGCAGCATAATTAAAAAAAAAAAAAAAGAAAAGAAAATGGAGAGAATGCATTCAGGGTACTAACTCAAAGACATGCTAATCATTATCGCCCCCTAGGCTCTTACAGCCCGACCTTGGGTGCAGTAACTCAAGGCCTCCCTTCCTGCTAAAGTCCAGTCTTTGCCACTGCGACTTCAGCTCAGGTAGTCTCTGAAGTAACCCTAGACTCGGCTCTCACAAATTTTGTGCCTCATACCATGGAGACTGTGTTTTTAAAAAAATCCATGACAATGGCACTCACTTTACAGGCAACCCCCCTCAAAACTTCTGTCAACTTCGCCCTTCCTGCAGTGCCTCCACTCTATCACCCCCAATCATCAGGGCTAGTTGAACGCACCAATGGCCTAATCAAGACAGAGCTGGGAAAACTGACTGAGCAATTTCGCCCCCCTTGGTTAAAGTTCTCCCCTGGTCCTCATGAATTTACAGGGATGCCCCTTTTGGCTGTCACCAACCTTCCTCCTAGAGATATTTACTGGCAGGCCCATGGCCTTATTTACATAGTCACAAATTGCCAAAGTTAGTTCCTCACTCGCTACCTACTGCCCAAAACTCTCAAAAACTCTTTCTGAACTCCACAAAGCTGTTTCTGAGTCTCTCTCTACAGATAGCTGCAATTCTGCACCGCCTGTGCAACCAGGGGATTAGGTGTATTAGAAATGGCATCCTTGGAAACATGGACTTGCGCCCCAGTGGAAAGAACCCTTTCAAGTCCTCTTTACCACCCCCACTGCCGCAAAGCTTTGAGGACTGTCTCCTGGATTCACCTGTCGCACCTAAAACCAGCCCCATCACCCGAGTGGACCACTGAACCCTGGGAGATCTGACTCTGTACCTCCTCTGGGTGCAGAAGCAGCCGGCATCTGATGGACAGCTCTCCCCAGACTCAGGACGTGGGCTGAGTGTACTTAAGAGCCCTTTTTGTCTCCTTTCTTAACTAATGTATGGTTCTCCCCACCACCCCACCCCCACCCCCCGGGAGCAAGAACACCCTGACTGGCTGCCTAGGGACCCTTGTTAACTCTATCATCTTCTATTTGCTGCAGTTAACTCCAACGCTTTTATCTAGACTGTAGTAAAATTTGTCTTCCCTAGCCCCATTGTCTAACTAAAATGGCCCCTACACTATTCTTTTGCTTCTTCCCTCATGGACCAATGACATCTGTCTCCCCTAAGGTTTTGCCTTCCTGTGCAACACCACTCCAGGTTCTGTAGCATCTCCTTGTCTTCTCAGTGACCCAAACAAAGCCTGGTGGACAATGCTCAATTGGCTCTGTAATAGACCCCAACTTCTACCCTTATAACTTTACCTCTCCCATGTGAAATAAAAGGGCTATTGGTTTATTTCTTGCTGGAATAGGACTCGGACTCGGACTTTTAGCCCCCTGGATAGGTTTGGATACCAACCAGTGCCACCCTTGAAGCCGTATCTCAAAAAACAGGCAAGGCCTGCAAGGACTGTCTATGTCTCTCAATTCCCTCGCAGCCATAACTATGGACCACCAGTTAGCTTTAGATTACCTACTGGCAGAAGGAGGTGTCTGTGCTGTTGCCAACACATCCTGTTGTACTTGGATCCAGAAAATCGTCAAACAAGTCAAATGGCTTCACAGCATAAACCAGCAACCCAAGGACATATGGGAATCAATTAAGTGGTTTCTGCCTAACACCTCTTGGTTGTATTCCCTAGTCTTGCCGCTGATCATGATGATCATCTTCCTTTTCCTCGGACCTGTTTTCATGCACATCCTCACCAACTTCATTGCACAGAGCCTCAAAGCCACCAGACTTTTTCTCCTATCCCCTGAGCTTTAGAGTATCAGTCTAAAGAGTCCCAAGCTGGTCAGTCATACTTGGTCATTGGAAAGTCAAAGGACTCGCTCTACCAAAAGGAGGGAATGTGAAATTGGAATGATAATTGATTTTACTAACCATCTTGATTTGCTTGAGCTTCCATTTTATCCCGGGAGTTAAAAAAAGAAACGGAAGTTAACTGAAGCAAGCTGACATACCAATAATCCTTTGCGTTGCTGATAAAACCCCCTCCCCAGCCTGAGAGAAAGAACTGTAACAATGAGTTCAAGATGACACCAGCAAGGCCTGCTGATCTTCACCAGATAGCCACAACCTTACAGGATATTAATGTATTTTTTGTTTAATTTATTTGCAATAGCTTGTTGAATATTAGATATTAATTCTTTGCCATTTATTCCTGATTTTTCTTTTAATTTTTGTTATGGTGTTGTTTGCTCTGCAGAAGTTTGCAGTTGTTATTGTGTCTAAAGTTAAAGCTGCCAGTAATTTCCTTTCCAGCTTCTGGCCTTGTGTCATGCTAAGATTCAATAAATATTCTCACATATTTCCTTTTAGTAATTTTATAGTTTAAAATTATTTTACATTTAATCTGTTAATCCATAAGAAATATATTTCAGTATATGGGTTGAAGCAGATAAAGATTAAGAATAATCCTTATTTTTCCCACTAGCTTTGTTTTTAAAATGAAATTTTTAATTACTCAAGCAACACATGAATATAGTCTTATTACTAAAATATAAGACATTACGGATAAGGATAAAGGGCCTTTTGGCCACCTCCTTCACGCTTAATTCCAGGACCCTTTTTCCAGAGGTGCCACTGTTTCAGTTGGTGGGTATCCTTTCAAATTCTTTTCTAATTTTTACATATATATACCTAGAGAAAATTTATATGATCTTATTTTGGGGTGTGTGTGTGGATTAAACCTGGGAACTCGTATGTGGGAAACCAGTGCTCAATCACTGAGCCATATCAGCTCCCCTGAGTTGGTGTTTTCGTTTGTTTTATGTTTTTTTATTTTTCAAGGAGGCATCAAAAACCGAACCTGGGACTTCCCATGTGGGAAGCAGGAGTTCAACCGCTTGAGCCACATCTGCTCCCATGATCTTTTTTTTTTCAGTGATTGGTGTGGTTTTACCTTGTGTAGTAATAATCTGAAGTTTGGTTCTATTTTAGTCAGTGATGTATTGGAGATCTTTTTGTGCCAGTACAGAGATCTATTTCATCCTTTCCTATTTATGCATCACTTTCATAGTATGATCCTTGCATAGTTTAATTATCCAGTCCCCTGTTGATGGTCATTTCTACCATTTACAAATTTTCACTAGTTTAACCAGTGCTACATCTTTGTGCCTATCTTCTTATGCACATGTGCCATTGTCCCTCAGAGAGATAAGGAGAAGTGGAATTGCTGGGGCATGGAATATGTATATCTTTTATTGGTATAGACATTGGTTTACCAATTTTACATTCATACCATTAGTGTGTGAGAACAACCCTGCTTATTTTAAAATCTCACTTTTACCAATACCAGATTTCAAATATACATGGGTCTGTTTCTAGGCTCTATTCTCTTCTGCTGCTTTGTCTGTTCTACTTATTCTTCAAAGGTTTGGTGGAATTAGGGAAATCCATGAACCAGGGTTGTATCTAAAAGCCATGTAATGGTTTCTACTTCAAATCATATAAGGCAAGTTCTTTTTTTATAATCAGCTCCAAAAATGGTTGAGTGAGCTTTTTGTGTAGATTTGTTTTTCCCTCTTTCTACAAAGGTTTTAGAGTTTTGTTTTTTAAAAACTGTTTCTTCTGGAACATTTTTAACTTTTTATTTAAAGGCACAGTTACTGCTGTAGGACAGTGCACTGTAATATTTTAGGTAATCTAAGCACCTCTTAAAATATATGTATATATATATATATAAATAACATTTTTGTAAGCAAATACACATATATGCATATATATTTATATATCATTTTGCAAATGTTTGTATGTATTGTGAGAATTTTGATTTTTACCCATAATAAAAAAAAAAAAAAAAAGAAAAAAAAAAAAAAGAGTGAGTATTATTAACAATAACAACTAAATGTAACACATGATCCTGGCCTGGATATAATAATGGAAGAGAAAATGCCCAAAAGGACATTAGGACATAAGACAAAATGGAATATAAAATGTAAGCTTTATATCAATGTTAAATTTCCTGAGCTTGATAATTATATTAAGGTGCCTTGTTCTTAGGAAAAGTGCATTGAAGGAACATGATGAATATAACCTACTTGCAAATGTTTAGAAAACAGATAGGTGAATATACTGACATACATATAGACAGACAGACTGGATGGATGGATGGATAAATAAATAAATAGATGGAAGGAAGGAAGGGAAGGAGGGAGGGAGGATAAGACAAATGTGACAAAATGTTAAAAGTTGGTGTTTTTGGGTATGTGGTTAGGGGGTATGTTGGCGTTACCTGTATAGGTTTTATATTATTATTATTATTATTATTATTATTATTATTATTATTTGAGGTACCAGCAGGGGATTAAACCCAGAACCTAGTATGTGGGAAGCTAGCACTCAACCACTAAGCCACATTGGCTCCCCTGAATTGATTTTTTCATTTGTTTGGCTTGTTTGTTTTTTTGTTTTTAGGAGGCACTGGGAACCAAACCTGGGACCTCCCATGTGGGAGGCAGACACTTAATCACTTGAGCCGCATCTGCTCCTGGTTTTGTATTATTTTTGCAACCATCCCGTAAGTTTGAAATTATTTCAAAATAAATGTTTATAAAAAATAGAAAAGAGTGAATATTATCAGAACTGGGGTGTCAGGGGAGATCAATTCCTATAACACAAACTGTTTTAATTACTAAAGTTTACAGTACATTTTGCTATCTGATAGAATAAGTTCTTTCTCATTTTTTTTTAAAAAGATTTATTTATTTACTTTATCCATTTTAAACCCCACCTTCCTCATTTGCTGTTTTGTGTCCATTCGCTGGGCAATTCTCTGTGTTTGTTTCCTGCCATCTCTTCTCATCCTTCTCCTCCGGTCTTCACCAGGATTCGATCCTGGAGACCTCCGATGTAGGAGAGAGGTGTTCTGCCACCTGCACCACCTCGGTTCCTGGTTTTCAGAGCTTTTGGAGCATCTCATCTTGTCTCTCCCCAGTTCTGCCATCATCTTGCTGCATGGCTCCTGGGGCCTGGCGGCTCACCGGCACACAGAGCCTGGCAGCCCATGCGCCTTCTCTCTCTCTCTCTATATATATATATATTTATATATATATTTTTTAATTTTACCGGGAGGTCTCGGGGATCGAACCCAGGTCCCTCCATATGGCAGACGGACGCCCAACCATTTGAGCCACATCTGCCCCCCTCTTTCTCATTTTATTTCTTTTTCAACTTTTTTGGGTATCATGACCCATTTATTATTCCAAATAAATATTAGAATCAGTATATAAAGGTTAAAAATAGTATTGGGATTTTTATTTTGTCTTACATCTATACATTTGCCTAAAGAGACTGTTTATCATATTGAGTCTTCTCAATCAGAAAAAATAGTATGTTTTTCCATTTTTTCAAGTTTTCTTTTATGTTCTTTAGTAGAGTTTTAGTTGTCTTTATATATGCCTTTCTCATTTGTTAAGTTTATTACTTCTCATTTTAAAAAGGTTTGGAACAAAATACTTATTTGCTATAATACATGTTTCCATGGTTAAATGGTTTTACACACACACACACACACTTGATATATATATATTGGGTGATTGTGCTAAGAAGTGATAGAGGAAGTGGTTAGAACATTATTTCACAGTCATTGAGAAAAAGCTGTTTCTAGACCCTTCTCCCTTAGGGGAAGTAGACCTAATTCTCTGTCAGATAGGAATAGATAATTTTTAACATCCTGGATAACGTCAACATTCACATTCACTTATTCTGGGAAAAAAACTCATCCCAAGTCACTTCACTTACCAATTTTTTTTCTATCAGAGAAGATTTCGATTAGGATTATTAACGTGGAATTAGCCATACTAAAATATTCTCATGAGCTCAATTGATTAATATCTTTCTTTCAATATTACATTGTAGCTTATATTGTATATTGCAGAAAAGTAACAAATGCCACTTGTGGTAATTACTGGGTGATGGCATTATGAGTCATTTCATTTATTTATAAGATTCTATATTTTCTAAAATATTTCAAAAATAGTTTCAAAATGCCATCAGAACATGAATCTCTTTTATCCCTCATTTCAAGTTATTTCTGGATGAGAGGAATCCTCACTCTGTTTGCCAAATGTCCAGACGGTTCCATGTATCCTTGACGTTGCTGTAGTTTCTTATCATCCTGGGTAAACTTACAAAGTCCATATTCTCCCTGAGGTCCCTCTCTGGAACTAAGGCCACTCCAGATACAATAAATCCTTATTTGTAGGGTATATAGAGTCTGGGTTATAGTTCTCCCTGGAACCCAAGACCTGGATATACAGAGTTGATGGGAACAACGTTATAGTATTTTTCTGAGTAGGGGCTGAATTGCTCCTCTCTCCACTAAGAATGTTTGGAGCCTCTTAGGTAGTATCTGGCTGGGAGAGGCTGCCCTTGGGATAACCATTGGCTCCTTGGACCCTTGCTCAAACCCTTATAGTGAACTTTGAGAAATTATTTAAAGGGGGACAGAATTCATGGCAGCAAGGTAAGGCAAAACTAAAGCAAGTTGGAAACCCAAAAGAACAGTCAACAGAGAGGTGAATTTGGAACTTATAGCATCTCTCAAAGGTTCAGTTAGCTCCCATTTGATGGTTCACAGGCTCTCCTGGGAAGTCTCTAAGTACTAACATTTTTTTTCTTCGAGTCAGGGAGTTAAGATGAACTGTAAGTAAAAGAAGCAAAGCAGAAGCTGAGTAGAATTAGGAACCAAACTTGATTTTTGTTTGTTTGTTTGTTTCCCACCACGAACTCAGAATTGAGATTAATTAATTTGAAGAACACTTTAGGAATTAGCAATTTGAAGGAAATGCAGTTTCTCTTCTTGTTTTATTACTAAGTTCAAGTTCGGTTAAATCTATAAAAACCAATGTGAAGTATATGTATTATGTGACAGTTCCATCTAAAGAATCTTGTATAGAATATAGGGCAGATACAATGGAGCGGCCAAGCACATGTAATTTACCCAACAAATCTAAAGCACTCCCACATTGATTTTTTTGCAGTTTTCTAGCCCCCAGTCACTGAACAGAGAAAAAATGGCTTACTTTCATAGTGTGGTAATACTTAAGGCTACAAAATTTTCATCTTTGTGCCCTCTAATTCAGGACTGCCTTTTTGTTACTTTTCTTGATGGTTTTTTTTCAGGTCAAAAATAGTTATCTTTTAAAAAATGTTATGACAAGAAAATAAAATGGTTTTTAAAATGTTCTGATTTGTTGGTTAATTTTCCCCCTAAAATTATATTATACTAGTGTTGTTTTTAATGTTTTAACTATTTCCAAAGGCAATTATCTTGAAATAATTATGAATAGAAAATTGTATATAACTGAAAAGACAGGCTTTCATAATATATTAAAGTACCTAATTTAGTAACCAGAATAAAAGGGACTCACAGAAACCATTTCTGAGGCTGTAATTATAAGTTAAGTCACTATTAAAATGACATGCATATATATTTCCAATTTAAAATAATTAAAGCTTCCCCCCCTAAATTTTACTTTTACTCACAAGAGGAGACAGTTGTGAATTTATGAGTTCATACATACCCAAAAATATTCCATGGGATTTACCTACCATACATAACAAAAGTATTGTTCAGATCAGTGATACGAGTGATATTTGATCCCCTGCACTCCACCACCTTCACCAATTGAGAATTTGCTTACATTTTAACCAGGGTAGTCGACTGTGAAATATGGTCAGATTAATATTTGAAAATCCAAATAATAATTGAGTAATGATACTTAAACCATAACCAAGCCTTAGGGATATTGTATGTCTCTAGCTGTAGGTGCCCCCTCCCAGTTTATTTACTCATAAATATCATTAATACCAAAGATATATAACCCTTGGTGCCAATATGTCACTCTCTCTCTTCAAGTCTTTAGTAGTTGCATGCTTATCTTTTTCAGTCAAATGTATTTCTTATCAAAAAGAAAAAAAAGTGAGAGACCCGACAATACAGTGTTATCGAATTTTTTCAGCTGAGACCCACATGTCATTCAGCATTCAGACATGCTTGCGCTTGATTGATGGATGGGTTTGTGACAAATAACACTAGGATCAACAGCTTTGCACCTTTTCCCCCATCACAGACCAGAGTAAAGCATAACTCTATAACAATAGTGGGATTAGGGATGCATTAGCTCTCCATCGACCAAAACCCATCCATTCCCATCAATACTTTGCACATAATAACCTGAAGCTATGATAAGGAAACAAAAGAAGGAGAAAAGGGACAGGAGAAAACAAATCAATAGAAGAAGGGAATGTCTGAAAGATACACTGTCTATATGAAGATTTTTTTTTCTCTGCATGCTGGGTTAATGTCCCTGAATGAGAGAACAGTTGCTTACCAGAGACTTGAAGGGGGAAGCAGATTGGCACATTGTTTAAACACAAGTTTGGCATCTGAGGATTGATATTTTGACTAGGTTTTTTTTTTTTTTTCCTTTGCAGGGCAAAAGAAGTGTTACAATATTTACCATTAACCTGGGTCTCTAAAATTGTTTTTGAGGAAAACGGATGTTTTCACCTGAATGATTCAGACCTTATAGGACAGATCCTGGAATAATTACAATACTCTCCTGTGTAGACATGGCTTTAATGTACAAATCTTTAACACAGTTGTAAACATACCCTTAAACATATCCTTAGTATGGAAAATCTTAATTGGCTAATTTACTAAGATGTACACAGAGAATATTTTTATCTTTTATCAGACATAGGCTGATACCCCTTTAATAAAAACTAATACTTGTCCTAGAAGCATCTTACCTTTCTAAGTAGATTTTTTTGGTAAAATCTTTCTACATGAAAATTTATCTTCATTCTCAATTCATAGAATATTTTGATGATAATTTCATCATTTTCTCCACAATGTACCGTTAAGCTTATTTATTCAGATTTTTTTGTTCCTTTTCTTTAGAGAGCTTTTGATTTTTGTATTACCTTTCATATTTGTCCTAATTGACAATTTATTCTAATTGGCCATTGAATGGTTCAGCATGGTTTTCTCCTGGTGAGGATGAATATTAGTGATATTTGTTCTTCTCTGAAGAAAAGGTGTAAAGGTAGGTAAAACCCAAGTTCTAATTGTGAAGGCAATGATCTTGGGAAAGGCACTTCATCATTTTGCTTCAGTTTCACACTTAGAATAAGAAGAAAATTATATTTTCTAATTTATCATTATCTTCATCATCTTTACCATCGTTATTAATATTATCTTTTATTCTGCATTGACAAGCTGTAGTGCTCCATTTCCTAGCCAAAGTTTGCAAAGCATTAGAAAGAAAAAAACATTTAGTTCCATCCTCTTTTTTCTAGCTCTGTGGGAAGATGGAAAGTCCTTCCCCTCATTTCTGTAGAAATAGAAAGAAATTACCCCATCTCCAAAGAAATGTGTAGGAGATTCTTATGAAAGGACAGAGCTCTAAACTATAGAATAGAGAATCCAAGAGACTAAAAGTTTCCAGATTTAAAAACAATTGAGGGCGGTTTTATTCTTTTATTTATGGAATAAATTCAGTTTTACTATTTGAATGCAAATCTTATTTCAGGCAATCTAAAGTCAATTAGATGTGTTATGGAATCAACCATATGTGTAAAGGCAGATTTTGTCCTGTATTATTGAAGGTTATAGGTATATTAGTCAAAAACACAGCTATGTTTCTATAATTACAAAGGGAATGAAAGCATTTTAATTATGATTTTACAAGTATTATTTGGGCCTCAGAATGGTAAAAAATATTAAAGCCACATACATCTGATATATTAGGTCATATCACATTTCATACACATCAGGATAGCTGATAGTTGCTTTGAAAATCTCTGTCTGAACTGAAAAGCTTTTAGGTAACATACCTGATTAAAGGCATATGGCTCACTTTCTTGGCCCCCAAATTTGACTTGTTTTATAATTGATACAATCCAGTGGGGATTTTTTTCAGATCCCAAATACAAGGCCAACTGTGAGTTACTCCAAATAAACGAATTTGTGGGGCACCTATGCTGAAGATGAATGAGCCCCTAATATCTAATACTGATACCTGTGAGTGGGTTCATTTCATCCTTAATAAAACCACTCACTACTTGCACATCTGTCTGCTTAAAATTTAGAGCAGATGCTGGCCTCTGACTTTAGCTACCTTTATAACCATGTGGTACAAGTCCAGGGTTCCAGGGACCTAGTGTTCTAAAATAAAAGGGCGTCAATAAACCTGGTATGTGTTTTAATATAAATGGGAGCACGACCTGTGCTACTATTTCAAAACAGATAATATGTACCCCATTGATATCTTTACTTTACAGCACAGTCAACATTTTAAGCTTTCAGTGAAATATTTATTTTTATTTTTTTAGATTTTATTTATTTATTCATTTATCCCCCCCTTGCTGCCTGTGCTCGCTGGGTCAGCCAACCACGCCGTGCAGGCAGGCCTGCCCTCACCAGGAGGCCCCGGGAACCGAACCCGGGGCCCCCCATATGGTAAACGGGAGCCCCACCGATTGAGCCACAGCCGCTTCCCAAAGACTTTTTTTTTTTTTTTTTTTTTTTTTTAAAGATTTTATTTATTTATTCATTTATCCCCCCCCCTTGCTGCTTGTGCTCACTGGGTCAGCCAACCACACCGTGCGGGCGGGCTTGCCTTCACCAGGAGGTCCCGGGAACCGAACCTGGGGCCTCCCATATGGTAAACGGGAGCCCTACTGATTGAGCCACAGCCGCTTCCCTCAGTGAAATATTTTTAAGCACTCTTAAAATCTATGACTATATACAGAACTCTCTAATTTGGTTCCATTTAAGTCTCCATAAGTGAAGATGCCAGATTCACATATATATTCATGTACAAGGACTCAAACAGAGCAACAGAACAAAACAACTCCCCATAGCAGGTATATGTAAGTCTTTGGATGATGCTTGAATATATGTTACTATGTTCTCTATCTCCTTAGTGTGTATATCTTACAGGAGACTATGTCCCTGAGAGGTAATGTTTGTGTCTTGTCCAGGACTCACTGTACATGAACCTAATATAGTGTCTGTAAGCATCTAGAAATACTAAATATATGGGAAGGAGCATATACATGTATTTGTGAGGATAAATATAGATATATTTCTAATGGGATTAAAATTGTCAACAAGTATTAATGTTTTGGACATTATTAATACTAAAAAACAAAGCAGCAGCATAATGTTAAATGGAAAAGTCCATTTCTTCTGTCATTCTAGGACTCAGTAACAGCCCAAAGATAACGTATATTATGTTCATGGAAGGCACCGGTCACCATTATAATATCACCTTGCTTAATAGAAAATGTGTATATTATAACTCAGATTGCATCTAAATGTAAAAACAAGTCACGTTAAAGCTACATGTAAAATTATTGTGACTAGAATACAAAATAAAAAAATAGGTATTTCTAAAATTTGCGAAGTTTTTTTTCTTTTCTTTGCCATGTGTCAAATCTCCTCATGTTTTCTTTCATATTCTCAAAAGATCTGAGATATTCTAAGGCAGGGCTGGCAAACTTTTGCCTGCAGGCCTGTTGCCTGTTTTTGTAAGTAAAGCTTTATGGGATTATAGTCATGCAGTTCATTTATGTATTGTTTATGGGCAGCTTTCGCAATGCAAGAGCACAGTTGAGTATTTGGGACAGATACCGTATGACCTGCAAAGCCTATATTATTTATTATCTGACCATTTACAAAACAAAGTTTGCCAACACCTGCTGTAAGGCTCTCTCTGGTTTGTGATCTTGGTAGAATTAGAAGTAGTAATTAGTCAGAAGTGACTTGATGTGGGATTTGGATCACTCTTCCTTAGGTTTCTTTGCTGATTCAGAAAAGAGTGGAAGTAATGCTTGTTTGTAGACATAGTTTTATAAACACACACACACACACACACACAGAGGTTGTCTTTGCACATCCTGAGTTTCTCTCAGGAATTATCCTATAGAAGAAAGCAAAGAAATAAACGAAAAAATAAAAGTTAATTTGGTCTGAATCTATGAAATCACAATATCAAAAATGGTCATTTAACTGAGTTCAGACTTTTCAAATCTGAATGCAGTCCAACCTAGCTGTTTATTAAACTCTAGCTTTGGTCTTGGTAAAACACTGCCTGGTAGTATGAAGCTCCTTTAACAATCAAAAATCTTTTATAAGAAATGTCAATAATTTATGTGTCAGTGGAACACAAACATCTGGTTTACATTTCCCTTGAAATGTACATGAGATTAGAATTAAAGGATTGGTTGTTTGGCGAAGGTCATCATTTGGCAGGAGGCTGCTTGGTTTTGCTGATCCCAACTTTTATTTGAGAAGCAGATGGAGCCATTTTGTTCACCTCAACAAATGTCTCATCTCCTTTATTTTATAATTAATGAGTAGACAGAAGGAGCCAATTTTGAATTCTCAGGGAAAAATATGGTCAAATATTTAAGGATTAAAATCTCATGATAGGGTAGCTATGCCCTTGTCCTCTGAAGCAATACTTATTTTCAAAAAATTTCTTGATCCAAGACCAAAACAACAAAAAGAATGCCTGGGTAAAACGAAAGATCCCTGGAGAGTTTTCTCAGCTTGGAGAAAGAGCTTCTGTGGCATTTAGAAACTAGGTGTTCTCTAAACCCTCGCTCCTCACAGTGTGGTCTCCAGGGCAGCAGCAGCACCACCTCGGACCTTGTTAGAAATGAAGAATTTAATGGGGCACCACTAATAAGTGGATTTTAATAAGATCCCCAGGTGATCTATAAGCACATTAAAGTTGGGGACACACTGGTCTAAGTCATTGTTTCTCAACTCTTGGGGCATGGACTAGTGAGGCAAATTTTAGCCACTTCATGCTTGCTTTTTCTCCATTGTACCCTATAGTGATAATGATTGTAGCTTGTCTCTTTTTCTCTTCCCCTTGCACCTTTCTCTCATTCTAGCGAATTGAGCACTTACCATGTGTTACTTTTCTAAGTGCTTTATAGATATTAAATAATTTAATCCTTGCAAGTTTATGAGGTAGCACTATTAATCTCCTCACTTGCCCAGTGTGGGAAATTGAGGCACAAAGGAAAAACTTGTCCAAAGTTATACAGCTTGTCCATGATGAAGCCTGGATTCAACAAAGGCACTCTGGCTTCAGAACACATAGATGTTATACTAATAACTCTTCTCTGTTGCCTTTAGGTGTCATGTGGATTATCAAAACACTCTTCTAAGTAGTCTTCATGAAAATTAATGGCAAGGAAAGAACTGAGAGCAGTGACACAAATAGATATCTGCACACCGATGTTCATAGCAGTGTTATTCATGATTGCCAAAAGTTGGAAACAATCCAGGTGTCCATCAACTGATGAATGGATAAACAAATTGTGGAGTATACACACGATGGAATATTATGCAGCAGTAAGAAAAAATGAAGTTGTGAAATATAATATGACAACATAAATGAACTTGGAGGACATTATGTTGAGTGAAGCAAGCCAGACACAAAGGGAAAAATACCGTAGATTGCCCTATTATGAACTAAATACATTATGTGAAATTTAAATATATATATATATATATATTTATTCATTTATCCCCCCCTTGCTGCTTGTGCTCGCTGGGTCAGCTAACCACGCCGTGCGGGCGTGCGGGGGGCCTGCCTTCACCAGGAGGCCCTGGGAACCGAACCCGGGCCTCCCATATGGTAAACGGGAGCCCTACTGATTGAGCCACAGCCGCTTCCCAAATATAAATATATTATGTGGGGAGGCAGCTGTGGCTCGGTCAGTGGGGCTCCTGTTTGCCATATGGGAGGCCCCGGGTTCAGTTCCTGGGGCCTCCTGGTGGGCTGGGCCCGCCCGCGCAGCGTGGTTGGCTGACCCGGCGAGCACAGGCAGCAAGGGGGGGATAAATGAATAAATAAATAAAATCTTAAAAAAAATATATATATATATATATATATATATTATGTGAAATATGAATATGGGTAGAATTATATACATAAAGACCATTTTTTCTTGAAGCCGAACAAATGTAAGTTAATACTACACAATGTTAATATCAGACAAAAACAAAACAAAACACATTATACTAAGTGAAGGAGACCGGATACAGAGTACTACATATCGTATGATTCCATTTATATAAAATGTAAATATAAGTCAATTCATAAAGATGAAAGATTAGTTGTTACATAGGTCTGAGGAAGGAATGCTAAGGGGTTTGGAGTCTTTCTTTTTGGAGTAATGAAATTGTTCTAGAATTTTTAAGATGATGAATGTAAAACATTGTGATTATACTAAAAGCCATTGATTATACACTTTGGGTAGAATAGCCAGGAACAGCAGCTATGTACACTTGGGGAAGCATAGAGAGATTGAGAGGTGAGGAATTTTCTTGTTTGTTTCTTTGGCAGTTTTTTACTTTATTATTATTAACATTGAAATAATGAAAATGCTCTGATAATGATTGAAGTGATGAATGCACAACTATGTGATTATAGCACATACCATTGATTGTACACCTTGGAGGAATTGTATGCTTTATTAATATGTATCAATAAAATTGATTAAAAATATTAATGGTAAGGAAGACACCATTTCATAAAAGTGACACAGGGGATGTGGTGGGAGGTGTGGGAGGTGGGCAACATGGGAATCCCAGTGGGTTCCGTGTAATATTTTGGGTAATCTAAGCACCTCTTAAAATATATGTATATATATATATAAATAACATTTTTGTAAGCAAATATACATATATGCATATATATTTATATATCATTTTGAAAATGTTTGTATGTATTGTGAGAATTTTGATTTTTACCCACAATAAAAATAAATTAAAAAAAAAAAAAAAAGGTGACACAGGAATCCTAAAATATATTGAAAGTAAGAAAGGCATTTTGGGCATTTCCTATACTTGCCCAAATCATTAGGTAGAATCCTAACATGTATTAGAGAAGGAGACAGAGACTCGAACTTATAGAGTGTATGCTGCTCACAATTCCAAGTAAATTTATTTTGACAGATTGTAAAAAACGAATCTTATATTCATTTCAGTTCTGCTGCTGCAGCAGATGCAGTTCTGTTGTAAAACTGTTCCGTAAAATGCCAAGCTCCAAATCCCTCAGCTTGTCTAGATGTGTTTGGATACCCTGAGGGTACTTTATGCCATGGTCCTAAGGTTTCATTTCATGGGACTGTTCTTTGGGACTAGTTCCCATCATAGGCTTGTATGGCTACAGAGGACTCAAAATGTCTGGACCATTTTTCTATGCAAGGAAAGAACAAAGCTGTCAAGATGTGAAGACAGGGAGCTGTGGCTTTGGTTTGATCAGCTTCCTCCATTCAAATCCTTGCTTTACTCATTAAAATAGTTCCATCCTCCATATGCCCCAAACAGGAGATGATCTCCCCATACATGTTGACGGAAATGCATCCGTGCACTCATTGCCTTTCTCTGTGAAATTAATTCTAAACATTAGCAAGCAGATAGTGGTACATTTGTGCATGTTTGAGAGGGGTCTTTTCATTGCTCACCAAAAATACATTAACTCATTGGCCCTGAGTTAAGCTGCTTTGGTCATGTGGGAAGTGGGGGTAGGGGAATTGCTTGAAGAGGCAAATGGATCTACCTCCTGCTCCCCTGAGGAGAGCAACCTTCCAGTACGTAAAAATTCATGTGTCTTCTCTGAGATCTCCTGGGCCGCAGCAAAATTCAGCATCATTGGGAGATGTAAAGTGATGGTATAGTACCAAGAACATTTCACCTGGACTCCCAAGACCCAACCCCAATATGTCACTCACTAGCTTTGTAAATTTGGGCACGATACTTAACTCTACTGGAAATGGGATCAATGATTCCTACTTACAGGGTCTTTGTGAGAATTAAATGAGGTCACTTGTAGGAAAGCCCCAGCATGATGCCTACCATATTCCAAGTATGCAATATGTGTTCTTTTACTCACTCCCTCCCCTTTCCCCCCTCTCTCCTCACCCTTCTCCCCTCCCTCCTCCGCCCTCCTTGCTTCCTTCCCCCTCCCTCCCTTCCTCCCTCCCTCCCTTCCTCCCTTCCTTCCTTCCCTCCCTCCCTTCCTCTCTCTTTCTCTTTCTCTCTTCCTTCCATCCCTTCCATCACTTCCTACCCTTCCTTCCCCACCCTCCCCTTTTTTCCTCCCTCCCTCCCTCTCTTCCTTCCTTGCAGCTGTTATCTTGGAACTTGGGGCCTCTTTAAGCACAAGCTCACACAACTGGTCAGATTTCCCCTGTGTCCTCTACCACTTTTATATATCCCCTCAAAAGCCTACCCTCCAGGATCTCTGAAGGACCTAGAGCCCACTCTCAGTGCTGTATCCTGACCTTGGTTTTCCCTTGAGATGATGCTTATACTGACATCAGTCTCATGGCCAAGGGTCTCAGCTGTCTTGAATCCTGCATCCCAGGCAGTTGGGTAGGAGCCAAAGAGTACAGGATCAGCAGAAGAACAGACTGGTGGGACCAAAGAACTCAGGTGCCAATGACTTGGATGCTGTGTATGTGTGTGTTTTAAGGAGAAACTACTGATAGAAATAATATGTAATTATTTTATGATGTACTTGACAGGAGCTGAGTATTTTATATTTCTTTCCTCATTAATCCTCACAGCAGCCCTGCAAGATAGGTGTTATTATCCCCACTTTGTAATTCAGAAAACTAAGCTCAGGAAAGTAAAATAACTTGCCCAAGGTTAAACAGTTGGTAAGTGGCTGTGGCAGAGAAAATGTTAAATACTCACTATTCTATTTCTTCTTCCTGGGCACGTGGTAAGATGATATTTCCCAGCCTCCCTTGATATGTGGTTGGGGCCAAATCATTGTATTTTAGTTGCTGGAATTGGACAGAAGTGACTTAAGTCATTTCTCGGCTGGCTTTTAAAACTGTCCCTCCAGGTCCTGCTTTGGAGACACTGGAAGACAGGCATTAGATGTCATAGCTACAGGATAAAGGATGGCCACTCACCCCTCATCAGACTGTGACATGAGTAAGAAAAGAATATTATTGGAGATTTGGGGGTTTTGGAGCCAAGTTGTTGGGACACCAAATGTTCCAAGATGCTCTAGTTTCTTTATATTGACATTGATTATAGGCTTTAGAGAGTAAATAAAGTGAGAACAAAGAGAGAAAAGCTAAAAATGTGTTTCATTTATGAAAAAGTCATACTGATTTCAATTATTCAGATGAATTACCACACAATTACCTCTTAAAAATAATGATTAATAAGGAAGCTTTATTTGATTTCAGAGTTGATTCTCTATATGTAAAGGGTGTGATCATTAAAACCACCCTCAACCTCATTGCTTAGTGATACATGCTTGTTGGTTATTGGGGATTGAATTATGTCCCCCACAAAAGGTATGTTCAGGTCCCTGGTCCAGTGGGTGCAAAGCCATGTGTAAATAGCACTCTTGAAGATATGATTAGCTAAGGCGTGCCCAAACTGAATAAGGGTGGGCCTTAATTCAATATGGCGGAAGTCCTTAAAAGCAAAGGAAACTTGGCACAGAAAGAGAAGCCACAGGGAGCAGCTAGAAGCTGGAAGTCACTAGAACTCGGATGAGAAAGTAGAAGATGCTGCCACGTGCAGTGACATGTGACAGAAAAGCCAAGGACCAAGGATCGCCAGCAGTCAGCCCCAGAATGCAACAGTCTTCTGGAAGAAAATATTGTCTGGTTGACATCTTGATTTTGGGCTTCTCCTAGTCTCAAAACTCTGAGCCAATAAATTCCTGTTGTTAAGTCAACCCATTATATGGTACTTGTTTTAGCAGCTAGAGAACTAAAATAGTGGCCATAGTTCTAGGCACAATAGTTACATTCACAACTTGTTAAAAGTGAACAAATGTTAGGAGTCCCTTCTAAAATTCCCATTTTTAATGACCCTTTCTTGGGATACAGGCAGAATTATACTGAAGTCTAAATTATAAGAAATATTAGAAAGACCCTTGAGTGTACTTGGAATTAATCTTAGATTTATCTGATAGTTTGATTGTTTTCAGTCACATTTTTGCTGCCATATAAATTACTTCTATCAGCTAGATCACATGATCACAAATAACTCAAAGGCACTGTTTGTAGGTTGCATGTTTTATATGGTACAAGCCTCCAATGGTCAGAATTATAACCATCAATTGCTTAAAAAGTAAATTGATTGAAATGTTCTCTTTCAGTATCAGACCCCTTATAAAAATGTAAACACAAGAAGGGTGTATTTTCAAAAATAATTGCAAACTTATATAGCACATTTCATGTGCAAGTGCTTTAGATATAAGCTCACTTAAATCTCACAACAATCCTATGAGGAAAAGAGGCCACAGAGAGGTTAAGTAACTTGTCCAAAGTTACACAGTTTGTAAGGGGAAGAGTCAAGATTTGAAATTAGACAGTTTGGCTGCAGAACCCACGTTCTTTAACCACCTATGCACACTGCTGTCTCTCAATGACATGCCTATAGTGCTTATTACAGGCTAGGCACCGTTGAAGCACACCCTCAGTGCTTAGTCCTCTTTTTGTCTGTAGATAACTCAATCTGCCAAATCAGTCTGCACTTTCACAAAACCCCTGTTTTGACCATGTGTTAAAATTCAAGCCATATGATGAAATCACAAGAATTCCTCTAGATAGTCAAGTTCTGATCTAGATACGTTAAAAAAAAAATTCAAGCCATAGGGTCATTATCTTGCTGCCAGAGAAATTAGAGGAAATTTGATGAACCATTCTGTGGACAGACTGGTCCAACAGAAGGATTTTTACAAAGAAATTAATTTCCAGTGTTGGCAAACATAAATTATGACTAAAAAGACAGGAAAATGCCAGGGTTTACAAAAATCATACTATACAATATCAGTGGATATCATTTTCTAAGAGTCTCCTGTGGGCTATGTTCAAGGCACATGGTTGGACGTGCATTGTTTTATTTATATATCAAAACAACCTATGAGGTAGGTATTAATTATTTAATCGAATCTCAGCTCACATTGATTTTAAACTGCACAATTAATTTATGTACTAGTAAGAATGAAAGGAAAATGGTGCCAATTGAACCAAGGTACACCATCAGTTGTAAGATGCACTTTGGTACTGGAGATGTTAAAATGTGGAAGAACATACCCCTTAATCTGATGAAGTACAGCATAATCCTCAGATTACAGATGAGGAACCAGACTTCATGGGGTACAGTTAGAAAGTGGTAGTTCAGGATTCATGTGTGTGTGGGGTCTGACTTGAAGCCCATGTTCTTAACTATTTGATAGAGTGTGTCTTAGTCTGTGTTTCTGCCTATGAAGTGAAATTAAATATATTTTTGTTGTTAAATTGACCATCAGTATGCTGCACACTGATCATTTAAATCCCAGGATAACTTTTCAAGATTTGATCATCCAAAATAATGGTCAACACTGGTCAAATAGGCCAAGTGAAACAAACCAATCTCTACTTCATTTTCAGCTACATAGACAACTTTTGAGTGAAAGATTTTGTCCTGGGATTTTTTCTCATTCTAGCTTGTACCGAAAAAGAACATTTTTTCATATATAATGAGATCTTTGTTTTTGAAGCATTGCTAGGCCTGCTGTTTAGTCCACAAACAAGCTACAATTCTCTACTTTTAATAGCTCAAGATGTTTCATAACTATGTAGTGGTTTGAGATTTGAGAATGAGCAAACAAGACCACACGGAACTTAAAGAAGCACAGAGCGATTTTCATAAAAATATATTTAGCAATAAAGACCCACAAGGCAGAAAAACAGAAAATGCACACATTTTCAGCATTCTGCTTTTTTTCTTTTTCTCTTTTTTTTTTTTCTAGGAGGCAACAACAGTCTTTCTCTCGCGTGGGACTATACATGCACAGTACACAACTTCACTTCTTGTTCTCAAACCACTGAGAGCCATTGTTTTAGGATGGTCTCTTGAGGCTAAGGAAAAATGTTATTGGTAGTCTGAAAGAATAGGTTTTAATATAGGCATTTAATTTTCTTTCCATATACTCCCTGATTGAAACAAGGTTTGTCCTATTTTCTATTTTTCTTTTAAAAGCCCTCTTTACCCACATCAACAAAACAACACACTGATTATAGCCATGACTTTGACTCTGACCTCCCTAAATTTCAATGCCACTTGGATCCATCTTTTGTACTTTTTCCAGGCAGTGAGTCAACTTTGGTTACATCGGTAACATTTAGCTTCTAGTTACAGAAAAAAATTACTTATGTCCCCCCCAAAGGTTAAACTGAATGGAGAATACAGCTTACTGAATATATTTGGTTGGTTTTAAATTAGTTGCTGAGAATTAAACAAGAAATGTACTGTTCCTTAGAAATTACTGAAATAAACAAAATATTTAATCCTAAAGGCACCGAACAGTCAAGTGATACATACATGTAAATTCAAGTTACAAAAGAGAAAAACATCCCACATCCAACTTCTGAGATTACTATAGTTTGGAGAGGTTAAGGAATGTGGCAGTTTGGATTCAGACCCAGGTCTGTCTAAACATAAACAATGTGATTTTTAAAAAAATAATCATATTATCCTACTTTTTCATTATCACTTAAAAATATACTTGCTCGAACCAGATCAACAAATGTATTTTGATTTGGAGAGGGATGAATGCAGAATATTCTGATGACTTAACACTGACACAAACATAACCAGAAAGAAAAAAAGAAAATGCTAAAATGTTTACACAAACTGGAAATCTGGGCTTAGATCCAGTTGTTCACTCAACTAGAATGAATATCTAAATTTTGTTGGGCTTCAATAGTCACTCTAAATCTATTCAATTTTATGTATGTGAGCCCTTACTATGAGCTGGATACCGTGTAAGATATTTTATATACAAAATTTCTTCACAGTAACTCTGCAAGTTAGATATTATTGGCAACCACTTTAATGATGAGAAAACAGGAACTCAGATTGATGAGGAGGCTTGTCATCAGTGATAGAGCTGAAGTACATAGCCAGGACTGTGTATTCCAAAGCTGTGCTTTCACTGCTGTGATATATGAAGAATTCTTGGAACCCATCTTTGTGAAACTTAGAGTCATAATAGGAGATGAGACAATTACATAAATAACTAGAACAAGACAGAATACAAAAGAAATTGTCCAAAAATATAAATGGAGTATTATGAGGATTCAACTGCCAAAGACACACGTGCAGATATGTGTAGGAGTGTGTTGTGAGTGAGAGGGAAGCATAGCAGAAGAAGGCTCCCAGGAAGAGCCTGGATGGGAGAAGAGGCTTAAAGGACTTCTATAGGCATGATGAAGGGTTGGGTGGGCAAAGGTGAATCAGGAAAAGGAAATAGGAAAATTGATGTGTTAATAAGGCATGAGTGGGAAGTAGGGGGAATTAAAGCTAAAAAGATGACTTGTCACTAAAACGTCAAAGGTTTGAGGCTCAAGAGGAGGAGTTTGTACATAATTCACCAGGTGGTGAAGCTCACTGGAAAGATTCTGAGAGGAAGGAGGCTTTAGGGAGATTAATCAAGCAATTAGTATGGAGTGGAAGCAGGCCAATTCACTAAAAGTCAATTCCCTACAAGTCAGTTTGGATTTCAATGAGTAAGATACATATTACTATCCTCATTTTATGAATGAAGAAACTGAGGCTCAGAGGGGTTAAGTAGCTTGTTCAAGGCTCACAGTACACAGAAGATCCCTGATTTGAATCAAGTGTCTCCAAAGCCGAGCCCTAGCCACTAGACCTCACTACTCCAAGTGACGTCTAGCTCGACAGCATCAGACCCCCAGGTCACCTGGGAGCTTGTTAGCTGTGCTGATCAGAATCAGAATCTGCATTTTCACAGGACCCTAGGGGATTTGTATACACATTAAAGTTTGAGAAGCACTGTACAAAGCCACATTTTTTTCCCTTATAATCATCTATATAATTACTGGAAAAATTCAGCTGGAGACAAATCCAGCTGTTTGGGGAGTATATTAGGTAGTTTCCTCACACACAAGATAAGAATCAACTAAGAAAAGGTAACTGCCTGGATTTCATTCTTGCAGGGAGGCAAACAAGTCAAGAATTTAAAAACAGAAACTGTACCTAGCTGTGTGGCCTTGGGCAAGTCACTTAACCTCTCTGAATTTGTTTCTTCATCTGCATACCTGGCCTGTAAGAATCAAATGAGATTATATTTGTGAAAGGGGGTTGTAACAGGGAGCTCATTACAAACACGTGAAGTGTACTATTAGGCGATGTGGCTATAAAACACCTTATTTCAAAAAAGAAAAGAAGGAGCAAAAGGAAAAAGAAAGGGAGGAAGAGAGAGAAGGAGGAAGGGAAGCAGAGGAGGAAGGAGGGAAGGAAAGAAGGAAAGAAAGAAGGAAGAGGAAGAAAAAGAGAGAGAGAAGACAGAGAGAAGGAAAGGGTAAAAGAAAAAGAAAGGTAGGGACAACATACAAAAGTTAGCCAAAGGAAAATCAGCTTCATTGAAGTAGGGGCAGGAAAGAACTAGTTGGTGGAAACCATAAGTAATAAAGGAGTCTTGGAAAGCTAATTTCTGATTCAATTAGGTGTTTCAGAAAATACTGAGACTATACTGCACTTAGAAGTAAGAAGAGGTGCTATGTGGTCTTGGCCTGAAGTAATAGACCTGAGATTGGTGAAGCCATAAAATTAAAAAAAAAAAAAAAAAAAAAAGGTCATATAGTAATTAAAAGAATGAAAAACAGTTCATCTGAGGAAAAATTAGTATAGATTCTTTATCTTGGAGCAGAGAAGCCTACATAATAAATCCATAATTTATTGCAGTTGCCAGAGAAAATTAAGATACATTAATTTCAAGCAAGAGACTCTGTAGTTAGCCAAAGCAGTGAGGGAAGTTAGACACTGAGCAAATTAAAGTTTATGGACTCCTCATCATTAATTCTTTTGACATATATTTATTGAGAGTCTACTATTTGCCAGGCATTGTGCTAGTTGCTGGGGCTGCAAAATGCATAGAACAGAGTTAGTCCTTAATTAGCTAGTAATTCAGCAGAGAAAAAGACACAAGTTATTATAATGTGGGGTAGAAAGTGAAAAGTTGCATAAAACATTTATAAATAAGGGGGTATGGGAATCTGGAGGCAAGAGAGTGTTCACTCTGGAGGTATTAAGAAGGCTTCCTGGATAAGGTAGACTAGGCGTTCTTAAACTCTTTGACTTTGCTCTTCCAAGAATCAAGGAGCTTGACTAAGTCATCTGCTGAGATTCTTTCTCATGCTTGTAATGCTGTGATCATTATTATGGCATAAAATAATTGATTACATTTAATATATGTGGGACTGAGGAAAAACTAAAAAAATTGGTAGCCAGTAATCCTGACATTATTTGGCATCCTGTAACTATGGCAACCCATGTCCATATGATAGTAAAAAAAAAAGAAAAAAGACAAAATATAGCTCAGTTTGGTTTTAATTCAAACAACCAGCCAATTTATTGAAACGTTAGCATCAATAGATTCCCTGTTCATTTGTTGGTCCTACGTTGACACAAACTTACGAACAGAACATAGATATACAGAAAATGAATCAATCTCTAACCCTCTTCCCTCCCAACCCCTGCCAAGTTAATAAAATATTTCTGAGTCAGGGAAGAGGAAATAATAGATGTAAGTAGTATGTGTGAATGAAGCAATTAAAAAATTTTATATTGGTTACCAGGAAAAATCTGGAAACAGCTACCTTTCCATATGTTGTAAAGCTTTGGTATATTCAATAAAAATCAAGAACATATTTTTAAAAGGTTGCAATGTATGAGATCTGCTCATCAGTTGCCCCATTTTAAGAATTAAAGCTAAATAGCTTGGGTAAGAAGAGAATAATGAAAATCAAAAATATGCTAAATTCATTTTTGTAAAATTGCTCTAAGTTAAGCAATTCCTCTTGGGAAGATTTTAGAAGAATTTAGTGATATTAGGCATACTAAAAATATCTGGATATCAGAAATATACCTTTAAAATTTAATGGACAGGATGGAATAAAGTGTTAGCCCAACATTTAAAAAAAATACAATTGCACATATCTGATATATAAACCATATAACTTTGGAGGGATGTCAAACAAATGCATAAGCTCTGGGTCTGCCGAACTTCTGAAGGACATGTGCCTGTAATTGGCCTTTCTCATTTCTGTCTTGTTAACAAGTATATAAATAAGAGAAGACTTCAGTAATTGGCTCAGAGTTACTAATGAATTAATTAACTTCAGTCTATTTTACCTAAGCTTTAATAATAAGAACCTTTTTTTTGGTCTAGCAATAGGTCTGACAGACTGAAAAAACAGACATGCAGCAAAGCTCTTGAAAATTAATGAGAAACGAGGAAAGAATCAATGTACATTCTGCTTGCAGAGAACTGACACAAAAAAGACACAATAAACCATGAACAAACACAGTCAGTTTAAAAAATAGGTTAGAAAAAGTGGGCAAATTCAATTATAGAAGTAATTAGAAGATATAGGGCAAGGCTGCCTTTTGGGACTGTGCCAGAAAACATGAATTAATATGAGTGAATAGAAAGAGCCCATGTAGTAATTAAGAAGCAATCACCTATGGCAATGAATACCTGAAAACAGGCTGCAAACTATTAATTCAGTGATCAAAAATATTTTTAGATGATTAATATGGCAAATTTACTTTAAAAGACTAATTTCTGGAAAGATATCAAGACAATAGCACACTATTTTTTCCTCTGGCATTTATATAGCTAATTAAATTTTATAATTTGCAACAACAGTCCTTATTATCTGAAAACAGTAAAAGCAATATTCTGCCTCTTTTTCCAAAAAAACTTTGGTTCTAAAATCAATAAGCTAAACCAGCTCCTGCTGACCTCCTGTTAGTGCATAAGCCTTGATTATTATATTCGCTCAATGTGTGTTTTTCTTACACATCTATCTTTCAGTAATATTAAGCATGTGAATTAATGTACACATTCTCAAAGGTTTTATGCTTTCCCATACCTGGGCAGGGATTCCACACACTGTTTAATTTCAACACTATCAAATAAAAGCAGTTTAATGTACTATTTGTGCATCAAAGGCTTTCTTGGTCCACAGAGGTCTGTTACTTCGGTATACACTATTCCTCCTCTTAGAATACAAAGGCATAGACACGTTACAGTAAAGAGTGCTTCACAACCCACAGAAGGCTAATGGCTTCTGAAATAGGTGATTATCAGAGCCCTGTAGAGCAAGATGAGGGTCTGGCTGGTAATAAATAACCTTGCAATATGAATTATCCTATTTCCACAGCCTTAAGAAAATGTACGTTTCATTTGTGGATCAGAAGTCTGGAAAATGCTGTCTTTTTGGAAATAACAGGGAGCTTCTAAAAGTAACTACTGCATCAGCACCTACTAAAGGCCTAAGGTGCAAAGGAAAATCCTGAAATGCTAACCTTGTAACAAATGATGTTTTTGTGATCATCAATTTGGAAGTCAATAAGCAGCAACCTTTGTATGCCATGCTTTAGGGATGCTAGATTTTTAATTACTAAATTTGCTCAAGGATTATTGCTATTTTGGAGGTTAAGGTGCAGATTGATGACCTATAAAACAAGATTGAATTAGAAACTCATTGGAAGTCAGTATTGCATTGTGAGTGTCAGAGGGCATGGAGATAAGAGATGTATAGGTATTTGAGAAAAATAAAAAATGAAGGGCGTTGACCAGATACCAAGTTAAGCAGACGCTAGATCCATCTATTTCCTTCACCATATGTATTTCTCTCATTTTCTTAAAAGCAAACTGGATTCTTTTGCAAACAAAATAAATAATAAGGGAAGGTAGCTCCTAGCAGAGGTCTCCCATTCTCTGGGTTTGCTTCAGTGTATTAATGATCCTAACTTACGGATGGCAACAGCAAACAAACAGCTCCTCTGCTGGTCAGATAATGACAATGGAAGGCTCCCTGAGAGGCAGGCGATTGGGAACTGGTGAAGTGACGATAACTTAGTGGTGTGGGGATTGAGGGGGGCTGCCAGCTGAATAGGACCCATTCACCATGAAATGTTAATATGACAATAAAGGGGAAAAGCATGAATGAACCACAAGGAAACTAAAAATGACTTAGCTGATTGGAGAGGAATTTGGGCTCTTTGCCAAAGTAAGGTGTTCCAAAGCACACACCTTAACATCTAGAAAGAGGCTGCCCTCTGATTTTAGAAAGAGAAAACATTTTTGAAGATAGAAGACAAATGATATTTATTCCAGAAATAAACTTCCTTCCTTTTTAAATTATTTTCCTTCTTCTCGTCCTTTCATCCAACATACGTTTTCTGAGTTCCTACTTTTTTGTCAAGACCTGGGCTAGAAATGAAGAAAAAAGAGAGGAAGAGTGGAATATAAAGATAAATGAGACACAGCCCCTCCTTCAACGGCCCTATTCTAGAGGAGGAACAGATGTAGGTAACTAAAAGATAATGAAATAAAAGGGGAAGAGGTAATCTGTAGTGATAGTGCAGAGGAAAAGAAAATTAGATTTTCACAGAGGAGACGGCATTTACCCCTATCTTGAAGAATGATGGGCAGTGAAGGAAGGCAGAGAATTTCAGTTGGAGGGAACTTTCTGTCTCTCTACTACCTTCACTAACTTCTTCTTTCTCAAATGAGGGTTATTTTAGGAAAAGAAAGTAGACAAGACAACCATGACTTGTGTGTATGTGATGATGGTGATAGTATGTGTGTGTGGGGAGGGGAGTGAGGATGAAGATTGTGTGGAATGGGAAGGGGATTTCTCTAAAGTTTATAATACTTTTTCCTCATATCTCAAACTTTTGCTATTTCTAGGTTAATATTTTGTTTTAACACATTTTTTCTTTTTACCAACTATTTGAATGATAGCTGGATCCTATTTGGTTGGAAAATGTGATCTTCCAATGCTTTATCTCATTTTTATGAGTGATCAGTCCATTATTCTAATGATAGTTTGATGATTCCTGTTGATTGTACTATATTTATCTATGTATTCAATTATTCCTTTATGAATGTATACTTTCCTTTTGTCATTAAGTAAACAATTAAGTACTTACTAAATGAGAAATATTCTGGTAGGCATAGTTTATTCATTCCCTGCTTCTAGCTTGGAAATTATGGCCATTTCCAAAGTGAAAATAGGAAGCATTTAAAATTTATTAACTAAGAGATCAGAATTAAGCATATGATTATGTTCTAGATTGTTGAGTATCAAAACCAGTCTTATTCCTGACAGATGTATTGTTCAATGAGACCATGTATACTGGTCTATTTAGTTCTTCATTTGTTTCCAAAGGAAGACTATAACACGATAGACTAGTTGATGTATCTACAAACAGGCTTACCTATAAATGGTGAAGAATTTCATACTGGCAAGGGTCAAAAGTTTCCTACATACAAAACCAGCCTTGTTTACTGGACACCCAACATCTAAGCTCCATGTCTCTCCAGAGGCTAAGAAAAGCAAAGCAACTAGCATGCATGAACATTAATTCATTGACTGATTCTTTTTTAAGTACTCTGCTAGGGACTAGGGATACAAAAATGATTAAAACATGAGCCTTGCCCTTAAAGAACTTACTCCCTCAAGAAGTAGATGAATCAGATAAGTAAATCAATTATTATAATATAGCTGTGATAAGAGATATGACAAAAGTGTAGCATGCTATAAGAGCACAAAGAAAGGGTATCTAAATTAGATTGGGACAGCGGGGGTAAGAGGATAAGAGGAACTGAGTTTTTAAGAGCAAGAATTTAATTAGCTGAGGAAGGAGGCCAAGGGAAGGTGATGTGTAAAATAGCATGAGGAGATTGGGAATGTCTTTTCTCTTCAGGTGTTTAAAAAGTACTAGCTCAATATAACGGAAGGGTCGGACGGGGGTGGTTAAATATGCCTACACAGACCATGCTTTCTCTGTCTTTTCAGTCCCTTGAATTCTTTCCTTTTTCCTAACTCCTCTTGTGCCCAAGCGTTCAGGACAGAGCCATATAAGAAGTCTAGTCTTTGGACATTTCAGACATTTGAGAGCTGCTGTGAGTGAACTAATTCGGTATGTCAAATAGGCCTTCATGGCCGTTAGGGCTTCTTGCTAACTGGCCTCAGTAAGAGCACAGAGAAACAGTGCTCATAGATGAGGTCACAATATACTTGTGTGTGCCTCATAAAGATGCTGGCATCTATGGAAATGATTTCCTTCTCTGGGCTAATGTTTTCTTCTTCCTGAATTCAGAGCCTTGAATAAAAGGAACCTTGTTGCAAAGACATCAGTAATTTTCCTATACGCACAATATCTAAGAAAAGGAATCAAGACAATTCTCAGCAAGAAGATTGATCTGAAGATTAGCTATAGTGTTTTATTAGACATATCCATTCCTTTTTGAATTCTCTTTGCCTAGCTAACTCCTACTCATCCCTCTCACTCAGGTCTCAGCTGAAATGGCTTTATTATTAATGGCTTCACATCACTCTTTGAGTAGAGTGTTAGTTTCATGTGGGCAGGGACTGGGTTTTATACTGCTATATCCACAATGCTTAGCAGTGTTCCTGGTACATGGTAGGTGCACAATAAATATTTTTTGAATAACTCATCTAGTCTTTATCTCAATTTCAGTGAAACTTGAAAGCAACAAACTGAAATGGAGTAGAGTAGCTAAATGAAATCAGATAGATAGGTCCTAGAGCTAACTGGAACCCCCCAAAGACTCCCAAAACTGACACTGGCTTTGAAGAGATTTCACATGATGGGATTCGATCCTCCTCCTCTAATTGCTCTTACCTGGCCTCTCCCCATACACGTTTGACTCAAAACTACTCCAGCATCTTCCCATTCATGTGTATGTCAGGGCATTTTTATTACTGCAACTTGTTTTCCTCAGGCCAGTGCTTCCTTCATTATTGAGTGCCAACTGTGCTAGTCAGTGTGCCAAGCATTTGGGATAAAACATGAAAAGACATGAACCTGACCTCAGGAGAACAGAGGCTGCCACGTGAGTGGCAAGACTGGAGAAGGCCCCATCAGTCTCTAGGGAATCACTGCCTGTAATGATACCACAAGGGCATTGCCCTTTCAGCTTAAGGGGTTTAATTCCTGTTAAAATGCATGGTATCCTGGGAAGCATAACTCTTTTTAGCTATTATCAACCACTTTTACCATTGCATGAATGAAGAGTCTGAGAGCAGATTTTGGCCCAGAGTGTAGAGGGACAGGGAATGAGATTGTTGGGAGCCTGAGAGGAAGAGGGGAAAGGAGTGCCAGTAAATTGGGAAAGGGGTAAAAATCAAAGAGCTAGAACAGTGCTTGGCACATCATAGAGAGAAGGCAATGCTTGAGAGTAAGTAAAAGAAAAACTGCTTTCTTCAAAATAGTGGAGGGCTCATCCTTTATTAGGCTATTTCCTTAGGTAGGAATTTCTGGTTGACAAAAAGTTTTCAAAATCTGAAACAGATAGCTCCAGCTGTTTAGGGTTGATGCTAAATTCCAAGTACACTACCAGATTCTAGGACTTTATAGGGAGAACATGTGAAACATATATTTTTTTCTTTTCTAGCAACATTAATTCAAGAGGATTTCTATTTTCAGAAATTATATAAGAAGGAGTTATACCTTGTTTCAAAGATTCTGTATAAGGTTGAGCTTAGATCCATATGCCTGGTTCTCTTGGCTAGCCCCCAATTTTTTTCTCATCAAAGATACTCCAATAGCCTTAAACTGGTCATGAGAACTAGTGGCGAAGTTTCAAAAGAGGACAAATGCCATACTGATGTCTGAATACTAAAGTTCTTTTCCTATGTCTGCGAGTATAATGCTTGCTTACACATACTAGCAACGAACACAATTAGCATACTAATTTGATCCCCTATTAAAGAATGGAAGATTCTTTTGACATAGACAGCTGTCCATGAATAGCTGGAGTGACCCTTGGTCACTTTTCCATCTGTCTTAAAGTGAAAAGTCCAGGCTTTGGCACACACTAGCTGTGTGACCTTGGGCAGCTTTCTTATGTTGCTTGTTCTCAGTATCTTCATCTGTAAAATGGGGGCACATCTAATACCTGCCTTACCTGTTTGTTGCAAGCGTCTTGCTCACAATAGACACTCCCTAGTGCTTTTAAATCTGGCCAGAATCTGTCTATTCTGGGGAATTTGTAGTAGATCTAGCACACACTACTTCAACCTACCCTTAAAGAAAGAGGGGTAGAGAGAGGTTTTACTGAGTCAGCTGTGAGTCTTCCCATGAGGTACATAGGACTGATTTTACCCTGACTTTATTAGAGAGCTGAGAACTCTGCAGCCCTGAAGTCACTATATTGTTTTTGCCCTTGCCTGACAGGATTGTAGGACTCCAAGGAGAGATAAGCAGGGCTGAGGAGTGGCTGCTGTCTGGGAATGCCCTTAGGCCCATCTCCAGTAGTGGTTAGCAGCTTTCAGAATATCAGGTTGATAAATCTAAATAACATCAAATATAATTGCAGGATTACAAGTCCCTGATATCTCCCTATACTGATTTCTTCCCCTTTCCCTGTCTTTAGAATAATAATTCTTATCTTTTTTTTTTTTAACCTTTAGCATTAATATAGTACTTTACTTTTACTACGAAACATTACAATATTGTTACTAACTATAGTCTATAAATTACACTAGTCATATTTTTCCCATGTGTCAACACGTTCTTAATACCTTATAGTGGAATATTCCTGTCTTTATATTCTTAACCATAATCCCCATCTACTGCCCAAATCAGTTATACATTCCCTATATTATCCTCCAGCTATCCTTCAACTAACATTAATCTCCCTAGACTATGCGTTTCAGCCACAATCACGTTCATAAATCAACTGTGTTTGTTATATTCATTATAATGTGTTGTCGTAAAGTCCATCCGTTAACACATATTTATTTATTTATTTATTTTTAAAGATTTTTATTTATTTATTCATTTATACCCCCCCTTGCTGCTCGCGCTCCCCGGGTCAGCCAACCACGCCCCACGGGCGGGCCGCCCCCACCAGGAGGCCCCGGGAACCGAACTCGGGGCCTCCCACATGGCAAACAGGAGCCCCACTGATCGAGCCACAGCCGCCTCCCACACATATTTATATTTGACCTTATTAAACATTCTACATACATCCAGGATCATCTCTCCCTTCTCATCTCACATTCTATCTCCCACCAACCTATACTTCACAGTCCAACTCCATAAGTCTAGTTGTATTTAGACAGAAAAGACAGATGTTTAGTTGTGGAACAAAAATTAATTTCATGCTCTTAACAATTTTGGTATTCTAATTTGAATTCTAGTTTAATGGAAACACACTCTGTTCTGCCCTAACCCATGAGCCAGATGAGCCAACCTGGTGTGAGAGGCACCAGGTTGGAAGAAGAGCAGTCTGATGTGGTCTTATCATTTGAATGTTGGATTATTCCTAAGAGCCAGTGTTGGTTCAGAGGATCAGCTTTAGGGATTTTAGGATCTCTTACCATTTAGTAGCTCTGCCCGTTTGGCTGCCAATTTTGTGAAACAGTTATTTTTTCAACCCCAGTGTAATGAGACTCTGGTGTGTCATGATCAATTGTGACATGTAATTCACATGTTGCAAGAAATATGAACTAACAAAGTTGTCTTTGTAGTAGCATTGCTTCACTCTCTTGCACCTCAATACACTGTCTTGAATGGGAGAACATGGCAGAGTAACAACTATCATGGGGGACTGTCATTTAACATGAGTGTTGGGGGTTCTGCAAAAGTCAACCTTCCAAGTCAAAGAGGTATCTCACTGCACCTCAAGGTTGCAGCAGTGCATACTGATGAGGATGGAGGGGAGAGGTGGATAAATGTGCCTGTGTTCTGGTGCCCAG
Source organism: Tolypeutes matacus (assembly GCA_026826555.1). NCBI lineage: Eukaryota > Metazoa > Chordata > Mammalia > Cingulata > Chlamyphoridae > Tolypeutes > Tolypeutes matacus. The sequence continues at coordinate 48,038,999 of JAKSZT010053887.1, forward strand.
TCTCCTTTTGGGGGAGATTGAAAACCTTGTTTTCTTACACTAGAGAAGGAAGCCCGTTTTTAAGGTCATAAGCCACCCCTGAACTGAATATGAAAAAAAAAAAAAGATTTAAATTCTTTATCTGTCATCACCAAATATCAGTTTACAAACATATCAAGTGTAAAATACATAATCTTTAGGAAAACTAAACCCAATAGTATGAAATGTTTGGGGTGAGGGATATTCCTTCTGATATTTGGGGTAATTGTGGTCTGATCTGTAATTTTAATGTCTTCTACTGAAGATGAAGGAATGAGTATTTAGCTTTTTCATTTGCTAATGAATTTGCTAGTTGCATAAAAAAATTACAAGTTTAGCCCAACCCTTTGATGTTTTTCTCTTTTGAGGTTCTTGAGCAAAAGGGAAAATGAAGCTCGAAGAAGAGCCCAGTGTGGGGAGAGGGAATAGGGCTGGGAAGAAATGTGGCAAGTATTCAGTATATGGTGGTTGGTAGTTGTCATGGTGGTGATGATGATGTTAATAAATCTCACCCAAGAAATGTTTTCCAAGCAGTGATGTGCAAAAGAGAACATGCAACTTTGTGTTTTGAGATATGTGAACTATCTTGAATATAATTTATGACTTTTCTTGCTTAGAATAATTTTTTTCTAGCAAAGAATTTTGAATGCAAAATAAAGGAAAAGAGATTTATGAAGAATTTAGTATACTCAAATTAAAATCATCTGGACCCTGTTCTTCATCCTTCCACTAATTTTCCTTATTTAAAACAAATTACTAAATTGTTGTATGCTTTAATGCCTCAACATTTCCACTTATTACTGAGTAAAATATGTGGAGTCCTTTGAGTTATATGAAACAAAATATCAAATAAATGAAAGATCTTATTTTATTTTATAGTACAATGGATCTAACTGGGCAAGTACACTTAAAATATATTTTTAGAGTTAGAGTCCTCACGATCATGTGGCAAGTGAAGGATCACTTTTAGACTTCATATCAGAGTGTGATGGATTCTTATTATTAGTTTAGTACTACTAATACGATTAGGAACAAAGGGTTTCAGAAAATTCGTAAGTGATAGCCCAAGGATGAATTACTTATTTAGAGAAAATCAGGAATGTTTTGCAGTACTTCCCTAACCTCTCAAAGCAGAGGACAACTGTCCTGACTTCCCACAACACATTCCATAGGGCCATTTTCTGAGATAGAATTCTGCAAAGGATGGTCTGACACATAGGACATTTGTTGCACCACTGATGTTGAAACATATTTTCCTTTCCCTCCATCTCTTGCTATTTATTTTACCTTGCTATTAATTTTACACTGACCCTAGTTTACTGGTGACAGTATATGAAATCGCAGCTTTTCATCCTTCAGATAATTTCTGGCTTTGTGATCTTAGACCCATCACTTTTTACTGAACTTTCATGCCACTGGAGACAGGTTTGAATTTTAATAAAGTTTCCAATCCTTCAGGGCCCTCTCCCCTGAAAGAGCTCCAGCTCCCCAGGGCTGCTGAAGAGTTGACAGAGAGAGTAGAAGCTTTTGTGGACACTGATGCTGATGGCAGATAACTCCAGCTGTCATTACAAGATCATCCAGATAAGGCGGAACAATCAAGTAAGGGCTTATAGTCCACTTGAGTTTTTCTGATTGTAAAACCAGCCATTTTTCAATTTAAATAATTTAAGGATTCCAGCTTCTCTCTACTCTAAGGCTCATTTAGCCTCTTATTAGCTAACTGTTTCTCCAGTTCAAGAGGTGGAAGGAAAGAGTGCAGATTTTTTGTTGTTGTTCATTCACAGCAGTGGGTAGCAGTGTGTAAATAAGAAATAAGCCAAACAAATTTGGTGAGAAGAAAGAATGGAAATCCATACAAATAATCATAATTGATTTTAAAAAGTTAATTAAAAGGAATAAAAAGGGACAAGTACTGCATGGACTAGCATATATCAATAGGCAAATGACACAGAGGAAAATTAATTAGAAAATTGATTTCCAGATAACTAGAAAGAGGAAGCAAACTAACACGGCTCTTAATTTTAACTCTTTTCTAAGTCCTTTTCCTTACAGTATTCTGACAATGATCTTATCTCACATTGTCTCCCCTTCTTTCATTTCAGAATTAGGGAAAAACAAAACAAACCGCTGTTTAAGAAACAGTGTCAGAAACAGTTAATATTGTTTGTACTCTCTGCATTTCTTCTTTTAAACACTAGAGTACTTGCGGTGACTTCATCCCTGGACTCTGTGATGTCAGGGGTCTTTTCTGATTTGCTATTACTGTATTCCCAAGCACTTAGCACTGTGACTAAATGTTTGTTGAGTGATTGAATTAATGGGATTTACTGCCCACAAGATGAGGAAAAAGGATTGGAAAATACAGAGTAAGTTAACATAACATACACACTACACTACTTTATAGGTCTTTTTTTTTTAAATCTGCAAAGGTTCAATTAGAGGAGAATTTCCTCAAATGCTAGCCCTGAAAAATAAAAAAAAATATATATATTTTTTTTGGCAAAAAAAAAAAAAAAAAAAAGGGGTGGTGGTGGTGTGTGAGAATCTATGGAAAAATAGTTTGGGATATTCTGTATTATACAAAGTTCAAAACAGTCTTTACTATGTGACTTTTCAGAGTTTTTGAGATGCAAATTTTCCTTGTGAATTTCCTAGAGAAGGAAATAGCATGATACATTTCCCAAAATTATTTGACCATGTTTCTCTTTTACCTGGCACAGCTTGTGGAAATAGTGGGCAATAAAACATGCATTGGGAAAATTAAACATCTTAATTCAGTTTAATTTCCTTTCTTTAGCATTTAAGTCCTAATTAATTTTTTTCCACCCTAAAAAATACTCCAAAATGTTACTTTACTAAATAATAGATGAGTCAATATTTTAACTAATTACTGCAGTAGAGCACCCAAAATGAATGGTATTGCTAATGAAGGGTTTGATTTTGATCTACAGTATGTTAAAAAATTGCATTTATCACCTAGATATGACATGCTCAATAATTATCTTGATTTTGAACATAGGGCTATCGATCTTTCTGTGTGTGCTTTTAGTAATATAGTTTAGGATGCCTACACATAAAGACCCATGACCGTGTGGGGAAAATAAAGACTGCAAGACTATTGTAGTTTAGTAGAGTGAGTGTGGGACCAGGAGACAAGAGACTGGGTTAAGAAACGGACACTACCACTGATGCAGAGTGTGACCTTGAGTAAACCCCACTCTCTTATCTGTAAAATGGCCCTCTTGTAGTTTTTCACCCCACTTCTCACTTCACTTCTCACCCCCACCAGAATGGGAATCCCCTAAACAAATCTTACATGGAACGCTAATATACACAGCAGACAGAAGACATAAAAGCAGAGGTGCTCTGGTCTCAAGAGGGAGGACACCAATTGGCCTGACCTTCCCTATGTCCCTGAGTATCCCCAAGGAGCCTAAGAACTCAGTAGAACACAGTTTGAAAACCACAAGGCAAGTTATCTTTAGGGTTCCTTCCAAATCTTACTCATAGAAGCAGTAGGGGTATTTGTGAAAACCCTATTAAAGCTTGTGAATCCCTGTAATTTTACACAGCTCTATACAGCATTCAGCTTAAGAAAATAGAATACTGCCATATTACATATTGCAAGCACGTTTGAATTTCAACATATATTTTATTTCAGTTTAAAAAATAAAATAAGAAAAATATTACCAGAAAGTACTCTTCCCTAAGTCACTTTACGAATACATTTCAACATATACACTTGACAGTGAGCTAAAATTGGATGCAAATATTGCCCCTGAAAAGTTGCCCATTTATAGTTAGAACCTCTTAGATTCCAAAGTGCAAGGTTTTGCTAAAAACAAAAAGTGTAATTACATAAATATGCGTATTCTTTTCAAGTCATTATACTATATTATGATTAATAAACAATAGAGAAATGAATGCAAAACTATTCAACAGAAATACTGCTTCTTGAACAGCCTTTAAAATTATGATATGTTTCCTGGGAATGTGTTACTCTAGACAGGGCTACAAAAGGAATATTAACCTCCTTGAAATTTAATAGCAAAGTCAGACAAGTGTAAAAAATCAGTGAAAAAAGTGGTAACATAACTATTTTTGTTAAGATTGTATGTAGGATAAAAGAGATATTTAAAGCTACATTAAGAGCTGCGTAAAAAAGGGGTCTTTCAGAAGAGTCACACAAGCAACACAACTAAAATCATGGTGTAGATTGTTCTAAAGATAGCATTCTTGGAAATGAAAAAAACGTGTACTTTCTTTTGCTCTTCTTATTTTGGACACTTTTACAATTTTTTTTATAGGGTGTCAGACATTAAATTTGCCCTTAAATATATATACATCTATGGGAGGGGGCAGGCATTTGTTACATTGACAAATTACCAATGACCTTTAGTTAAAAGCTAGATCATTTTCACTGTCTTTAATGCACAACTAATGAGTCATTGTAATCTGTAATCAAAAGGGATCTTTGCTTCTGCAAAAAATAAAATTCATACCAAAATAGCATTAATAATAAGAGTAGTGGTTAAAATGTATGATGAAATAAACCCTATAAAATTGCATTTATCATAAAACACATTACTTGCCCAGTCAGGTAATGTTGATTTTGAAAACAGGCTCAGATTTTAAAATATTTCATTGTTATTATAATCCCAAAATATTTCATTAAAATCTCTTATGGTGCTTTTACTTCTTTTAGAGAATGCTAGCTTGAGACATTTTAAAAAATAAAGGTCAAAAGTCATAAAGGATAATAGCTGATGGTTTTGATAATGCTAATTATATATTACTGAGAATAAAGATAGAAAAGGAAATATGAATACTAAAGAAAGATAAACATCCCAATGCTGGATTAAAAAAAAATAATGAGAAAACCCTTAAAATGTCTTTGTACTTCACTGTCATAATTCAAAGACATAATGAAGCCTGAATTTAAAATGTCAGTTTCTGTGAGTGTTGATAACTTGGTTCTTTGTTGGGCAAGTCAAAATGTGTCTGTTTGATAGGCAAAAATGACGGACTAAAAATGGGAGAAGTTGGATCTAAAAAAAGGAACACACGCACACACAAATGACTTTTAAAAAAAGGCCCATAACGTACTTGAAGGAGAAGACTGGTGGGGTAGGAGGCAGTATCTTTAGGAAGTCCACCAAGCAGCACTAAAAGGCACTGTCCGTGGCCAATCAAAACGATTTCTGTGACTGCTGGGGCTCTTGCATCTCTGTCTTTACACTAGACTGGAAACCCTTTGTACTAATTACTAGACTGTACCAGATTTTCTGGTTCAGTTCAATCTTATAATTGACTGACAGTGATGGGTAAGGAAGGGGAAAAATTCAGGCTCACCACTGCAAGCAGAGGGTCAGAAATGGTTTCATAGAGAGCTGGTCACAGCCTGGCACTAAGAGCAGGGTTAAGCAAGCATCACCAGCATTTTCTTCTAATTCTCAGGTTAAAAAAGAAGTTGGGAAGAAAAAACAATTCTTATATGGCTGCTCTGTGCTCTCATCTTACAAATCAATTCTTAGCATGCAACCGTTTTAAATCAAATGAATGGTGAATGGCTTCAAGTGTAAATGATAATTTTAAAGGTTACTGGTTTTTTATTTTGCTTTTGGGAAGTAGATATAGTTTTGTCTCCAAAACACAAATAGGGTGGTCTTGCTAAAGTTAAATAGTCTTTTATCCTATTTACAAAAACCAGGAAAAACAATGCTGCTATTTCACTCCCAGGGCCAAAATTCACTAAAGTACAAAGCATACTTAGAAAGCCTATGATATTCTACATAATCAGAGTTAAGCATTTGAAAGCCCTTATCATCAGAATTCTCACAGCCTTTGCTTGTTGGTAGTTCACCGATTTGAATTTACTGTGTATCCCTAGTAGTTAATAAGATGGCTTATTGTTGACCATGAATCCATACTTTTAAAAATAAAAGTTTAAATAATAATGTACATGAACTTATAGTTAATGCGTTAAAAAAATAGAACACATTGAGCAGTGGATTAAGACTGAGTCTGCTGACCACTATTTGTTATTTACTTAGAACTCTTCTCCACCCACTTTATTTCCATCCAAAAGAGCAACCCTGGCTTTAGTTACAGCAAACATCAAAAAACACAGGTGCCAAATCAGGGCCAAAATGAAAACTCAGGCCATTCCGTAGGTAAGTGAGAATTCTCTACTATCATGTTGAGGTCAATTGGCTTGAAATTTAATCACAGGTTAAGTCCCTTTTTTTCTCCAGGCTAAAGAGCAAGCAACACCTGTGCCAGTGGCAGCTCACATTGCAGTTGACATAGCAGCCAGTTCAATTTTTAGTTACAAGTCAATTACTTACTGGAATAGAAAGGGAACATTTCATTCATTCCATGGATGGCCACTTTTCCAGAGAAACCTGTCAGGTTTTCTTTCTCCAAAAAAAGAAAAGAGAAGAAAAAGTGAAAGTTAAAAATAAGTGATATGCTGCAAAGTTTCAGAGCTAGGCCAGTACGCTACAGCAGAGAAGTTGTGCAAATAGCTTACCTTCCAAACACTGAACAGAGCTGCGGTGCAAATGAGGCCTATCCCAGCTGACAAGTCCTGGGACTTTCATCAGAGTATCAAAACAGGTGAAATTATAATAGGTGATCTACACCTGAGAAGAGGGACCAGCTGACTGTATGAAAGAAGAGAGCAAATGAGTAAAATGTCTTCCCCCAGCTACAGTCAGCCCTTGTGCAGGGGGAGTTTAAAATGTACTGGCTATACACTTTTGTCCAAAGCTGTGGTTCTTTTTTTCTATTTTTTCTACTTTCTTTCTTTCTTTCTTTTTTTTTTTAGTGAAGCTAGATTAGTTCATACAAAACTCAACAATACAGCACTGAAACCCATTGTTGATATTCAACATTTTTCACATAGCGGAACAGAATAGACAATACGGTATCTAGGAAACCACGGGCTGGATTACAAACTGATGATATCTCATCCTTCTGGGGGCCTGTAATCCTTTTTATTACCTACCACAGTAAAAAAAAAAAAAAAAAAAATCAGTGTGTGGGAGGAACACTCTCAGAATAAATCAATAACATTGCCACTCTTAGGAAAACAGGATAAATTAAAATGAAATCTTGCTTATAATGCTAAGTTTAAAGTACTATTTGCCTTTATGCAAGTTAATGATTCTTAAGCTTATTTCATTTATTTTAACCTTTATGTGACCTTCCATAGCCTTTTTTTTCTATTAAATTATTTATAAATGTTTGCTTAAAACTGTGTTCAAAATTAACTTGGACCTTCAATTTCTCATGACAAGTACTTGGAAAATCACTTATTTCAAAGTATTTAAGATTGTAACTAAGGCATGAGTACAAAGTAATTTCATTAATTTGATTGAAAATGCATGGGTTGGGTTAGTAGGAAACTATATTTCTTCCATTAAGAACACACTGAAATTCAAGGTTTTAGGGCTTACTTACTTGATATCCAATTCAATAAATAATTTTCACTTTAGTCCCCCCATTTTTTTTCTTCCAGTTTTTAAATGCATTTCCTGATTATGCACAAATGCAATGCCATTCTTTACAAGGAAGTTACACCTACTAACCTTTATGAAAATTTGGTCAAATCCTTTTTCAAAACGCAATCCAGTTCCCATACTTTTCTTAAACCTCCAAGTGGTCTAGGTAGCCACAGAAGTGATTGTTCCTACCAGTTTCTTTTCATCACTTCTGCAATTGACCAATTGACAACTGATTGATGGTTATCTTTTCACTTCAACAATGAAAGAAATTACCATCACTATAGCTATGTACAGTAAATGCCTCCAGAGTAAATTACATGATTCTAAAATTCTCCTTAGCTCACTTAGTAAAACATCAACACAAAAAAGTTTCTTTTTGCGCCTCCTTTCCTGTACCATGGATTTGGCCTTTCCTGTCAGCTGCAAAAAAAGAACTTGACAGCTTCTTTAAAAAGAGGAGTAGAAAGGAACTTGAATAAAGGATGGCACTGGGCCTGTGTCAAGCAAGTGGCCATTCTTTGCACTTGGAAAAAAATTATGCATGTGAGTACAGATAAGCCCTATAAGAATACTCTAAAGACCATTCCCAGTGACCTTGAGATTCTCTTTCCTTCCTTAACCATTCCTGAGCATTAGAGTAACAACATAGATTCCGAATGTGGAGGTGCCAACTGATTTTGAGTAGGTGCTGTTTCTCATTGAAAAAATATCCTTACAGTTTAAACTTCCCATACAGCACTGAAAAGACTCCCTTGCTCTTTCTAAAAGTTCTTAAACAAGTGCTATTATGCACATTCATCCATTATCATATGTTGATGGACAAGAGCTTAAATTCTACCACGGAATCTAAATTTACTATAAATGTGTAGTTTATTCTCACATGAAAGCCTTGAATCTTGTCAAGGAGGGTATTCAGAAACACTTTTCTACCCCAGTACAATTAGAGTCATTTTTGTTCCTGGTGAAGGAAGTATGCTGCTCTGAAAGATTGGACTGATATACTCTTACTCCTTCTCTCTCCTTTTTTAAGATCACATTTTAAAAGTCAAAACAAATCCAAATAGGCTTGATTTTTTGCTATTTCCCTTGATGTTTTAGATCCATAAAATTTGTTCCACAAAATATCTAAAGATAAACTGAACCAGTTTTTTTCTTTATTAGAGAAGTTATGAGTTTACAGAACAATCATGCAAAAAAGACAGGATTCCCATACACCATCCCCCACCACCAACACCTTGCATTGGTGGGGAACATTTGTTACAATTGATAACACATTTTTATAATTGTAATATTAATTAAAGTCCCTGGTTTAACTTAGGGTTAACTGTTCGTATAATATTGTTCCATGGATTTTTAAAAAATTTCATTCTGTTGCCATATATACCATATATATTCTATTACCAGTTTTTTTTTTTTCCTAGAATGACTTGGTACTATTCTGAACTTTTCCCACTCTATCAATATTAATTGATTTCTCTTACCCATCCCCAATTTTATTTTCTGGAGTTTCCTGAAAGGAAGTTATATAGCAATAAAGGAAAGTGGATTCTATTCTTATTCACTATTGACTACATTTAGGACTTGGGATAGTTTTCTAATATTCCTGGCCTCAGTTATTTAATCAGGTGATAAATTTTTATTAAATGCCAACTTTTAATTTAATAAAAGGGATAGTGGGACGCGGATGTGGCTCAAGCGATTGAGCTCCCGCCTACCACATGAGAGGTCTGTGGTTCAGTTCCTGGTGCTTCCTAAAGAAGACAGTGAGCTGGCATGATGGGCAAGCACGGCAAGCTGATGCAACAAGATGATGCAACAAGAGACACAAGAAGAAAGACATGATGAGAGACACAAGGCAGGGAGCAAAGGTTGCCGGTGCCCCCTAGAGAAGACAGGCAAGACAGCGAGCTAATGCGACCGGTAGGCGCAGCAAGTTTATACGACAAGACGACACAACAAGAGACACAGGAGGAAGAACATAATGAGAGATACAACAAAGCAGGGAACGGAGGTTGGCTCAAGAGATTAGTGTACTTCCCTCCCACATCGGAGGTCTCAGGTTCAGTTCCTAGGGCCTCCAAAAGAAACAAAGAAGACAAACAGACACAGCAAGTGCAAACAACGAGGGGGTGGGGAGAAATAAATAAAATAAATCTTAAAAAAAAAAAAGGGATATGCTTTATAATATATGAGAATTATGAGATGAAATCCTGCCCAACAGAAGTATACAATTTATTTTGGGAAAAAAGATATATGGGTAGGAAATAGCTAGTTAGTGAAACATTATGTATCTATTATGCAAATGCACATGTATTACATATTGTTGCATGACACTTGTCATATAGATGTCACTAAATAAATTTTGTTCATTTAAAAAATGAGTTATCTTCCATATCACATTTGCTATATTTGTCAATATTATTATTCAAATATCTAAGATGACATTCATAAAATCTACCACATTTATATCTTTGCTCTTCAAAGACATCATCCTAGCCTAAAATGTCACAGCTGGTTAATAAAATTGTTTTCAAGATGCTGTGGTCTGCCATCTTTACCTACACCAGTCTACCCAGCACACCACTGCCAGAATAACCTTCCTCCAATTCCGCTTTCATCCTGTTTTATATTCCTTGGTTCTAGAACCTATAATACCTTTTTTCTCTTATTGCGTAAAGTTTAAACTTTTCTGCTTAGTTCCCAGGGTGCTGCATAATCTTGTTCCATGGCAATGCTCCTTCAATCTTATTTCTTTTTCCCACCCCCCGAGATGGCTCCCTCATCTGTTTGCTTGTTGTTTTTGCTCATTGTTTGCACTCATTATCTGCTTGTTTTTTTTCCTTCCCATCTGCTCTTTGTTTTTTGCTTATTGCCTCTCATTGTCTGTCTGTTTTTTCTTTAGGAGGCACCGGGAACCGAACCCAAGACTGCCCATGTGTGTGGTGGGTGCTCAACTGCTTGAGCCACATCCAGTCCCTAATCTTATTATTATTATTATTTTTACATTTAATACCTAATCTTATTTTTGAATGTCTTTTTACCAATCAGAATTGGTCTTCTTCCTATTACATACATGCCTAGATGCACATCATGCTGTTCTGCTTTTTATCTTTATTCTGTGTATTCAAGATCCGACTAAGTCAGAGTTCCCTTATGAATCTTTCCCTTAAGAAGCAGATACTCTGGATCTCTCTATTCTCTAATGTCTTTTTCATTTATTATTGACTTTAATGTGCATTTAGCCCAGTTTGAATGTCATCCTCTTTACCAAGATTTCTTTATCAAGTCAAATAAAATGACCCTCTTTTTTACTATGTGCCATAGTTCTTCATTATAATATATATTATCTTGGATTGATTGTATCTGCATATCTTTATCCCCAGATAGAATTTTAAGTTCCATGAAGAAAGGAACTGCATCTTATGCTTCTTTTTAAGTACCATTATTGGCATACATATGCTCAGTAAATGGTTATTCAATAAAGACATAGTCCTTGCTTCTAAGGAATTCTCAATTCAGGGAGGAGTTTATATTTGTTGTAAGATTAAGATGGTGGCTGAACAGCTAAATAAAAAAGATCTCTGGGCTGCTGAAAAGATCAGCAGTTCCTTTAAAAAGTCAACTGAAATTTCTTTTTGTGGTACTGGGGGCCAGGGATTGAATCTGGCACCTCCCATGTGGGAAGCAGGCACTCAAAGTCACTCAACTGCTTGAGCCACATCCACTCCCCTGCCCAAATGAATTCTTAAAATAAGTATTTAAATGTTTGCATATACAGTGATGAAAGGCAAAATGTCAAAAAATTTTTAAAAATTTTGCTTTTTTAATTTTTAAAATTTTTTAATACCCCAATTTTTAAACTTTATTTTAGTTTCTCTAAATTATTATGTATTTTATTTCTTATGTTTAAACCTATCATTATTATTTCATTATCCTATTAATCGAATTTGGCAAAATTCTTGGCTTCATTTTTGAAGAAGTTTTGGATCACAGAAGAGTTACAACTATGGCAGGGCATGATCAATGGGGTGGAGTGTCAGTGATGGAGGATATATGGGAGGAAGTTTACCTCAGCATACATATAAGGTATATAAATATGTTCCAATGTTCATGAGGCATTGCCACCATGGGTAGCAATTGACACAACAACCGAAAGATTATTGCATTCCCATCCTGGGGAGATCTGCCACATTCTCTAATGGAACAGCAACAATTCCCCAAGTACACTGGTCATTACCAGTGAAGAAAAATGGTCCACTGATGGGTCTTTGATATTGATGACTATGCTTATGAGCCTTTTGCTCTTGAGTTTGCAACGTAACCTAGTGTTGTAGTGTGCCTAAGATTTACCTCCTGAGAGCCTCCTTTTTGCTCAAATGTGGCCTTTCTCTAAGCCAAACTCAGCATATAAATGCATTACCTTCCCCCCGTGAGGGAAATGACTCCTGGGGATGAGCCTCCCTGGCACCAAGGGATTACTACCAAGCACCAGCTGGTGATACAACTGGAAAAAGACCTTGAATAAAAGGGGGAAAAGGTAAAGACAAATGAATGTATATGGCTAAGAGACTTCAAAGTGAGTCGGGAGGTCATCAGAGAGGTAACGCTTATGCATGTCTCAGCAGGATCTCATAGAGAGCCAAGGTAGATACTACCTCAAATAGTGGGGCTCCTGAGGGCTCCAGGGACACCCAGGTCCTACAGTCATGGCAGATAGCTCTGGAGTTTGGTGCCTGGCCAGTGGGCCCTACTTTGGAGTTTGTGCTCCTGAGTGTGACAGAGTAGGACTCAGATGTGACTTATCTACACATGCCTCTTCTGTCCCTTTTATTTATTATTTATTTTTTAAAGACTTATCTATTTATTTACTTTTATCCACTTTTAATCTGCCCTGCCCGCCCCCCCCCCATTTTTTTTTGCTGTTTTTGTGTCCATTCACTGGGCAATTCTCTGTGTTTGTTTCCTGCCCTCTCTTCTCATCCTTTTTCTCCTGTCTTCACCGGAATTCGATCCTCGGAAACTCTGATGTGGGAGAGAGGTGTTCTGCCACCTGCACCACCTTAGTTCCTGTTTTTTTGGGCTCATCTTGTCTTGGCTCTCCCTTGTGTTACTCTCCTGTTACGTCATCATCTTGCTGTGTGGCTTGGCGGGGCCTGGCACACTCACATGTGGGGCCTGGTGGTGCGCCTGCTTGCAGGGCCTGGCGGGCCACACACCTTCTATATTTTTCTTTATTTTACCAGGTAGTCCCAGGGATCGAACCCAGTTCCCTCCAAATGGGAGACAGATGCCCAACCATTTGAGCCACATTTGCCTCCCTGTCCCTTTTATTTGAACCTATAGTTGGTGCTGGTGTTGATAGATGTACATCCTAGAGACTTTAATCTCTAGGCTGTCTATGTGCCAGCTGGGCACTGAGCCTCAGCGCAGTTGCTTCACCTACTCTCCAGTTCATTGGACTCATCCAGGACAACTAACAAGGAGGTGAGGATGGACAACCACCACACCAAGGAACCGATAGAGTCTACAACTGCAAGCAAGAGAGTATCATACATCGAAGTCCATTCTCAATTGGAGGTGGAGTGGGCATCACTATCCCAGAATCCTCAAGATAGGGGAATAAAATATGGACTAGAGTAGACTTACTCAGATTCTACTATAGACTTACTGTGAGTCTAGCAATGGAAGAAATTATATCATTGATATGGAGACAGTGGCCACTGGAGGTGCTGTAGTCAGGGACAGGGAAAAAGAGGTGCAATATGGGGGCATTTTCAGGACTTGGAATTGACCTGAGTGACAATGCAATGACAGATACAGGCCATTATATATCTTGCCAAAACCTACAGAATTGAGTGGGAGAGAGTGTAAACTACGATGTATCTAAAATCCATGCTTAGTGGCAATGCTCCAAAATTGCTAATAAATTGCAATGAATGTACCACACTAACGAAAGAAGTTGTAAATGTGGGGAAAAGTGGGAGGTCTGGGGAGTGGGGAATATGGAAATCCCTTACATATTTTTTAATGTAACATTTTATGTAATCTAAGTATCTTTCAAAAATAAATACTGCGAATAGTCTCGCTGTCCTGATTTTGTGATAATCAGGATAGGCTAAACATTCGCTATATTAGAAACCATGTATGTGTCCCCAGACCTAGTTTTTCTCCCTAGGTCTGGTTTTTAGAATGCTGGTAATAAATTAAGCCTGATATATTATATGACCATCCTGTATGGGAAAAGACTAATTCTAGGTATCTTTGGTCAACCTTAAGAGATATAGCAGGGGGACGGATGTGGCTCAAATGGTTGGGTGTCCGTCTCCCATATGGAGGGGCCTGGATTCAATCCCCGGGACCTCCTGGTAAAAATTAAAAAAAGAAAAATATAGAAGGTGTGCGGGCTGCTAGGCCTCATGTGCGGTTGTGCTGTCAGGCCACGCAAGCGGGTAAGCCCCAGGCCCTGTGCACAGTGCACCGCCAGGCCCCATGCGTGGGTGCGCCCTCAGGCCCGTGAGCCACACGGCAAGATGATGATATAACAGGAGAGTGACACAAAGGACAGCAAAGATGAGATGTGCTGAAAAACCAGGAACTAAGGTGGCACAGGCAGTAGGATGCCTCTCTCCCACATCAGAGGTTCCAAGGATTGAATCCCGGTGAAGACAGGAGGAGAAGGATGAGGAGAGAGGGCAGGAAACGGACACAGAGAGTTGCCCAGTGAATGGACATAAAAACAGCAAAAATGGGGGTGGGGGAAGAAATGGATAAAAGTAAATAAATAAATAAATAAATAAATAAATCCTTAAAAAAAAAGTATAGGGGCGTAAGATATGGACTATAGTTAGTAGTAATACTTTGACGATGCTCTTTCATAATTTGTTAACAAATGTTTTACAACAATGCAAAGTATTTGATGTGTGGGAGCCCTGTATGATATTATGCATGTTTGTTTTGTAAGTTCACAATGTTTACTGAACACTTATAGTTTATGTGTGATCATGTATGAATGATATACTTGAATAAACTGTTTTAAAAAAATTGTCAAAGAGCCAGCATAGATATTACTCCAAAAACAATAGAAAGTGACTAACAAGCACATGTGAAGGTACTCAATTTCATTAGTCTTTAGAGAGATGTAAATGAAAAATCACAGGTATGTTTACCATATAAAAATTTAAAATAAACATAGAATTATACATCACAGAGAGTGAAACCTAGTGTTATCTATAGTATAATTATAATATTTTTCTTCAGTTATAACAAAGGTAGCACACCAATGTACAATATTAATAGGGAAATCTGTGTACTGGAGGCATATATAGGAAATCTGTGCTTTCTGCATGATTTTTCTATAAACCTAAAAATTCTCTAATAAAGAGTTGAGAAAATTAAAATAAATAAATAAAAATATATTTAAAAAAATAAGTGTTTGCATAATGAAGACTATCTCAGAGTCAATGGTTTGGAACTTGGAAATTTCCCATAGAAACATTGTTGTACTTTTGGCCAGTCCACAAAATGTCTATTTAATACATAACCTAGTCAGGCTATGGAAACATAACCATTTATTGAACATTTACTAGTTTGAAGCCCTTTAATATGTACTTTACATAAATTATCTCATTTAGTTTTCAAAATAATCTTATGAATAATCGTTATTATTGTCATTTTACAGATAAGAAAACTTAAAGAGGTCGATTGAATTGCTCATTGTCAAGCTTGTCAGTAAATGGCAGAGCTGGGGATTGGAACCTCGATCTGTCTGGCTCTGACTTCCACTCATTCCACTATATACTCGAAACAGACCTCAATGGTGCAGATCGTATTAGTCCTCAGTTAATGATTATGGGGAGACTGTATCTGATAAATATGGAGGAGGAAAAGAAGAAAGAAGAGCGTTAACAGAAAGGATTTTGAAACACATATGATGGTGGCATGTGTGAGAAATAACAGAATGTGAGGGCAGGCCTTAAAGTCAGCTTCTTTAGTGATTTTTAATTTGGGATGGGCAGTCACAGACCCTTCTGAGAATAAGTTGAGGGCTATGGACTCCCCAGTTGCACATAATCTTTTTGCTTATTATTTCTTGGAAGTCATGGACCTCTTAGGAAACCATAGGGTTAAAATAAAAAACAAATGAAACCTACCACCACTCTTCCCTGCTTTGGGTGCGGAGGGATGCTTCTTTTTCTCTACTTCTAAACAGATGGATCTTAATGACTACATATTAGAATTAACTGGGGAGCCCGCCATGGAGGTTCTGATTTAACTGCTCTAGAGTGGGCACTGAGTAGCAGTAATTTTAAGAAAGCTCTCTTGGTGATTCTGGCATGCAGCTAAGTTTGAGAACCATTGTTCTAAGCCAGTGGTTCTCAAAGTATTATTCTTGGACCAGCAACATCAGTATCATTTTGAAAACTTGTCTGAAATACAAATTCTGATATTTGTTATAAATACAGAATCTTGGGCTCAACCTAGGCTTACCAAATCAGAAACTCTAGGGGTGTAGTCCAGCAACCTTTGTCTTAACAAGCCCTCCAGAAAATTCTGATGCATGCTAAAATTTGAGAACTGCTGTATTAAGATGTTGGAGTCCTTGAAATCTTCGTGTAACAATGCCATGGCAATGGCCTCATACCTGCTTTTCTCGGAAGGCGGATAGTGGCCACCTGCGAAGAGGGGTTGTTTAAATTTGTGGATGGCTTGAGTGGGATGGGAGTACAGGAGTGACCACTCTGTCAGGACAGAAGATATAGATTTGAGAGACATTGTAATAGAGATTTCAGTTTAAACTAGCAGAATGGATGAATTCTGTGAAAGTATATAACATGTATATAGGCAAAATAAACCCCAAAGACAGCAACTCAAGAAATGCCTACAGTTGGAGAAAAACACCAGCAAAGGAAAGAGACAATAGGTAGAGTCAGGGACAGAAGCTGGATGTGCAGTGGCTTAGAAACATGAAGATAGGCTAACAGATCAGCAGGTTAAAAGGAAGCCTAAAATTGATCTTAGGAAAGGACAAAGGAGTTGGCTAGAAAGAAGTCATTGATTACCTTTGCTTGAGGAATTTAATAGCGAGGTGGAAGTAAAGACAGACTGTGGGGATGCAAAAGAACAGGAAAGGAATGAGATGCAGTGGGTATAAACAAAGTCTTGCAAGAATCTGGTTGGGACAGAAAGAAGGACTGTTATTGGGGGCAGCAGTTTAAGGGATGGAGGAGAGACGTGTGCATATGAAAAAGAACTCAGGAGACTATTCTTTAACGAGGGAGGGAAGAGCACCTATTATGAGAACAGTCAGGAGAGGGAAAGAAGTGAAAGGATTAAGAATTGCCTTAAGAGTGGAGAAAGAAAAGAAACATAGAAGGATTCAGGTGGAAGAATGGTTTGTGAGAGTAAAGATGATGGGGTATGAAATAGGGTCATGCTTGATGGTTTCAAACTTCTATGTGAAATAGGACTAAACTCATTTATTGAGGCTTTAAATTTTTTTTTTTTTTTTTGGATAGGGGATAGCAGAAAGTAGGAGTGCACAGTGATTAAGAAGAGGAAAAACTGAAGGTAAAGGAAGTGCTTTACTCTATGGCCTGACACTCTTCTTCCTTCCAAGTCTCTCTTCTGCATATTTCTTTTATGTTAACTCTCTCCTGGTTGACTTCATTTTCCCATTTTTCAGTGGCTCTTTTTCTACATGTTCCATAATAGGTTGTGGTCCCCAGAGTTTGCCTTTAGCCCTCTTCTTTTTTCAGTCTCCACTTTCTCCCTGGCTATCATTCCCGTGGCTTTTTTTTTTTTTTTTTTGAGGTATGTGGGAAGCCAGCACTCAACCACTGAGCCACATCGGTTCCCTGAGTTGGTTTTTTCATTTGTTTGCTTGTTTATTTTTTTGTTTTTAGGAGGCACCAGGGACTGAACCAGGGATCTCCCATGTGGGAAGCAGGCACTCAATCGCTTGAGCCACATCCACTCTCTCCCATGGCTTTTTTTTTTTAGATTTTATTTATTTATTCATTTATCCCCCCCCCCCCTTGCTGCTTGTGCTCACTGGGTCAGCTAACCACGCCGTGCGGGCGGGCTTGCCTTCACCAGGAGGCCCCGGGAACCGAACCAGGGGCCTCCCATATGGTAAACGGGAGCCCAACTGATTGAGCCACAGCCGCTTCCCTATCTCTTGAATTTGAGATCTGTATTTAACTGTCCACTAGATAGACAGTACTTCAGGTTCAAAATGATTAAAATCAAACTCTATCTGCTTCACTGTGAACCAACTCAAACATGCTCCTGTTTGTAGATTCTTTGCTTTCAATAGTTTCACTATTACTTTGGTCTCCAAAGCAAAAAGCCACCAATGATCTCTTCTTATCATCAATCCTGATAACTGATGATTGGCTAATTTTTATCAATTTTACTTCTCAAATATTGCATCTTTTCTAATTCATATTCTAAAGTGTAATCCTCCATCATCTCTTATAACCTCTTAGAAGATCTATCTGGTTTTAATATTTCTCATCGGTAATGGTTAATTTCAAGTGTCGGGAAGCGGCTGTGGCTCAATCAGTAGGGCTCCCGTTTACCATATGGGAGGCCCCGGGTTCGGTTCTCGGGGCCTCCTGGTGAAGGCAAGCCTGCCCGCACGGCGTGGTTAGCTGACTCAGGGAGCACAAGCAGCAAGGGGGGGATAAATGAATAAATAAATAAAATCTTAAAAAAAAAAAAAAAAAAATTTCAAGTGTCAACTTGGCTAGGTTATGGTGACATGGCATCCAGGTGTTTGGGCCTTAGTAGAGACTGAATACTTAACCATGAGCCACCAAGTCCCATGTGACCTGAGTTGCCATCAAGAACTGGGTGTTGCCTGGTCCTCCAAGCCATAAATTTGAGCATGCACAGCAGCATTCTGTCATCAGATGGAAGTGGTATATACAAGACTGGGCTCAAAAGGGCCCTGAAGGCACAAATAAGTTACATGAGGAAGTGGCCCAAATGCCCATGTCCCCCACTCCTGCCATATTACCTTTGCTCTCCCAGCCCACAGCTATGGCCTCTTGGGGAGTTCCTTATGATCAGGTGACTGAAGAATAGAAAACTCAGGCCTCGTTTATAGACAGATGTGCTCCATGCGTAGGTACCACCTGAAAGTGGACAGCTGCACCTCTGAAGGCCCATTCTGGAACATCCCAGAAGGACAGTGGTGAAGGGCAATCCTCCCAGTGGGCGGAACTTTGAGCAGTGTACCTGGTTATTCATTTTGCTTGGAAGGAGAAATGGCTAGAGGTGCATTTATATATGATTCGTGGGCTGTAGCCAATAGTTTGGTTGGAAGGTCAGGGATTTGATAGGAACATGATTGGAAAATTGGTGACAAGGAAATCTGGGGGAGAGGTATGTGGCTAGACTTTTCCAAATGGGCAAAAACATGAAGATATTTGTGTCTCTTGTAAATGCTCACCAGACCTCAACAAAAGAGGAATTTAATAATTAAGTGGATAGGATGACCCTTCTGTGAATACCAGTCAGGCTTTTCCCCCAGCCACTCATTGCCCAATGGACTCATGAATAACGTGGTCATGGTGGCAGGTTATGCATGGGCTCAGCAACACGGACTATCACTCACCAAGGTCAACCTGGCTACATGCCCTGCTAAGTCCCCAATATGCCATCAGCAGAAAGCAATGCCTAGTCCTTTACATGGCACCATTTTCTGAGGTGATCAGTCAGCTACCTGGTGGCAGGTTAGTTATACTGGACATCATGGAAGGGGCAGTGTTTTGTTCTTACTGGAATAGATACTTACTCTGAATATGGATTTGCCTTCCCTACATGGAATGCTTCTGCCAAAACTACCATCCATGGATGTACTGAATGCTTTATCTGCTATCATGGTATTCTACACAGCATTGCTTCCGATCAAGGAACTTACTTCACAATAAATAAAGGGTGGCAATAGGTCCATGCTCATGGAATTCACTGGTCTTACCATATTTTCCCCTTACCATGAGGTAGCTGGATTGATAGGATAGTGAAATGGCCTTTGAAGACTCATTTATCGTTCCTGTGGGGTGACAAGACTTTGCGGGGCTGAGGCAATGTTCTTCAGAAAGCTTCATATACTCTAGATCAGCACCCAGTCCATGTGCTCTTTCTCCCATAGCTAGGATTCATGGGTCCAGGAATAAGGGGTGGAAATGGGAGTGGCACCACTCATTTACTCCTGGTAATCCACTAGCAATATTTTTGCTTCCTGTCCCCACAGCATTATGCTCTGCTGGTCTAGAGGTCTGAGTTCCAAAAGGTAAAGTGCTTCCACCAGGAGACACAACAATGATTCCATTGAACTAAAAGTTAAGATTGCCACCCAGCTACTTTGGGCTTCTCATACTTCTGAATTAACAGGCAAAGAAGGGAGTTCCTACTGGGTGGGGTGATTGATCCTGATTACCAAGGGGGAAATAGGGTTGCTACTATACAATGGTGGTAAGGAAGAATATGTCTGGAATGCAGGAGATTTCTTAGGGCATCTTAGTACTACCATGCCCTGTGATTAAAGCTGATGGAAAACTACAATAGCCCAATCCAGGTAAGACTATTAATGGCCCAGACCCTTCAGGAATGAAGGTTTGGGTCACTCCACCAGGCAAAGAACCACAACCAGCTACGGTGCTTGCTTAGGGTAAAGAGAAAAAGGAATGGGTAGTAGAAGAATGTTATAACCTTATGACCAGTTATAACCAGTTACCAGTTATAACCTTATGACCAGTTGCAGAAATGAGGACTGTAATTTTTATGAGTATTTCTTCCTTATTTTGCTATGAATGTATATTATATATTTATATACATATAAAGCAAATGTCTGTTTTCTTACTTCTCTTATCCCCTTATCGTATAACATAAGTTGTATTAACTTTACATTATAGATTTTTCATCAAGGATAAGAGTCAATAACACCCAAAGAATTGTATACTTTTCTGGGGAAAAGGTTAGTATATATTCAGTTTTATGCAGGACAGTTGTATTATGTCAGGCAGAAGTATGAGTATATTGTCATCTTTATTTGGAGATTAAATATGGTTTAAGGAGATGTGTATGGGTGCCAAGTTGAAAAGGGGTGGGCTGTGATGGTTAATTTCATGTGTCAACTTGTCTAGGTTATAGTTTCCAGTTGTTTGGTCAAATATTGGCCTACTTGATGCTGCAAAGGTATTTTGTGGGTGGGATTGCATCTACAAGCAACAAAGGAGATTGCCCCCAGCAATATGGGGAATCTCCTCATCCAATCATTTAAAGGTCTTAAAAGCTCTGAGAATTTCAGAGGTTAGAGGAGAATTTCTGCCTCAACTTCAGCATTGGCTTTTGCCAGATTTTCCAGCCAGCCAGCTTCCTCAGGGGAATTCAGATTAAGGACTTCAACATCATCTTTATTGGAGACTAGCTTATGGTCTGCTCTAAGGAGTTCAGACTTGCCAGCCCCCATAGTTGTCAATTGTGTGAGCCAATTCCTTATAATAAAGTATATATATTCTGTTGGTTCTGTTTGGAGAACCTTGGCTAATACATGCTCTTTAACTCATTCTCCATTTTGTGACCCAAGATATCATTCTAAAGTACAGATCTGTTTAAGTCTCTCACTTTTATTGATTATCCATTTCCTATAGCTATATCTTTCTTACTGTGTTCTGAGGAACCCTAAGATTCCATAGAAGTATTTCAAGGATTCCAAAATTATTTTTATAAATCTGCTAGTGAAAACACATTTAGATCATTGATCAAAGTCTATTACTGCAGCATACACGATAGAGATGCACATGCCAGTGGAGAAAATTTTATTCACTAGATAAACAGACCATGAGAGAAAGACAGTTGGTACCATAGTCTTATAACACACCCAGAGAAAAATCCAAAAATATGCATTCATGATTCTTAAAGAATAGGCAGGAAAGTAGGCCCTACATGAAAATTTTCCAAAGCAACTGAGCCAAAGTATAAGATTGCCAATTTCTCTATTTCACATGTCTTTGCATGCAATAAGAGTGATGTATTATTTAATAAGAGACATACCACATACTTAACAGGAGAAAGTGCTTAGGTCAGCTTTTACATATCAAATCAGGTGAGAAAAATGTGGAAAGATGTATTTGTACTGCTGGCACAAAAGCAATGGTAAGGATAAGGGCAGGAGTAGTGATTTTTATAAAAACTATTACTGAAATATGTTTGAGAAATCATCTAATTTGTATAGACAATCATTAGCTCTTAAGAAAATGCTAGCATCTTTCCAAAAACAGCTTTAATTTATTCTATGCAGACAAACACTTTTATTAAGATATACTCTTTAAATCAAACTGTTCAAATTTATTTTCACACCTTTTTTTTTTTTTGAGCGATTATTCAACATTTTTCTCACTTGGAATTTATGGAACTCTCAGATGCTCTCTTTTTAAAAATGTTTTTAAAAATCTTTGAAAAGATACTTAGATTACATAAACATTACATTAAAAATATAGGGATTCCCATATGCCTCACTCCCCACACCTCCCACACCCTCCTACATAAACAGCATCCTTCCTTAGTGTGGCACATTCATTGCAATTGATAAATGCATCCTGGGGCATTGCCACTGAGCATGGACCATAGTTCACATTATAGTTTATACTCTCTCCCACACATATTTTCACACCTTTTAAACATTTATTAGCTGCTTACTATGTGCACAGGATGATTTATAGCCTGAGTTTCATAATTCACTTTTTTGTAATTGAACTTTGCTGTCTCTCTCTCAACAAGATGTTGATATGAATATTCCAAATGAACAAGAATCCATACTTAGCTAAATCTTTATCAGCTGCACAATGGTTGTACCAGCTTTCATATTTTTCTGATAATTTTTCATCAGCTGAAAAAACCAATTTAGTCATGTTTATAAGGACAGATGAAGTGCTAGCAATGAAACAGAAACAAAGTTAACAGGAAGTGGATGTGGCTCAAGTGATTGGGCTCCTGTCTACCATACAGGAGGTCCAGGGTTCGATTCCAGGACCCCCTGGTGAAAAGCAAGCTGGCCTGCAGAGCAAGCTGGCCCACATGGAGAGCTGGCGCAGCAAGATGGCACAACAAAAAGAGACACAGAAGAGGGACAATAAGAGACATAGAAGATCAAGGAGCTGAGGTGGCGCAAGAGAATGAGCACTCTCGCTCCACTCTGGAAGGTCCCAGGATCGGTTCCCGGTGCTGCCTAAAGAGAAGACAAGCAGACACAGAAGAATACACAGAGAGCAGACAGCAAGTGCAAAACAATGGGGTGGGGGCGGGGAAATAAATAAATCTTAAAAAAAAAAAAAGACAATGTATGAGACAAAATAAATGGGAGTTTTAAAAAAGTTAAATATCTTGCCTTATCTTATCTGTCTCAATATCTATTATATCTCCCCTCCAAAGTCCCATCTTCTAATCTTTCTTTTTCCGTTGTGAAGCTATTTGCTACCATATACTCAAGGTCATAATGGAACGTAGTCATGCCCTGTGTGTCCTTTCAAAGAAAAGTGATTAAATGTCTGAGTTATGGAATGAGACTTATATTTGAGTAACAACTCTGCCACTTGCCAACTATATTAACTCCAAGGTTAAACTATTGATGACTCATCTATAAAAGGATATAATAATCATAGCTGGGTCATCCCATTGTTAGGGGGAAATAAATAACATAACATATCCAGAACATTTAGCCTGGGATACAATACACATTAAATTTCAATTAGTTATTGTTGTTGCTGTTGTTGTTATACTTTACCTACTCCTATTTCAAGAGCCAGCACAAATAACTACCTCACTCCTCCAACCAAGGAGACACCAAGGAATACTCCATAGCAGAACTGGAATTTGGATTAGATCTTGAAGGTGAAACATGACTGAAATTGCATAATCTAACACAGGTACTAGAGCTAGGAGCTAGAGCTAGAGTTACAGAGAGAGAAAGAGAGAGAGACAGAGAGAGAGACAGAGACAGAGAGAGACAGAGACAGAGACAGAGAGAGACAGAAAGCAGAGTGAGAAAAGAGAACAGGTTCCATCTCATGCTCTCTGTATAGCTTTTGGCTGGTTAGTTAATTTCTTTTAATCTGATTTCATTATCTATAAAATGAGGTTAATAATAGATTTTTACCTGTTTTTTTTTTTTCCAGAAAAGAAAAAAAAAAAAACACCTAGCCTGTGTAATCCAGGACCTGTCACTTAGTAGGAGCACCAGTGTCCTTTCCTCCTACCAGCCAGACCATCTGCTTCTCTTTCTTCTCCCTTTCTCTACCTGAATCCTATTTGAGTCATCTTGCTTAGGCTTTGCCCAGGTTTAATCACCATCCAAACTGTCAGAGACTAGGTGTAAATGAATTGTTTTCTCCTCATCAGGTGTACAACTCTACTGAAAGCAAACTCTGTTTCTGGGTAGCATAGAAAAGAAATTTGGCATCATCCTTGTTATTATTTTTTGAAGCATCTATTTAAAAGTTTCGGTAGACTGATACCGATATCTAAAGTTAAAAAAAAAAGGTCTTTGTTCGAGTAGTAACTAACAAGGTATATTCTCTCTGATGTCCAGTAGCATATATCTGGGACATAATGCTATTTAGTGTTACTGCCTCTTCAATAATGAAAATAATGATAACTAGTATTTAGTGAGTACTGTGCTTATTCTGTACCAGATGTTTAGAAATACCATTTCATTTAATCCTCCCAATATTATTTCCTTCATTTTAGAGATGAACACACGGAATCTCTGAGAACTATAGTAATTTTGTCCAAGTCACACAACTAGTAAGCAGATCTGCACCTGAAGTCTCCTTTTTACTCACCTTATTGTTTTTATTATTTTCCTCGTTGAGCAAACATATTAGACATTCAAAACAAGTTGGATTCAAGCTTTTTCAATGTTTTGATCAAGACTATGTTCAATAGTCAGTGGTATATAATTTTGAAGGTATGATGCCAATTTTAATTAATTTCCATAGGTTTGCTAATTAAAACAATTAAGAAATAGGGCTTATCCATTGTAACAATAATTGGAGGATCTCTTGGTGAACATTATCCCTGAAGTTTCATACAAGCACAAAATGGTGTGCATTTCTTTAAAAATAGCTAGAAATCTGAAAGAAGTAATTATTACTTCTAAAGTTGTGCCTGCATTTATCTTTTTAAAATTGGATGTAAAATTTTCCTTGAGCTTCTGGAAGCTGCTTCTTCCTGCCTATGTGTTCACAGTAGTAATAATAATTAAGAATAGTACCAGACTACTTTTTTTCAATAGCAGCATGATTTGCAAACTTTAAACTTGGAGATAAATGTTGACAATACAAAGCCCTGAGAGATGAGAAAATGAGGAAAGCAAGCACTGAAAAAGCCCAAGGGAAAGGCAGGAGAAATAGCTAATATGAATTAAACTGCTCTGCTGCCAAGAGGAGCCATTCTTTGAGAGAAAAGAGATTCCAAAGTTTGAAGTCATAGAACTTTTAAAGTCAAAGCATATATCCTAGAAACTTAGTACAGGACATTATCCTTGATAGCAGCAAAGTCGAAATGTACTGCCATAGTTAATATGAAAAAGAAAAAGGAAATACAAGAACTCTCAAACAGTTTAGCATAAGTGGTTAAATGCAGGGACTCTGGAGTCACAGTCTAAGTTTTAATCCTTATTCCATTGCTTAAAAATGGGGATAATAGAACCAATCCCAAAGGGTTCTTGTAAGGATTAAATGAGTTAATTTATGTATATCATTTAGAACAATGCCTTACCCAAAATAAAGTTTAATTTTGTAATTATCCTCACTCACATTTAAAACATGGAAAAAATTAGTAATTACCTCAAGATACCCTAGAGCAACCACCTCTATTGTATCTTATCCAAAGGATGTTATATATCCTTGCAGATACCCTGAGTTTTTGGGGAACAGTGTTTTAAAACTTCAATATATTCATGAGAAGCCTTAAAAATGTTGATATCCTGAAGAGTAACTTCACTTCAAGGACTCTATCCTAAAGAAGTGACAAAAATACTAACAACTACATATAAAGATATTCATCACAACATTGTTTATAAATAAAAATTAGAAAATCTAAATGCCATAAAATGGGGAATAAATGAGGAGTTATTTAAAAAGATGAATGGGGAGTTATTTAGAAAGATGAAGGTATGCTTATAAGATGGAATATTACATCAACATTAAAAAAAGCCTCTGACTGTCTTTCATAATAAATGTTAAATTACATGAGAAAATGCTTGTGATGTAATGGTAAGTGAAATAGACAAAATATAATGTAATAAATATTTTGGGCTTTGCTAGCCAGATAGCCTCTGTCACAAATACTCAGCTCTGTTGTGTGGCACGGAAAGCTGCCACAGACAATATGTAAATGAATGGGTGAGGCTGTGTTCTGATAAAATTTTATTTACAAAATGAGGGTTAAGGGAGGCGGCTGTGGCTCAATCAGTGGGGCTCCCGTTTGCCATGTGGGAGGCCCCGGGTTCGGTTCCTGGGGCCTCCTGGTGGGGGCGGGCCCGCCCGTGCGGCGTGGTTGGCTGACCCGGTGAGCGCGAGCAGCAAGGGGGGGATGAATGAATAAATAAATAAAATCTTAAAAAAAAAAAAAAAAAAAAAGAGGGTTAAGTCTACAGGACAGAGTTTGCCAACTCTTGGTTTAGAATTTTAGGGGTACTTACTGTTTTAAAATATTTTTCTATATTTTCTAAATTTTCTACAGAGAGAAAAGCATGAATTACTTTAACAATCCAAAACTTAAAACAATTATTTAGAAATAAAATACCCTGTGCTATAAAGGAGATTACACAGATAGTTAGAAAATGGCTATAGTAGACTTCTCTAATGTAAAAACATATATCAAAATGAAAAACTCCAGTGGTATCATATCACACTTAGAATAAAGTACAAATATTTTTATCTAGCCTGGAAGGCCTTAAACATCTGGACTCTGGCTATATATCTCAGGGCTCATTTCCTACCCATCTCTTTTTCTGGCATATATGTTGCAAATAACTTTTCTGTTTTGTCCTTTTATGTATTAATTTAGCCATCCAGAAATTAATTTTTTTTCCTATGGTCAAATAAAACAAGTCTCCAGGGTTTTTTTCCAAGTATTTCTACAATCTGTTTTTTCCTCTTAGATCTGGGCTCCATCTGGGATTTGTTTCAGATTATAGGGTGATGGAGAGAAAAGTGTATACAACACCCCTCTGCTAATTTAGTCAGGCAAGGTGCTCTACCTGCAGAAAAATACAACCTTTTTTAAAAAAGCCATTTGGTACTTAGGACTCAAAACATCGTGAAGCGATCTAACAAAATATCTCTTGTATCAAACATTGTTAACATGTGACAGTGTATTTTCAATCAGTCATTTAGATCAATATTTCCTGAACTTCAGTCATTTGAATATAACCTTTATAATTTTTGCCATTTCCACATTAACATCAATAATATTACTTAATATTTTTAATAGTCCCCTTTTATATTAGTAATTTTATTTAAAAAGGAAACTTTATATCACAATTTAATGCTCTAATTAAATTTTCTCAAAGCATACTGAAATAAATGAGTATTAAAATAAATTTTCACCTATATACCACCAATATCACTCATTTATCATCACACTGGGAAGCAGTGATCTAGTTAAAGTTAAATGTTTAGACGTTTGGAGCTCCATAGAACAAAATACTGGTATGACTGACAAGTTTTGCGGTTTTATACTTAAAGTGCCTTTTTTTTTCCTGTGTCCTTCTCTCATAGCATTAACTGCAAATTCACTTACTAGCTTCTGTTACATTATTTGGTGTTCCAATATGTGATGACTTTAATTTCAGGTGGTGTTGGTAAACACTACACATGCATCCACACTCACACATTTTGTTACTAAAACAAAAACTCCCTTTGCCTCTATGGACAAAACATTCTCTACAACTCTAAAGAAACACATCCTACTGTTGAAGACAAGTTTTTTTGTTTGCAGATGCAAACACCTGCCACCATTTTCGAAAAAGAGTGGCAGAAAAGGAATAGTAAAGAATATTTCATTTTGCCTAATTTTTGAAAGTGGATAGATTCAACATTAATTCCAAGTAGCACAGTTCTTTTGAGAAGAATAATCCTACTCGTGTCCAAGTGGATCCCTAGACAGATGGAATAAAATGTCTGGTGAAGATATATATATATATATTTGACCATATATTTACACTATATATTAGTCTTCATGTTTAGAAATAGATGATGATATTACAACCTTAGATTTAGACAACGGGATTTCAGTAGTTAGTGAGATAATCTGAGGCAATGTACCCATAGATCCCAGGAGAATAAGTAAGCTGAGGAAAAAATATAGTAGAGTGTGTTTGTTTCAATCCAAATCATATGTGCAGCTATGTGAAAAGGGACACTGTTAGGCTGGTCTCTGATATCTAAAGTTAAAAAAAAAAGGTCTTTGTTCAAGTATCAACTAACAAGGTATATTCTCTCTGATGTCCAGTAGCATATATCTGGGACATAATGCTATTTAGTGTTACTGCCTCTTCAATAATGAAAATAATGATAACTAGTATTTAGTGAGTACTGTGCTTATTCTGTACCAGATGTTTAGAAATACCATCTCATTTAATCCTCCCAATATTATTTCCTTCATTTTAGAGATGAACACACGGAATCTCTGAGAACTATAGTAATTTTGTCCAAGTCACACAACTAGTAAACAGATCTGCACCTGAAACTCGGGTCCTTACAAGATCAAGTTCTTTCCATGAAACTATGATGCTACCCTAATCAGTCCAGGCCCTTCCACCTCCTGAGATGATCCCTTCTGTCCTGGAAAGGAAATCTAGCAGAATAAAGTCCTTGGGCACCTCACATGCAGCCTCTCTCGTGGCAATAGGGAGGAGAGTGGTACAAGGAGAAGTACAAGTCTAGTTTTCACTTCAGAACCATGATGATGATGATGATTGCAGCAATTGTTTGAAAAACTGCAGGAGCCACATAAACCCAGTACCTCAAAACAAAAAGTTTTAGACTTTTGCAAAATGTAGCCTGTCATTCAGGCCACAAGTATTGATTCAGGACCAATGGGGGTGCAGAGCTCTGTATTAGCTCCCGGCACCTTCCCCCACCCTTCTATTAAGTTGAAATAATTCATGCAGTTTTGGCTGAAAAGAAACAAACAACATTCGCAGGACTCCATTTCATAAATCCCCCTGCAGGGCACTGACTGGCAGCTCATTGCATTTCTTAAAGCACGTGTTTCACATCCCTGGGGAGAGCAAAAACACTTGCAGTAATGTAAAATATGAGAATATCAAATGAAATGTTTGTGGAGACTTTCCTATAGCTGCTGCCTAGGAACCCCTTCTCTGTAGAAATGTTGCCAGGATTCCTGGAAATTAAACAGAAATAAACATAAAGAGAATAGACTGGAGAGACATTTAGACCCCCAGATCCACCACTTTTTAGCTGAGTAATCCTATTAAGTAAAGAAGTCTCTGAGATACCATTCCTCATCTGTAAAATAGGGATAATTTCATCTCTCTCAGTGGGCAGTTAAGGAATTGAATGAAGTAATGATGACAGATAAAACACCCAGCAAACTTTCTGGCACTTAGAAGGTACTAAACAAATGTTAGTCTCTTTCCCCTTTTGTATCCCAAATAGGTCCAATATGCTGATTACTTACCTATTTACTTTATTTCTAATTTGACAAACAAAAGCTACCAGGGAAAATGTAATCTAATAGAGATTGAGGTGGTCAGATATTTCTCTTGGAAACGTATTTTGCATAATAGATATATTTGATCTGGGGTTGAAATTTCTTTGCAAAACACAATTAGGATGTCATGTGATCTGGTCTGCAGAAAAAATAAAGAAGGCTATTTCAATAGTGGCTTCATTTTATAACTTTTGTGAGTAATATCACCAAAGTGACCTTTGGGAATATACTAATTCTTATTTCATTATGTCTGTAAGTTTTAAAATTCATAATTGTATTCCAAATGGCTTCTACAATTATTTTTTAAAAGCTATTGATACGTGAGTCATTATGTATGACTTAATTATAAAAAATAATAATGGAATAATAGTAATATTGTTAGCTAAAATAAGCACTTAAACATGACGGTATCTGATGCATGCATTTTAACTGTTTTGCCTCATTTAAATCCACACAACAATCAAAGAGAAAGGTATTAATATCCTACTTTACAGATGAGGAAGCTGAGGCACAGAAGTATAAGTGATGTGTCTAAGATCTAGATTATACTTAGAATAAGAGACACAAAAGAGAGGGAAAAGGAAGGGAAATGATTGCTCTTTATAAAATTTTAGCCTTTCTAAATTAAAAACAAAAATCTGAGGCAACTTGGTGTTTTTGTTGGTTTTGCTGGTTCCCAGAAGTAAGCTCAGTATGTTGCCCTACCAAGAATATTCTGTCTACAATAGTTAGGATTTGTTTCCTGTTGCCAGTGGCTGTAATTTTCTAATATAAATATCTGGATGCAAAATACAAAACACTGAATCAAATACTATGATATTTTA
Organism: Tolypeutes matacus; assembly: GCA_026826555.1. NCBI lineage: Eukaryota > Metazoa > Chordata > Mammalia > Cingulata > Chlamyphoridae > Tolypeutes > Tolypeutes matacus. Next base: position 48,069,099 of record JAKSZT010053887.1, read on the forward strand.
TATACATAATAAAAAAACTTGATTTTTGAGGTATTAATAGGATTGAATAATTTTTTAAAAGTTATTTCCAAGATCCATGGATCTTTATAGGCCGAGTCTTTCATATGAGAAGATGAAGAAGCTTATGGTACTATCTCTATTTATGTAACTCTGCATTAAATGTTCAATCCCTTCGTGTCAAAGCCAAGAAGGTAAGTAATTTGTGCACGTTGTGGTATGGCTTCAAAAACTGATATTAAGCTGTGTTAAGAGAACTATGGTATCTAGAAGGACACAACCTGAGCTGGTGATTCCTTAAATGGGGGACAGTGTAAAGATCTGAGAACAACATTTCAAACAATGTGGATCAGTGTAGTTCCATGAACAAAGCCTATTCCATGAACATAGTTATACAGGTTGGAGATGTGTGTGTGTGTGTGTGTGTATCTACATGTGATCTATCATATCTCTCTCTGCCGCCCCCTCCTCACTGTCTAAATGAAAGTATCCTGTGGTCAGATAAGTCAGGCAACAACTATTTAGACACAAACAGGTTTATTTAAAGCAGGATTCTTCAAAGTCCCTTCACCTCTCCTAGTAGATCTGAACTGACCGTGGTGGTGAATTCTGAGGGGGTTACATCAAGGCACTGTTGGGCCTATATCAGGATTAGAGTCACAAATATTCTGCTCAATCATTCAAAACCTATTTACTGCATGCTTATGGTAAGCCAGGAGTTGGCTAGGGTCTGGAAATACAAAGAAACTAAGACACAGTTGTTCCCTCCAAGGAGCTCACTCTTTGATAGGAGACACGGAAACAAAGCAGACAGATACAGCACAGTGAGCTTAGGGCTATGACAGAGGTAAGCAGAGAAGCTTTGAGAATGGGTGTCTAGCCTTTTCCTGATAAACACATGAAGCCCGTTTCACACTGGCAAAACAATCAGTTAATAGTGGAAAAGTCCTTTCATCTGATGCCTGCTCTGTTCATTTGATGAACAAATAATTAAATAATGAATATTTTGAAAACAGTGTCTTAACTGAAATGATTTCTTGTTTGGGGTATTGAGAAGCAGTCAAAATCATGTAAATATGCATAAAATTTATGCATAAGAGGCAGCTTAGAAACCAGTGATCACTCAACCATTATTCTGGGCAACTAACCTATTGAAATATGAGTGGTTTGCCTATGGCTGTAAGTAAACCATGAAGCAAGTAACTGAGTCACTTTATAAATTCTCATATCTCAACTAGGAGCTGCAATATAGCAGTTCACAAAATAATGAACAATATTTATTATTATTATGCATAAAATTAATTTATAACTTTAGGGTCCTAAACTCCGTTTAGGTTCCCTTAAACGGAGTTGACCCAGGAAAATGCATTCTGTGACTCCCAATAACATATATTCTCAACTTTTCTATGGGGAATATGAGAGCCAGAGGATTTTTCTGGAGTTGGGAATCTCTGGGTAACTGTTAAGAAAAAGAGAATAACTCCATGTCCCCCCCCCCGCCCCCCGCCGCCAACTTCTTGTGGGGTTTTATAGATATGTCACAAATTAGATACTCTTCTCTTTGAGAGGTGGAGCCTAATTCCCCTCCCCTAGACACATATCCAGAGATTCTAAGCTAAAAATTTGAGACTCAGAGAGATTGTCACTTTCTGTGAGTTACATAAATTATAAGTGGAAGATCCAGGATTCAGATCTATGTTCACCTGACTCCAAAGGCAGCAAATGCACTTTCCATCATGCAAAATTTGGACTTAATGCAGTAGACAATGGGAAGGAAATGATATTCTTGAAAAAGAAAACAGCACAATAAAAGAAGATTAATGTGAGGAATGCAGAGTTTTGGATGTTTTATGTCAAAGGATGATGTCAAGGGGGACCATATTTTCCCCTCCCTGTGCAACTCTCTCCACTCCCTTTCTTGAATGCTGAGAATTTTCTCTGTGGAATATATGGTCCTTGGTTCATGAGCTTTAAAGATGTGTAAGACATAATCCTGCCTGGAATGAATGAGGCACTTGTATTGGCAATATCAGCTGTTTGATTTCCTGAAATGTTCTGCTGAGTGAATATGGTTATATCTATACTATTTGGAAAATGACCTGTTCAAGGGTTCCAAGTATTCCTTAATAGCAACCACCAGTCAGTGTCAAATCTGGCTTGAACACACTGTAATTTCAATTAAGTGGCATACCATTTAAATATGCACATAAATAAATTGCATAGAAAAATTATGGAAGGGGAGCAGAGTGATCTAACAATAACGCATGTCAAACTTATAGTAAACACCTATCATGACAAATTTCCCTGACATTCTTTTCTCTGGTGAAAACACATACAGTAATATTTCCATTAAGGATGCTTTTAACAATAAACTTTGATGTCAAAAGCCTGGTTATAAAAAAGAAAAGGAGGGATAGGGATAGCTTGTGGGGGATTCTTGTCTCACCACACTCAATGGGACATTCTCAAGTGTAAAGTGTAAAGCTACATATCGTAGCTGTTCCACAAATGTTAGGTACATTCTTTCTCACTACTTTGAACCATGCCAGAAGACTTCACAGCTCCCCATCATACAATAAATTGAGGTGTCTAGTTGCTGCTTTTGCATTCATGGCACCCAGCTATTTCTGGGTGGGTAGGATGAATATCGACCTTTCTAACTTGTTGCTTCCACAGTTTTCTCAGGCAAGGTCTTTATCGAATAGCACAGATATCATAAACTATCTTGTACTGAGATAGGTTCTGATCTCTTGATCTGCTTAATGGCTAAGCTATTCTTATTATTTGTTTTTCATCCTTATATGATGCTATATCTGTTAAAGTTATCATTGGTTATATTTCCCCTACTCCTTATGAAAAAAGGTATACTGGGGGGGGGGGGCGTTAAACTACTGGAGATAGTGCCCTTGAGGATGGCCAGAACTTGGAGTTTTTTTTACAGACATAAATCCTATATTATTGAAAAATTGTAAAATTGTGTATTATTTTTCATGTGAAAATGACCCCCTTTTCTCATGTTGTCTTTCAGTATCTAATGTTATCCTAAATATCTGTGATCCAAGATTATTTAATGTCCTGTCCCTCAGAGAGACAAATCATGACCATCTAAATCATGACACAATGCGTGTATTAGCCTGTATATTCTGCTTGATTCTTGGAATTCCTTAGAATGGTCATCAATGCCAACTTTGAGAAACCTTAATAGCAACGCCAAGTGGCTAAGATCCCCATTTTGCAGAGAGAAAGCAGAGGTAAAATTTGTTCTAATCTGGTAGTAGAATTTGTATCAGAGAGATGTTAGTCACTCATGGTACTATATATTGATTCTAGGTTTTCTTTAAAAAAGAAGAAAAGTGCTTATGAAAGTTTTGCACAGAAAAAGAAATCCATTTCTATATGTCATTCCTTTGTCCGTTTTTTTGGATCATACAAATTGCTTATAAAATGAACCATCAATGTTTATTTAAAAAGACCTACTTATTCTTGACATAATTTTCGAAATAAAATATTGAAAATAAAATATTGGAAAATATTCTTCAGCTCATTTTAGAAAAAAAGAACAAAGGTTTAAATTACTCTCTGAGGAGTCAGAAATGTAAGAGACAGCAGATAGATAGATCTCTCTCTAGCTTTTACTATTGCACTACAGACCCTAAAGTATGCAGCAAAATAGACTGTATGAGAGCAAGTGTCCTCTACAAGACTGGCAGCACACACCATCAATTCTATTTACATAAGTGTTTCTGGAAATTCAAAGCAATACATGGGTATCTCAAGGATTTACATTAGATTCACTTTACTGAACAGTCTTGGGTTCATGAAACTGGAAGGGACCTTGTCCACTCATCTAGAAGAGGAAAAAAGGAATGGAGTCTTTACTAAAATAGAAAAAAATTGCAGTTATACAGGCTTAAGGTTTCTAAAGGAACAGGAAACAGATATGAAAAAATAAACACAATCTATAGAGCACTAGAGAGTGCACTTTTAGCACACTGGTACTAACATGGCTGGAAATGCTAGGGATGTCTATATCATAAATAATAAAATTTTACTCAGAGATTGCTTACCATTTGTTAATGTTGCCCTTGAACTTTCAGGTCAATGATACAAATTATATTAATATTTCTTTTAGGTAGAAAATTCTAAGTGCCATGAAATTATATAATGTGAAAAAATCAACAACAAATAACACACCGGGGGAAAGAGCAATATTTAAATAAAATACCTTCAATTTTCCCTGTACTCAAGTAATAGCTTCTATTTTATCATAGTTTTACAGTTTCCTTGATAGAAAAGGCAAGATCAATAGCAAGACCCTTATTTTAGAACACGTGGTCACTGGACAGTATTTTTCTCTTTCTATAGGGTTATCTCCCGACTTCTGAAAGATTATTTTTATCATCATCTTGCTGTTCTCATATAAATCTTATTTTCATCCTGAAATGAGACCAATTCTGGTATGGAATCCTCAGTTACAAATTATCCATGACCAAAATCATTATACTTGGAAAATGAAGTTCAAACTAGTGTGTTTGAATTATGGCGTGAAGAAAGCCATTGAAAGGCTCATTCTTGGGGTTTTTATTATTATTGTTATTTTTATTATTATTTAAAAGCGTTTTTCACCCAAATGTTCTATTCCTGGAAATTATGGTATGATCTCAAAGCTAAAGGCACAAGTTCATTTTTATTTTTTATTTGTCGTTGTTGTTTTTATTTTTATAGGAAAATATAGCTCAACCAAAATAAATAAACTGTGTATTTTACAGACAAAAGGATGGATCAAAACATGTTTTTTTAAAAGGATTTATTTATTTATTTACTTTTATCCATTTTTAACTCCCTCCCCCATTTTTGCTGTTTCTGTGTCCATTTCCTGCCCTCTCTTCTCATCCTTCTCCTCCTGTCTTCACTGGGATTTGATCCTTGGAACCTCCAATGTGGGAGAGAGGCATCCTACCACCTGCGCCACCTTAGTTCCTGTTTTTTTTGGTACATCTCGGCTTGGTTCTCCCTTGTGTCACTCTTCTGTTAGGTCATCATCTTGCTACATGGCTAGTGGGGCCTGACGGCATACCTGCTCATGGTTCCTGGGGGCTCACCCGCTTGTGGGGTATGGCGGCACACCTGTGCACGGGGCCTGATAGCTCACCTGCTCACAGGGCCTGACGGCTCACCCACTCACATGGCTAGTGGCTTACCTGCTCGTGGGGCCTGGTGGTGCAACCACACATGGAGCCTAGTGGCCCATGTGCCTTCCATATTTTTCCTTTTTAAATTTTTACCGGGAGGTCCCGGCGATTGAACCCAGGTTCCTCCATATGGGAGACGGATGCCCAACCACCCTAGCCACATCCATCCCCCTGTCATATCTTTTAAGGTTGACCAAAGATACCCAAAGTTACAGTCTTTTCCCATACAAGATGGTCATATAATAAATCAGGCTTAGTTTATCACCAGCATTCTAAAAATCAGACCTAGGGAGAAAAATTAGGTCTGGGAACACATGCATGGTTTCTAGTTTAGTGAATGTTTAGCCTACCCTGATTATCACAAAATCAGGACAGCGAGAATATTCACATAAAACATGTTTTTTTTTAAAAGGGAAAAAGTGAGCCTTTAAAAAGTAGATGTGGCCAGATATTTTTTTATAATGAATATTTGAATGAGTGGATTAATGAATGAGTCTATCAACTAACCATCCAAAAAAGTGCATTGTACATTTATTGTGTAAAAGCACAGTGCTAATTGTGGGGGAGACAAAGATGCAGAAATTGCAAGCACCACTGAGAACTAAAATCTAATGGACCTTCTCTACACAAATGAATAATATTTAGAATCTTCTCATTGTGAAATTTCAGAGTTCTCATAGTGGTTTCTTACTTGTAGTTCTCACAACATTCACCTTTTATTCACAAGTAGTCAGGATTAAGAAGCAACAAATACTATTTTGTTCAAGGAAGTATAAGTTTGCAGACCTAAAGATGAGCAAACCAATAGTCCCTGCCCTCAAGGAGCTTACAGAATTTAAGAAAAAATAAACATTATTAAAAAAAATCATACTAATGAATTTATGATTATAGAAGTAACTGTTATAAGAAGTGCAGGAACCAGTTCTCTGAGAGTGTGTAACAAAGGAATCTGATCTGGTCTGGGGGTAGGTGTTGGTGAAGGAAGACTTCCCTAATGTATGTTTGAACTGAGACTGGAAGGATGAGCCGGGTCAGGTTGAAGAGATTGAGGAGTGAGGAGAGAAGAACATTTCAGAATGAGGCTACTGTGGCTTGGGATGTGTGGCAGTTTGATATTATTTCTAAATTCCCCCCAAAAGAAAATTATGTTTGTAAATTGGTTGGTTCCTCTGGGTATGATACCTTTTGATTGTATTAAATTAAAAGGTTTTAAGTTTACTTGATTAAGTCAGTTTAGGGCTTTTGATTTTTTGATTTGACCATGTCAATAGGGCATGACTCTGGTTGAGTCCCTCACTCAAGAACACACATGGAAGAGGAGAGAACTTGAACATTTTGGTCCTGCCATGTTAGTTTGCAGCTGAAGAGAACAGAGCAGCTGAGCTGCTGATAAGGTCGGGAAAGACATGAGCCCTATGCCAGACTGATTATAGGAAGCCCTGAGAGACGAGCCCTATGCCAGCCTATAGCTGAGATCTGAAGAAGCTGGGCCCACAGAACCTTAAGAGGAAGAAGGAAGGAGAGACTAGGCAGGGTTGTCCGCCATCTTACTTCAACACGTGGCAGCTGACTTTGGTGAGAAAGCAGACTTGAGTTGGACTCTTTAGGGCCTTGTAACTGTAAGTTTTTATACCAAATAAATACCCTTTATAAAAGCCAACAGATTTCTGGTACTTTGCACCCCTTTGGCTGACTAATACAGAATTTGGTACCAGGAGAGTGGGGTATAGTCTGATGCAATTACCAAAAATGCTGGAACGGTTTTTTTTTAACTGGGTAAGGGGTAATTTTTGGAGGAATTGTGAGGTGCTTGAAAGAAAAGGCCTAGATTGCTTTGAAGAGACTGTTGATAGGAATATGGATGCTAAAGAGACTTTTGATGAGGGCTTAGAAAGAAATGATGAAACTATTATTGCAAACTGGAGGAAAGGTGATCTGTGTTTTAAAGTTGCAAAGAACTTAACAAGATTGACTCCTGATGTTATATGGAAGGCAGAATTTGAAAATTACAAACTTGGACATTTAGCCAAGGAGATTTCCAAACTAAATGTGGAAAATGCAGCCTGGCTTTTCCTTGCAAAACATTTTCCTTATAGCAAAATGTTAGAGGAAAGAGATAAGCTGAGAACCAAATTGTTGGGCCCAAAGAAACTAGAAACTAATTCCAGAAATTCCACACCTCTGTAAGTCAAGCCCAAAGATGATAGTTCCCCATTTGAGGGATTAACTAAACTTGGAACTTGTAAGCCAGGATTGAAAATGCAGTTATCCCAGAAAGACTTGTGGAAAGTTTTACTGTCTGATGGCTTGGATCCCTGCTTCCTGCATGCTAAACCAACAAGCTTTTTGCGAGATCTGTATGAACAAAACCACTGTCAGCCTGGACTAAAAGGGACATGGAGGGGAGAGATGGAAGGGAAAATGGCTTTAAGAGGAAAACTTTGGACACTGATATCTGGAATTAAGACATCTTCTTGGGTCAAGAGAGGAACCCTACCCATGTGTACAGAGAGGGTGAGTTTGCCCCAGCATTTGAAGAGGATGGATGTTCCAGCCTGCTGTTCAGGTTCAGGGAGAATTTTGCCACCCCAGGCTACAGAGAGGGTGGAGCACATTCCCCAAGGATTGGGGAGGATGAGGTCATCACCCCAGTTCTCTGAGAGAGGTGGGCCTGTTCCCCATAGATTAGGGAAGGCCAGGCCACAGACTCACTGTTCTGAGGAAATCTCTGTATGCCAGAGATTAGGGAGAATGCTGCTGCAACCTCACTGTACCAAGGGGGTTGAGACTATACTTAAGGGATTGGGTAAAGTGTGGCTATCACCCCAACATTCTTGGAAGGTGAGGTCTGGAGCTTAGTCACACCCAGGTGCTTGATGAGGGTGGAACCAAGAAAATGGTCCTTGCACCAGCTTGTGGAAAGGGTGGGCCCCCATGAGGCCCCAAGGAGGAGAAGAAATCATCTTAAGAATGACAATCAGAGTTTGAAATCTAATGGAGAAAACCTGCAGGTTTTCTGAACTGTTGGGGACCATTGGCTCATGTTTCCCTCCCAAATTCTCCTTAAGGTAATGCAAATGTTTATCCTATGTTTGTTCCTTTGTAAACTGGAAGCAGATAAATTGTTTTGTAAGTTTCACAGGTCTACAGCCAGGGGGGACTTTGCCTCAAGACAAACTGAATTTCTATAAACTGATTGTGATGTGATTTTTTACTTAACATTGCTACTGAAATAAAGTTTTGTGGAATACTGCAATGTCTTTTTGGGATTCAGAGGGTGGAGTGTGGCAGTTTGATATTATTTATGAATCCCCCAAAAGGAGAAAAATTATGTTTGTAAACTGGTGTGTTCCTCTGGGAATGATACCCTTTGTAATAAATTAAAAGGTTTTAAGTTTACTTGATTAAATAAATTTAGGGCTTTTGATTTGACCACGTCAGTAGGGCATGACTCTGGTTGAGTCCCTGCCCCCTTGGTGGACTGATATATATGGACACTCACTCAAGAAGACACATGAAAGAGGAGATAGCCCTGTCATGTTTTCCTGAGGTCCCAGGGAGAGATGAGCCATTGACCCGATAGTTTTCAGCTGAAGAGAACAGAGCAGCTGAGCAGCTGAGAAGGCCCAGAAGGACAAGCCCTATGCCATTCTACAGCTGAGATCAGAAGAAGCTGGGCCATGGAGCATTAAGAGGAAGAAGAAAGGAGAAGCCAGGCAGAGATTGCCATTACCTTGCTTCAACACGTGGCAGCTGACTTTGGTGAGAAAGTACATCTTATGGTACCTTGAGTTGGACTCTTTAGGGCCTTGTAACTGTAAGCTTTTACCCCCAAATAAATACCCTTTATAAAAGCCAACAGCTTACTGGTACTTTGCATCAGCACCCTTTTGGCTGATAATGCAGGGAGCACAGATGATTTTGGAGGAATGACAAAAGCTCATTGTGGCTGAGTGCTGAGATCAAGGTAGAAAGGACAGAGAAATTAGTAATATTCTATCCTGACAGAGAGAAGTAAAGAAAAGGGAAAAGTGGGGCAAAAACCTAATTTACAAACAGGGAAAATTTAATATAAGGGATTATTAACTATAGATGACATGATGGTTTGAATCTGAATGGATTCCAGAAAAGTATGTTCTTAGAGTTAATCCATTCCTGTGAGTGTGGGCCTATTGTAGGTAGGACTTTTGATTAGGTTACTTCAGTTAAGGACATTTTGATTAGCTTACTTCAGTAAGGCATGGCCCAGAGTGGGTCTTAAGCCTTTTACTGGAGTCCTTTATAAGAGACTGAAATTCAAAGAGAGAAAGCCATGGAAGCCAGAAGTTGAAAGCAATGAAACCCAGAAGAGAAGAGAGAGACTAGCAGATGCCGCCACGTACCTTGTCATGTGATCATGTGACAGAGGAGTCCAGGATCCTTGACAGCCAGTCTTCAGGGAGAAAGCATCCCCTGATGATGACTGGATTTGGATATTTTCATGGCCTTAGAACTGTAAGCTTGTAAGATAATAAATCCCTATTGTAAAAGCCAACCCATTTCTGATGTATTGCATTCTGGCAGCCTTACAGACTAAAATAGATGTGAAGAACACAGGAATATCAGAAATACTGAGCAGTCACCACCCCTAGGGCTGAGACAGAGAATCCAAGGAAGGAACAAGTCTGGATAAGGCTCCCCACACTCTCTCAATCAGATCGCCTTAGAAAAGGTACAGTCATGGCCCATTGCATGAGAGAAGTTTGTTGAGGTGTACCCCCTTAGAACTCACTGGGAAGCTATCGAAGTTGGTGCCAGGAGAAGCTAGGAGGTGCTGCATCTAATGACTCTTGCAGGGAAATCATTCTCTGGATGCTACGGGAAGCTGGAGCCTGGCAAAGGGAGTACAGCAGAACCAGGAAGGCCCTTCCTCCCCCACTGTCAATCCAGCAGCCTCTAGTGATAAGTTTAAGATAGTGCCTACCAGTAACGGGGAATTGTTTACAGGGCCCAGCTCAGTTATCACAGAGCAGGCAATAATGTATGTATTTGAAACTGAGAGGCAATAAAAAGGTAATTGGAAAATATTATAATTTTTATAGCCAAACCTCTGTTGAAGGATACAACTTTATAAATATTTTCATTAATAGAAAATATTGAACAAATACTTTTGTGTATATGGCTTTTTTTACATCTTTAATTTATTTGCTTTGTCAATGGGTAAACATTTTTAAGGCTTGTGATACATATTATATCACATACATAAATATCACATAATATGCACATATGTCAATTTATACTCCTCTAATTAGGCATGACAATGTCCATTTCATTTTACACTTTTCATAATGAAAAACAAAAACAAAAACACTACTGAGGAGTGGGTGTATATCAATGAGCACCTGCTTCGCAAGTATGAGGTCCTGGGTTCAATCTCCAGTACCTCCTAACAAAACAAAACAAAACAAAAACCACTACTAATTTATTAAGTGGAAAACAGTATCATTCTGTTATTTAAATTTGCATCTTCTTGGGGTGACAAGTTTATTTGAATATTTTTTCTTGTTTGCATACTAATTGTAATTCCTTTTAAGAAATGTTCTTGCCATTTGTTCTTTACCTTTAAGAGCAAGTGCCAGCAAACTACAGCCTGTGGACCAAATCTGGCTCATGGCTTGTTTTTTTTTATGGCCTGTGAGGTAAGAATGGTTTTTACATTTTTTAAAGAGTTGTTAAAAAAAAGACAAAAAATAGATGACAGAGAATGTTTGTAGCCTACAAAGTTTAAAATATTTACTGCCTGGCTCTTTATAGAAAGAGTTTGCCAACTCCTGTTTTATTAGAGAGTTATTGCTTTTATTATCAATTTGTATGTGTTCTTATATGAGAAAAATATTTTATTACATTACTGAGAATACTTTTCCTATTCTGTAGGCTTTATTTTTTTTTTTTTAACCTATAGGCATTTATACATTCCATTTTACATTCTCTTTATTTTTCCTTTGCAGTATTTGCAATTGCTTCTGTTGTTTTTAACCTTAGAATGTATCCTTCTCCATCCACATCCCCTCTCCAACCCCACCCACAACCCAGGTTTGATAGTTATTCTAGTTTTATATTTAAAAATCATTTTTAGAACTTTATTTAAAATTTATTTGTGCAAGTGACCATCTCAATCGACTATTTTTCCAAATCATTACCTAATTTTCCACTCTCATTTGCTGAATTAGCCTTCCCTTAACTCACTCACTTGTTACACGTTATTTTTCAGGTATTATATTGTTATATATAGTAGATGATAAAGGGTTAGAAATTAAGAAAAAAATATATGCATGTGCATGTGTATGTTTGAGTATAATATATTAGCTATTATATCCTATGGCTTAATTATTATTCCAGCACTACCCTTTTAATTATGGTAGCATAACTATTTTTACTAACTGGTAGGATTACCTTCCTGTTAATCCACTTCGTTTTCAAACATTTCTTTGCATTTTCCCTTGCTTATTCCTCTAATGAATGCTAGGATCCCATCCCCCAATTTGTTTAGGATTTTTATTTTAATAACATTACATGAATGCATTATTTGGCAAGAACGAGAGCCTTTATAGTGTTTAGTTTCCCTAATCATGAATATGGTCTATCTGTCCATTTGTTACAGTCTTTTAATATATCTTTTAATTTTCATCATATGTATGTAGGTTTCTTATGAAGGTTTTCATAAAACTACTTGGAGATTTAAAAGAATAGTTTTGCAAATGAAACCTCTTTAAAACTCCTTTTCCAAATAGTTGTTGCTACCATGCAGGTATGCTATTGATTGTCTATGTTTATAGTACATTGAACTTTAATTTTTCAGGCCTAAGTTTGCAATCATAACATCTAAAAAATGGGAACTGTCTTCTTCCAATATTTGTAGTTCTTATTTCTGTTAAAGGTCTAAAAGTTGAGAAAGTAATGATGCTTATAGCAGCCTTACTGAGATCTGTAGTTCAGGAAACAGATGCTTTTGTTACAGGTATGACTACAAACTCCTTTGTTATTCTCAAGCCCATAGAACTGTACTGGGCTGATTTCCAATTTTGTTTTCTTCTGCAAACCTGTTGGACTTGCTTTATTCCTTTAAATGCATGGTCTCTGAGTAAGTAAGGCAGGCAATTCATTGTTTCTTTTCCTTTTTACTATGAATGTTGTTAAGCCAATAGTTAATCTATTGCTAACCTTTTACTCTTCCTTTTGCAATAAAACCCATCACTCAAAATTATTCAGCACTTAGAGGATAAAACAATTTGTAACTTTCTTAAGGAAATGTTTTTCTTGAATTTTCATTGTTTCCATCTCTAATTTTGTGTTGACTTTCTAAAATCATAATATATGACAAATTATTTGTAAAAATTAGCCTTTTAATGAATTTTATCTGTTTTCTTCTGACAATATACTTGATCATAACAGTTTTCCTTGGATGCCCATTAAGAACCAAGCACTATGATAATGAGATAGCGAAAATACTGAAGAAACACAAGAAATGTCCTTAGTCCATTCATATACAAGAGGGAAGGGTATGGAACCTGGGGTCGTCAGGCTTTATTGAGGAGATCCTTAGACTGAGTAGCATTTAAATAGGAAGATTCAGGGAGGTGGGGGGAGGGAGGATTTGCCTACTAGGAAAGAACGTGAAAGCCCAGATGTGGGTCTTTTGCTTAGCACTACCTTAGCAGAAAATGGCAGGTGATACCTGAAAGCTCATGGAGAACGTACTTGCCCTTTGCCCTTACCCCTGCCACTCTTAGGATACATATTTCAGTTTCATTTTTCTCAATGTGAAGTAAGAACTTTATGTAGACATCTTACTACTCTTACTACTACATTACAACCAGAAAAAGGAAGAAAAAAAAAAAAAAGAAACTAGAGACATACTCAAAATCTAAAACGACTATAAAATAAAGGATTCACAGATCACAAGTGTCTTATATTTAAGCACCAATGCTTATTATTTAAGAACTTGTATGAACTGATTTGGACAATAGAGAAAAACAAACATGCGATTTGTTAGACATTGTGGATTAAGGATTAAGTCCTTAACTTTCATTTATAAAGGATTGGTTGGAATAACTTTTAAACTGATTTTTAAGGAGACATTTTCAGAATTAAATAGTGTGCAGTGGCCCAGACTAAAGGAATTCACCTCAGGCTCAAATTAGGGCTAGTGTCCATCATTTGCCAATGACAATTGACTTCAAAACAACATATATTATTTCATTCTTGAATTAGTTATGGAAAAGAATCTGATATGCACGATCTGTTTATCCTCAATTGCATCATAATGTATTCAGGATCTATTCAAATCAGGAGAAACAAATAATGCAGCTGAATAGAGTTCTCACTTTGGGAGGTACAGAGAAATTAGTAAATTAATGTAGAGGCTGATTAGTGAAAGATACCCTATTGACCTGAATGGCTTTACCTGCTGAGCAGTTTATACACAGTAACTAATTAACAGACTGGGAAAACCTTATTAATTGTTTATTCCCTCTTTTTCCTAATATATTGTTCCAAACACCTTTCTCTTTCAAAACATTTTAATAACTTGTAGGCATAGATGTGGGGCCATAATAATCCAGACAAGTGATAAAAAGAAATGTAATCATAATTGTTTAGCAAGTGAAAAAGGCCCAGTTTTGTTTAACTTTTATTGTACAACAAGGAGAACCAAGAATCAAAGGAATAAAAAAAGTTTTACATATAAAGTTTTCACCCCCATTTGATTCCTATTCCAAAATTACCTAGGGAATATTTGATTGGGAGGAATAGAACTGTAAAATAATAGTTCTTAAAGTTTGGTCTGAAGACTCTTGGGGTCCCTGAGAATGCTTCAGGGGGTCCAAGAAAGTCAAAACTATTTTTAAAATAATATAAGCATTTTTTTAAACTATGTTGGTATTTTGCACTGATGGTACATAAGCAATGATAGGTAAAAACTGCTGGTGATTTAAGTCAGTGGCATACACTGAACTAGTAGCCATATTCTTCGCTTCCATACATTTGCAGAAAAAAAAAAGCCACTTAAGAATGTCCTTGATGAAACAATAGAAGTTATTAATTTTATTAAAGCTTAAACTTTTTTTTTTAAATATATTTTTTATTTCTTAAAAGATACTTAGATTACATAATGTTACACAAAAAATATAGGGATTCCCATATGCCCCACTCTCCACACCTCCCACACGCTCCCACACCCTCCCACATAAACAACATACTTCATTAGTGTGGCACATTCATTGCAATTGATAAATGCATTCTGGGGCATTGCCACTGAGCATGGACCATAGTTCACATTGTAGTTTACACTCTCTCCCACACAACTCTGCAGTAAAACTTAAACTTTGAGTGTCTTTTTTAATGTTCTGTGGGAGAGAATGGGAAATAGGCATAAAGCATTTCTGCTGTATACCGAAGTAAGATGGCTCTCCCAAGGAAAGCACTGGTACAATTGTTTGAGTTGCAAGCTAACCTGCCCACTTTTATCACGGCACCATTTTTACTTGAAAGAATGACAGAAAGACAAATTATGGCTATTCAGACATGGATATTTGACAAACATATTCTCAAAAATGAATGAAATGAAATATTCCAAAAAAAAACACCAAAACTAAAACACAAAAATTTGAGCTTTCAAGTGAAAATTAGGGTTTTGGAAAACTTTTATCTACCACAGCAGCTCGATAGTTTCACAATACTTAAAGCTTTCTCTGATGAGATCTGTGGTGATATTAATTAAAGCAATTTGATTTTTAAATATTGTATAATTAAATGTGTCAACATTTGGAAGATTTGGAGTAAAGCAATATTTTCCAAATGACTAAGGTATAGTATTACAAAATCATGCATGGATAAAAGATTCATTCAAAGTGAAAAATAGACCAATGGATTTTAATGTAATAGTATACAAAAAGTTCATTTACATAGTTTCAAATTCCACATTGATCCTAACCTTAAAAAAAATCCCCACCATTTGTGAAGTTTTGGTGTAGTATCAAAGACTAATATCCACAATTATCTGAAAATGCTATTAAAATACTCCTCCTTTTTCAACTACGCATTTGTATGAGGGCAGGTTTTTTTGTTATAATTCAAAATAATAGATCACAACAGATCGAATGTAGAAGCAGATATGAGCATTTACCTATCTTCTATTGAGCCAGATATTATAGAGGTTTGAACAAATTAAAGTAATGCCATTCTTCTAGTGAAATAACAATAGTCGTTTTTCAAATCTATATTAATTATGTTAACATCTAATGGGCTTATTATTGTTAAATAGATTATTTAATTTGTAATATGGCAAATATTGATAGGCATAGTCCACCTATGGACTGAATTGTGCCCCCAATAACATATGCTCAAGTCCTAAACCCTGGTTCTGTGAATGTGATTCTATTTGGAAATGGATTCTTTGAAGATTTTGTTAGTGATGATGAGGCTAACCTGGATTAGGGTGGGTTCGAATCCAATAAGTCCTTACAAGGAGAGGAAATTTGGATGCAATGAGTAGGAGAGAGAGAGAGAAGACAGCCATGTGACAGGGGCAGGGATTGTGTTATGCCACCGATGGCTGGTAAACCACTGCTAGAAACCTTCAGACTTCAGAGGAAGCATGAGCTTGCAGACACCTTGATTTTGGACTTCTAGCTTCCAAAACTGTGAGATAATAAATTGCTTTTTTTTTTTTTTTTTTTAAGCCATCTAGTTTGTGGTACTTTGTTGTGGCAGCCCTACCAAACTAAGATACCGAGAAAAATAAAAGTTCTTTCGTGTCCTCAATAAATTTTAAGAATGTAAAGTGTTCTTGAGGCCCCAAAATTTGAGAACAATTAGTCTAAATGAATGCTTTAACTATTTCAAATTAGAATTTATTATCATCTTATAGGTTAAAGGTAAAGACACATTTATATCTTTTTGTTTTTCAAAGAGAAAAAAGAGAAAAAAGACTGCTAGTTTTTTCAGGGTCATGTCCACATGAGCACAAGGAGTTTTGGTTAGATAATTTGGCTTGGAATTTCAGCCCCAGCCCTTATTGATTTTGTAACTTTTAACAGGCTGCTTGCCCTCTTCATGATCAAGTTTCTCATCTGTAGAATGATAAACATAATTGTACCTACTCAATAGGGTTGGGAGAATTAAATGAGATGTTAAGTACTTGAGCACAATGCCTGGCATTGAATAAAAGTTTGTTTGGTTGTTATTGCTTTGAGGGCAGCTCCCTCCTTGATTTCATTGTGACAAAGTGTGTGTAATAGCTTGAAGTTTTTCAGATATTGAAATAAATGTGCTGTATAACATATTCCAAATGTTCTTTTATCTGTTGCTTCATGGAACTATAAGGAAAAAATTTTAAGGGAAAATTTGTATTGACTTTCAGTAAGAGAGCCAAAGAATCTTTTTTCCAGTCTTTGGGGAGGATTGTGTTTTCTGATCATTGGAAATGTTCAGTCTTTTCTTATGATTTAAGAGTTATTTTTGTACTGAGTCCTTTTTGATGACAATCCAGCAGAAAGGATGAGTGCCTTTTGACATAATGTGTTATTCTGTAGTATAACTGAAGGAAAGAAGTTAATTTCAGACATTTAGTAACCTGTCTTTTGATATTAATCAGTAAGGATTCTAATACTAATCAAAGAGAAGAGAACTAGTTCTTTTGGGAACAACTATGTATCAGAGGAAGTAATATGTAGTTAGATGTAGTAATCTTTAATCTTCATAAACTACTCTAAGAGATGGGTATAACTTATTTCTCTTTTACAGGCAAGGAAACTGAGTCTCAGAGAACTTTCAGTAATGTTCCTAAGATGATGAAGAAAAAGAAATAACAACGAATTAAGCTTTTTTGTTTTTTAAATGAAAGAAGAGGAGGAAAGAACAACTCTCAAATATGACAGAAAAGGAACAATACATGGGAGGAAATTAATGATATTCATTTGTTCTCCACTAACAAAAAGGTTAGAGAAGAAAATGGTGTGTTTAAAGTGCTGTATAGGGAAGTGGATGTGGCTCAAGCGATTGGGCACCCGTCTACTGTATGGGAGGTCCTGGGTTCGTTTCCTGGGGCCTCCTGGTGAAGGCAAGCGGCCACGTGGAGAGCTGGCCTGTGTGGCTAGTGCAACAACAAGACACAACGAAAAAGAGACACAGAGGAAAAAGACAATGAGAGACACAACCAGGAAGCTGAAGTGGCTCAAGCAATTGAGTGCCTCTCTCCCACGTCGGAAGGTCCCTGGATTGCTTCCTGGTGCCTTCTGAAGAGAAGATGAGAAGGAAAGACAAGCAGACACAGAAGAACGCACAGCGAATGGACACAGAGAGTAGACAGCGAGCACAAGTGGTGGGGGTGGGGGTGTGTGGGTGTGGGGGGTGGGGAGTGGGTGTGGGGGGTGTGGGGGTGGGTTGGGGGGTATGGGTGGGGGTGGGTGGGGGTGGGTGGGGGGAGAGGGAATAAATAAAAATAATCTTAAAAAAAATAAAGTGCTTTATAGAATAGGTAATGTGAAGCATTGTTTGATTATAAAAGCACTATGGCTGTGCCTATAAAATTCCAAAACAACTGCCAGAAGCATAGTCAGTGGAAAAAAGTCATACTGTTCATTTCATACAACGTAGACACAATAATCATCTGGCTGAGCAATAATTTCACCTTTCACTTGGAAGTCTTCATTCCATATAGTTACAGCTTAGAAAAGTATACAATTGTAGGTACTAACATCACTTAGATTTTAGGAATTATTTTAAAACGAACTTCATTTACTTGTCATTCAAAAAATGTATGAGGATGAATTAGGTAAAAGTGAAAGTTGAAGCATGTAAGGGGCTTTTTAAAAACAATCCTATTACTATTCAGATTTTGTGAAGTTCAGAAAGTTTATCGTGAATCTCTGAATAATTATGAATCTGGACAATGAGTAGTTGGTAAAAAAGGTAGAATCAATTCCTTTTCCACATGCCAAGCGTGGCCTTACAAATGTATACACCTTAAATAATTTAATACCAACATTTAAAATCATATTAGTGAGATATGCTGGCATATCCCCCTCCATTTTTTCTGCATTTTTACATTTTTATTGAAAAGAAAAAAAAAAAAACCAACAAAAGTTCAACCTTTTTAGCTGGAAAGAAATTGTAAAATCCCTAACAGCAGGGTAACTTTAGAAATGGTTCTTCAAGGGTTACTTTCTGGTATTAAGAAAGAGAGCTGTTCTACATATATATATTAATCAGCATACCCATTGATTCACATTTCTTGACAAGGTCTCAGTTTAAGGTGCAGAATAAATATGATGAGTTCAGAAAAATTTGAAACCTTAAATCTAACTGCAAGCTACATGTTTTTTAAATAATTAAAAATAAAATTAAATGACAAAAAGTTCTATATAAAATAAGACAATAAAGGAAAACTTTTTGTGTTTTTTGAATATCAAGAACTACCAACTTTGGTAAGATATTGTCAGAAAATAAGGGAATATAAGTTTGGAATTCCCCACATTTGAAGCACAGAGTGCATACTTTGACAGAAAAAAGAGCTAACAGAAAAAAAAACACAACTCTAATACTCTAATTTGGGTCACTGGGGAAACATTCTTTTTGTGTCTCACAACAGAGACCCTGTTCTACCTCAGCTGAAGAATTCAAACAGTGGTTCTTACATACCATGAGCCAAAAGGTCACTAATTTTTTAAAAATCTTTTTGAATTAATTTTTTAAATATCAATGTTACAGGTTACCCAGTTAACACAAAATAATAACTACAATGACAATAAATCTGCTTTAGTCAGTGGTTACACTCCCCCCTTATTTTTGTTCATTCCTCTATCTTGAGGCATTTGAAACTATGTCCACTTTGACTGTGGCAGGCTGAGAAGGGCAAAAGCTCACCAAATTTATGCACTCTAAGCATGATGTTTAAAAAGTCCACAATTCATCTAGCCTGTATTAGCCGATAATTTAAGGCTTTAATGCCTTTTAAAATGCTGCTTAACAGTCAAGCTGACTTCATATGTTGAAATTTATAATGGGAGGGTGCATGTTGCATTTTCTAAAATGGTTTTATGACTTAACATAAATCTTTTTTTTCCCATTTTGTGAAAGTTTTAGCCTGAAATTTTCTGCAAAAATTTAGTGTGAAAATTCATACTAGTAATTATTCTAAGTTGTCAGATCACAAATTTTGACAGTACGATGAAATATGTTATAAGACTTTTGGTTCTGGCTTTGAATTTAGCTTATTTAGTTTAATTAAATGAATACATTAATTGTTAACAATGAAACTTAATTCATATCAGGTGAGTTAGAGACTACATCTGGAACCTGTTGTGACTTGACTCTGCATGGGTTTATTTCAGCTAGGAAAGGAAAAACGTTTTTAACCATAGCTCGATTCAGAGGTGATTCTGAATTCAGTTGCTCTATAGCATCTTGGACTTAGTCCACGTATCAGTTATTATAAATCTTCCCTCCCACATTTTGCCCTCCCAATTTGAAATAGGTACAATGTCTTTTCATCATTCTGTAAGTATTGCAATTTGCATATGGTACTCAAAAGCATTTTATTTTGCATTTGCAAACTTTGGATTCATATTTTTTTCAAATAGTGTGTCTTTTTGTGAAGAATTACATGTAGAACTTATTGTTATTAGTAGTTTAAAATTTCTATTGGCTTTTTTCAGTTCCCTGGAAAGCACTAAGTTTCCTCTCACAGTTTGAATGGTTTGTCTGGCTTTGGCAAAACTGGATTTGGAATATCATGTTAGTATGTGAAACCAAATGATCAAAATTTGTGAAAGCAGAATGTTATCTCAAGAGTGTCAAGCAGCCAAATGGTACCAATTTCAACAATCATACTAGAGTGCTTTGCAGAAAAACGGTTTCTGTTTTAAATCTCTGCTTTTGGTGCAGCATCTATAGTTGTTCTATTTGTCACATAGGAAGACAAAGAACCACCAGCACCTGAAGTTTTTTATATCTTACTTCCTTTATAAAGTCACTTGACATTTCTGCTGCAATTTATTTATTTCATCATATTATTTTTCATTTTATTAAATCACTTAATCATACATAATTTTGGGGGAGACTCATGTTTTGTAAAATATTACATATGTTTTAGGTTATTATTAAATATGTTTAATATTATTACATAAATAATAAGAATATTTATATATTTATGTATAAATACAAATATAAAAGCTCATAGAGTAGGTTTAGGTTGATTATTATTCATCATTCATTCATTCATTCATTCCTATATATTTATTAAACATATACAAGGCAGTTAGGGTTTGTGGAGGAATACAAAGGTGAAGCAGACACAGATCTCATTTTTCACTTTCAAAATCATTAATAAATTATTTGTAATAGCTAAATTAAAGAGAGAGAGAGAGAGAAGGAGAATGATAAAATAAATGTGGCAAAATGTTAACAATTGGTGAATTTTGGATAAAGGCTATAAAAAAGTTCTTTGTGTGATTTATGAATTTTCTGTATGTTAGAAATTATTTTGAGATGAAAAGTTCTTGAGTGTCTGCTTTTTAAAAAAGTAGTGGAAATCACTAAGGGACATGGGGTTTCCGATGTTTAGAGACCCCTCACCTACGGACTCACACCTCACATCTCTTTTTACTTCCTTGCTGTTTCTGCAAATATTCCTTAATTTGGGGGGCATTCAATTCATTGATAAACATTGAGTGCTTATCTTTTCTTTGGAATCCCAACGATGAGGCAGAATTTCTTCAGATCAGGCCATAAAAGTATTGTTAGCTGCATATACAATACATAAGACACAATACGCAAGAGACAACTTTGTAAATAACTGTGTATATGCTTCATCACCTGGAAGTCAGTGGATTTGACTTGATCTCTCTATTTTCTTTTGCCATCTACTATAATTTATAACTCTGTCTATATTCAATCTCAAACCATGAACATGCTGAGAGTTCAGATTTTGTTTTTATAATCTTTTTTATGTCCAGCAGAGAATTCTTGTGTATGGTAAGTGCTCAATTTATGTTTGTTGGCTGTATGAATGAGTAAATTCAAATTCAAATATTTCATATCTTCAAAGATTTTCAAATTGGTTTCTCTTATTTTGTTTCTTACATTAAGGCTACACTCATCTATATGAAGCTTGGGTTTGCCCAGACTATAAAGTTTGGACCATATGATTCTTTATGACAAGCATTCTAATTAGAGCTGTAATGCACAAACTATATTTAGGAAAAGGTGTATAAGGAGTTTGTCAAAAGAAAAACAGATCTGAAATCTGGAGAATATTAGTGGTAAGCTAATACATTTAACATGTGGTTAAATACTTAATATGCTGTATTGTATTTCTTTAAAAGCAGACACCCTGCATTATGTATATATTTTTCAAATGACGTTGAATAAAAATGTAAAAGGTGTCTAAAGAGATGATGGGCACTTCAGGAATTGGAAACCTCTCAGGTTAGATAACAACATTTTGAGTGATCTAAATTCATAACATTATCGCTTAAGTGAATGTTGATGCTGCCTCTGGATCTTTTACAAATATTCAGATTTTTGTTTTTCTCATCATTCTGAAGGTTATCTCCTTGGTCACTCTGAAAATCAGGTGACAGCCATTTCCCATGATGCTTTAAGGGCTGTCAAACTGTCCATCAAACTGTCACCTGACCAATCGTTCCCATGGTTCTTTTAGACTTTCAGTATGATAAATTGAAAGGCACTATTATCTGCCTGTTGTGAAGAGGAACTGTTTGGGCTTTGATAAGATATCGCTACTCCCAGGTGAGAGGCGGCTGACAGCACATCAAGACAAAATAACACGTAGGAACACTAAACAGGGGAGCACAAGGTTTACAAACATCTGTTGTCATTATTTATTTTTGGGGGTTTAAGTTTCTGACTCATTCTTAGATAATTCAAGAACAAATATTTCACTTTCTAGCTTACAAATATCAATTTCTGCTCTTTTCATCTTGGAGAAAGTATCTTAAAATTAAAAATACATCTGCCGACCTTTTTGATTCATGGCACACATATTTTCCACCTTGTATCCAAGTATTGTGTTCATGTTGATGCCATCAGTTACTTTTTCATTTTCTTTTAAAGGATCTGAGAATTGATCCTTTAAAATTCTCATTTTACTGTAGTGAGTAATTGAATTTTGGGGGCTAAATATTAATAAAATTAATTACTTATATCTGAGAGGTCATTATTAATGCACCAATGCACACAAACTATGATGTGATTTGTATGTTGGCTTATATTAGTTAAATTTATATTTTAGTATTGATGATAAGGTTAAGTCTATTTCATGAGAAATAAGGTTTGTGATTTATTACACACTACTTTTTCATCGTTCTGAATTATACTAATATAAATCTAAAACCTTGAATTTCCAGACAAGGAACTTGAATAGAGGGAAAGACATTGCCCTTAATGGACCAATGTTGCAGCAGGATTGGGTTAGGGAAACCTATTTGTAAAGACAGGGGAAGGTTGTGAGGCAAAGGATTTTTTGAAGGAAATCTGTCTGGAAAGTGGGTATATTTTATTAAAGTTACAGAAACAATTTTGAAATAGGAATTTAATTTTTTGGACTTAATGATCCTTAGGTATTACATGCTGAGTCCCTGAATCCTTAATACATTATGATTTCATTCTTTAGGAATTACTCTCTTTTTTTTGGTGATTTGCTCATCTCTTCTTTCCCTGCTACTTTTATGACATATACTGACAGGTTTTCCATGTGGCTCTATGCCCTTACGTGCTATCATTATATAAACACCTGAAGGTGCCCTTCAGAGATCACTCAGGGAAAATAATCTGTTGTTGTTTATTGTGTTTTTTAAAAGAATAAAAGTACTGTAGTTGGTTGCTAACATCTCCACCTTGTGTACAAATAATTTTTTGCATGCAGTTTCCTAATGTCATTAAGCAGTATTGTAATTTCATTACATAATAATGTAGTACTTCGATTACAGACATTTACATAATTTTGTGATTCAAAATCTAAAAAAATACACTATTATTTATTTTTAGTACTTTGTAGTTATTTAACCACCTAATATTCTTCTGCTCTCAGATAAGAAACAAAAATGTCCCAGAGCCCTCAAGTATTGAAAATTTGTCAAAATAGTTTCTGAAACAATGACCCAAGAATTTGGAGTGAAAAAGGAAAGGAAACAATTAGATTCGCTCATAATAAAACTAACAGTACATGAAACAGTGCCTGGAATATATAATTAGTGAATCTCTAACGCTAACAAATTTCATTCAGTAAGGCATTTTTTTAGCTCAACCAATAGGCTAATATCGGAAATTATTACTTACTTGAAAGTATCATTTTCGCCTTTATCCAAAGAAGAGAACCTCTTGATGAGGTTCTGAATATTAAAATTCTGTCTTGTAGCTTCTGGAATGTTGGAGCTCCAGAGAAAATTTTATAATTTTCAGTCATCATTGGAGATCAATGAAGTTTAAGTTGATTGGATCCCATTACTCTTCCAAAAGGAAACATCTTGTGGTCCAGTGAAGGAGGTGGTGGCTAAAGGGAAAAAGACCATAATATACAATAAATTCAGTGCAGGCCCCACAGAAAATAAACATACTCCCTGTTATTCCCTTTCTCCTAATAAATTCCAACCGATTTCTAAAGAAAAGCAATTTCACATTTGGATTTTTGGGTTACCTTTCATAGGCTCGCTCCCTTTCCCTCTCAAGTGAACCTATTTTAAAGTTAATTAGCTCACATTGTAGTTAAATAAGAGCGATTATAAGTTGTTGAAAGTAGCTTCTGATGTTTCTTTCACTCCTACAGTTCTCCTTCATATAATTTGACTATATGGTAAAAAAACAAAGACAAAAACAAAAAAAACTTTAAAATGTTGTAAGGATACAAAGCAAAGCAGAACAATCTAAATTTGATGTGTGTGTGTGTGCACGTGTGCGGTGGTCTGTGAGAAGCTAGGGTAGTCTCAAGTGGAAGTTCACTTGACAAGCCTAATAGGTCTTGTTATATTGACTAATGCTTAGTCAATATAATCTTTTCTTCCAGTCTTGATCCCTTAATAGGTGCTTCTAACATTAAATTAAGAGAATCTTGAAAAAGTGGATAGTTTGTATCAAATAAATTTGGAGGTCTTTGCAACAATATTTTTTTCTGATAAATCTAGCAGCAAAATCACAAAGCAAGGCTAGATTTCAGTCCCTCTGATTATATAAACTTAAGTCTTTTAGCTCTGGTTTATGATTAGTCACACATGGGAAGGTTATTAAAAGGAGGTCGATTTTTTCAAGATGATTTCTCATAATTTTTTTCTTCTGTAATGATATTAACAGTATATTCCTAGAATACCTCATGGTTTCCAAAGCAGAAAAATTATTTTTGTGTCAACAGCAATCCTATGAGATTTGTAGGGCAAGATAACCTATTTCACAGATAAGCAAAGAGAGGATCAAAGACATAATAGGAATATGCTCAAGATCATACACGTTAGCAAAGTCAGCAAAGAACTTAGGCTTTCTGATATTCAATGTTCAATGTTCAATGAACATTCATGAATATATTCAATGTTTAATGTTCAATGTTGTGCTCCCCTCCCCCTTCTCATACTGCTCTTGTCTTTGGGGACAAGCACAGTACTTTAACATTGTAGATATTTGGAATTTTGGTCATTCTGATAGATGTTTAAAGCCAGCCTGGTGCAATGCTGTCAGAAATGGAAATATGGCTTGCCACTTACTAACTCCTTACGTTCTTAACTTAGGGTCAAAAACAAAATCCCTTTGAAAGGCTGTTTCATTTAGCTCTGATGACTGTGAGCACATTTATATGTATGGTAAATGTATGGAACTTGTGAGATACTTGATTTTTAAAAGCATAAAAATGAAATATTTTGAAATGTACCTACAAGGAATCAAAATCTATAGACACCTACTTACGGATGTTATTTTAAAAGACATTAAGCTTCCATTTTGGTGTCATTTGATTAATATTAAGCAATTGCTTCAAGTAGTCTATGTTTAAATGAGGCCAACCACTTATGAGGTTTATAGGGAGAAAATGAACTTTCAAAAGCTTCAGAATGCTTGATGGATGTTTTCTCTTTATGTTGTATCTACTTATCTCAAGCAATGTGACCAAACTGAAGAAAACTATAATGTAAAGCTAAGCCTGATTATACTGTTTACCTTGTTTTGACTGGCTATTTGCATATCTAAAGCTATAACATAGGTGAAAAACAGTGTTATTATATTTTAATAAAGATGATTTTTGAGATTTTAAGAAAATCTCACTTTAATTTTTTATTTTACACAGGAGAATAACAAATACTACTTGGTGGAAAACGCTTAACAATTTCTCACTTTTTCCAAAAGATTCCGAGAATGAAATAAAATGCAGCTAAATGTTCACTTTGGCAAATATTAGAACCTTTCTGCCTGAAACATTAGGAAAATGCCACTTTAATAAAGATGAAATTGAATCAACTTATCATTGCTTAGGGAAAAAAAAAGAAGAGTAGAGTTTGACCAAAGCTAACTTTATTTCCCAAACTCAAATTGATAACAATAAAGTTTGTTGAATGAGCAACTTTGTGAACTGAAAGAAGAGACTAATTTCTTTTTACACATCAATCCAAAGAAATTAAGGGAGAAAATCATTCTTCTCTGTTGGCCTCCTGTATAAAATTTCTTTTCTTATCATCCCATCTAGTCATATCTTTCTGCAGTTTGAATTACGCTCTTTTTCTCAGACTGGTAAGGCAGTGAAAGGATGTTTGTTCTGCTAATTAACTTTATTACCCTGATAACTCCCTGCAGCCTTTGACTAAAACAATTACCGTTACTCCTCGTTACTCCTTTTTTCCCCCCACTGGCAAAAAAAAAAAAAAAAAAAAAAAGAAAGAAAGAAAGAAAGAAAGAAAAAAGAAAAGGGGGGGGGAAGACTATTAATTAGAAAGGAGGCCCAGGTCCCTGCCATGTTATCCTGCCACGTTCCCAGGCCCTCGAGCAGGATAGCATTACATTGTCAGTAGTAATTTAGCTCTCATCTGTCTCTGCTAATTATTGTCACATTCATCAAATTCATCAACAAAAGTGCTCTCAGAAGGATTGCATATTTGCAGTTAATACAGCATAAACTGGTATTACCCATCACCACATTTGTGATGATGAGAGGGACACAACTTATTCATCCCTAATTAGAGCAAGCTGGGTAATTAATTATGCATTCCGCCTTATTACTTCTGAGTTCCCAGATATTGTTTGTCTAAAAAGGGGGAGAAAGCAGGAAAGAGAAGCCTGAAAATGCAAAAAAAAAAAAAAAAGGGTGATGTGTTTTGTCACATGCGCTATGCCATAATTCCCACCTGACAAACTAGCTGAATCAGTGGAAAATTGCGAGTTGTCAGCAGCAGAATAAACTGCTGTAATAGCTGATTAATGATCAGCACCTGTGACAGGTGCTGTACGGGACTGTAAACTTGGTTTGATTAACAGTCACTGGACGAATAAATATTAGTGACAGTCAGCGGAGAGCAAGTTTGCTTGTTTTCTTCCCTGTTAACAAATCGCATGCATTAAAGTTATTGATATTTCTGTCTGAGACACTATTTTTTTTATAGTTATCTGGCAACATTAGCAGTGAGTTTTAATGGATTGTGTTTGTTTCTGTTCTGTTTTTTTATTCCAGAACTAAAATTGTATTTTGACAAGATGACCTGTAGGAGTTTAAATCCACCAGGTGTGGAAGAAAAGACTAAAAAAAAAATAACAGGATTCAAACTTGGTTTAATTATGCTCACCTGCTAGTAATCAGTGTGTGTCTGTATCTGTATACATATACAAATACATTACATATACATATATGTATATGTTGTATACATATATGTATAAACAAAATTCCAAAACAAAATTGGTCACAAGGTGTTCAGCTTGCTCGAGCTGACTGATTATTAGCCCAGAGTCAAGTTGTGTGTATAGGCAAGCAAAGTGTGAATAACAGGAAGAACTCATAGCCTGTGTTGTTTGATTTTGTTTTGTTTTCAGGTCGTACTAAAGAATGCTATTTGCCTTTGCTGTGGTAGTTTTGGATTGTATAAGGAATGGTTAAAATTGTGGATTTTGGAATCATAAAGATCTGGTTTCAAATTTTAGTCCTGCTAACTAGCAATGTGAGTTTGGGTAAATTACTTGATCTGTCTCATCTTTCACTTTCTCATTGTAAAATGATGGTAATTGCAACTTACATTATAGAGTTACTGTGAGGATTAAATGAGACAACATAGGTGAAGCACCTTGCACAGTGTCTAGCATAGAAAGTATTAAAAATTATTAATTTAATTCTTATTAAGACAACTGTTGATATTTGAGTAGTCAAAATACCTTCAGTTTCTGTTTCACATGATGAATTGTTTTAATACCAACTAATTACCTACCCTCCTCGACTCTAAAGTAACAACAAAAACTTAAAAACAAACAAGAAACAACTTTATGCTCACATAATTTTGAGTGAAAACCAAGAAAAGATCAGGTATATCCCAGGCTAGTGGCTAAGGTGCTATTCTAATTTATTCAGATGATTCTCAGAGGCACAAAAGATGGAATTGGTGCAGTGGGGCAGAGGCTAGAAGAGGGAAGATTGTTTTTTTTCTTCTGAATCTCCATAAAAAGATTTCTAGAAAGTTCTGGGGGTGATGGTAGAGACCTCGTCTGAATATTTATTTAACACAATTCCATATCCAAGAGTAAATATGATAACAAATGTGATAGCAAACACATTGTCAAAACAATAAAGACAAAAATAACAATAAGAGCGACAAAGTAAGTTCATTTTGATAATTTGTTATATATCCTTCTTGGTATTAACCATCTAACTTAGAGAATGAAACTGATGAAAGTTCAAGAAAAGCAGTATAGTGCCATCAGTTTTCAAAACAGTGTGAAGAAATAATAAAACTGCCATATTTCTAGGACATTAGGGAATATGTGCCTATTTAATTCATAATAGATCAAGAACTAAAGCCAATGATCCTGAGACCATTCTGGAAGTAGTTTCCACAAAACATTATGATAGTTCTTATAACTGTTCTTTCAATAGTATTTCTAATTCACTTAAAAAAAAAAAAAAAAAAGAAGCTTTAGATTACATGTTACATAAAAATACAGGGAGATTCCCATACACCCCATTCCCTCCCCCTCCCACACCTTCCCCCATCAACAACATCCTTCATTAGTGTGGTACATTTGTTAGAATTGATGAACACATATTGAAGCATTGCTATAACCATGGACTATAGTTTCCATTACGGTTTACACTTTGCCCTGCACAATTCCACAGGTTTTGACAAAATGTATAATGGCCTGTACCTGTCATTGCAGGACAATTCCAATGTCGCCAAAGTACCCCATGTTACACCTATTCTTCCCTCTCCTTCCCTTCAGAACCTTTGGTGGCCACTGCCTTAATATCAGTGATAAAAGTCCTTCCATTGCTAGAATTCTAATTCACTGTTTAAATTTATTTAAAAAAGTTTGTCTTACATAGTGTTCGGAACAAAAATGGCAATGTTTAGTTATAAAGTATATTAACCTTATTTTTGGTAATCACCAAAGTAATTGTTCTCAACCACTACACACTGGAATAACTTCGGAGGTCTTTCTAAAAAGATAGAAATGCCAGGACCCATCACCATACATTCTGATCATATTGGACTGGGAGAGGCTCTCAGACATGCTTAAAAAGTTCCCCGGGTGATTCTAATAGTTTTCCAAGCTTGACAACTGGGGATAAAAGCGCACAATTTGAAATTCATGTAATAATATTTAAAGAAAAAAGTAAAAGTTCCTTTAGGTTATAGAACTAGTATTGTGAAATGGATGTCTAGAAACTTTTAAGTATTTCACAAGCAGGATTGAAATACTTCTGTTAATGAATCCAATCAGAGAAGAAATCTAATAATCCAAACATAGCAAGAATGATATTTGAATACATCAACTCACTTCATATCACTAAATAGAATTGCAGGGTCAATTGCCTTATCTCATGGGGAAAAATAAACCCAGCAGCGGTAGCCAGACCATGTCTGTGGCTGATGGATAATCTGGATGTTGGCGGGTGATTACGGCCTGATTCCCAGTGGATACCCTACTGCACAAATGGTGACAGGAAGTCAAAAGGCCAGAATGTTCCTGCCACTTGGCACAGAAAAACATAGATTAAAAGTCAGGTAATAGGTACTCCTGTCTTTTTATGCTGGCTCACAGTTTTTAAAAAAGATGTATTTATTTATTTATTTAATCTCTTAATGACAAATATGATAGGAAATGATCCAGAACCATCTGTTCCTATAGACATGACACCTAGGATGCTGAATTAGAACAGAAGGTTATTTGATGAGAATGGAAAGGAAATAGGCAGAGATAGTTGTATGTTTAGACTGTTCAGAGACTTTAGGCTAATACAGATGTGTTAGCTCTCTGCCACCCTGCACCAGACTGGTGGATCCTTGGGCCAAGGCACACTTACCTAGGATAATTCTGGGACAAACACAGCCCACGCAAACATCCTTGATTATCTCTCTTTGTTTTTATAGTTGAACAACCTCCCTCTTATTGACACATTTTTCCTTTAGATCCACAAATTGTTTTAGGTTATGGAGAAATCCCTGTGGACTGTGGGTCCTTTAACCTTTTTAAAGTGATTTTTTTTGTTGTTGATTATCTAGTACAACCTGGCTCTAATATATTATGTGTTGATTACCTAGTTTAGCTCTCGGGAAATCTTATTTTGTTCAGTACCTCGTGGGAGAGGAACTTTTATCATAATGGCCCAAACTGACAAACCTCTAATTAGAATATATGATAAATTCAACTTATAACTATTTAAATAATCATAAACAGAAGGTCACAAGTTGCTGATGGTCACATTTAGTGGTGGATCTGTGTGGGAGCCATTTTTTTTATGACACTGAGAGGCTAGAGGTGACATTGTGGTCATCTCTAAGCTTCTGGACATAACTTCTTTCTATACAGAGATGTCTTCAGGTCACAGAGAGGAAGAAAGGTGGTGGCAGATGTCTTCTGCACAATATGCAGACTAATTTTGAGTGCCCTTTCTAGAAGTCTTGCCCTAGCCACTCTAGACATATGAGAATTGCCTGCAATTGGGACAGCTTCATTCCATCTCTCATTTATATCACACAGCGATTCCCTGATCTTGTTTTGGTGTTTATTATCTTATGAAATTTTGCCACAATGTTTTAAAAGATTTTCCTGAAAATTTCATTTGAGGTATATCATTACTCAAAAACCACACAGAGTGATATGGAAAGAAAACTGGACCTGTGTCTGGGTACTAATTACTCTGTGACAGTGACCAAGTCATTTCTTTTTCTAGCCGTCAGTTTTCTCATCAATAAAATAAATAAGAAGGATTTTATATTATATGATCTTTATGAACACTTTCAGCTTTAAACTACTATGCTCATCCGAAATCTTAAAATGGGGTGCATTTCTTTATTGCCTCATTCCTGGCATTTGTTATACGGTACTTTGGACATCCATTTTGCTTTTGTTTCCCCTGGTGTTCTTTTTACTTGTTTGCAAGTCTGTTCCAAATTTTCTTTATAAAAAATAAAAGAAGTTATAAACCCTTTGGAGAAGATATATTATTCAACTTTGTATCTCCCAGCATTTTGCATAAAAGGACCATTTAATAAATGTTAGTTGAATTTCTCTAGTGTAGGAGTAGCCTCAAAGCAAATAATTTTGGGGTAGGAGAACCTTTTCTTATATACATATAAATTTTTTTTTTATCATAGAAGTTGGAGATTAATAGAAAAATCATGCAGGAAATACAGAGTTCCCATGTACTACCCCCCCATTATTTATACTTTGCATTAGTATGGTACCTTTGTTGCAATTGATGAAAGAATATTATTATAATTGTATTATTAAGTATAGTCCTTAGTGTATATTAAGCTTCACTTTGTGTTTTTTATAGTGCTATTTTAAAAGATTAAAAAAATTAGGGAAGCGGCTGTGGCTCAATCAGTAGGGCTCCCGTTTACCATATGGGAGGCCCTGGGTTCGGTTCCCGGGGCCTCCTGGTGAAGGCAAGCCCGCCCGCACGGCGTGGTTAGCTGACCCAGCGAGCACAAGCAGCAAGGGGGGGATAAATGAATAAATAAATAAAATCTTTAAAAAAAAAAAAAAAAAAAAATTAAACCGTTATCAGATATGTAGTTTCCAAATATCTTCTCCCATCCTGTAGACTTTTTACTTTCATGATGAAACCCTTTGATGCACAAAAGTTTAAAATGTTCGTGAGGTCCCATTTATCCATTTTTTCCTTTGCTGCTTGTGCATTTGGAATAATGTTTAAGAAACTATTGCCTAACATGAGGGCCTGAAGATGTTTCCCTGTGTTTTCTTCTAGGAGTTTTATAGTTGTTGTTCTTATAATTAGGTATTTTACCCATTTCAAGTTGACTTTTGTATATTTTATGAGTGAGTAGTCCACATTCATTCATATCATATGGCTATCATGTGGATTTCCAGTTTTCCAATTACCATTTGTTGAAGAGATGATTCTCTTCCCACTTAGTGGGCTTGGCAACATGTTGAAAATCAGTTGGCCATAGATGTGAGGGTTGATTTCTGAACTCTCAATTTGATTCCATTGATCAATATGTCTGCCACTGTGCCAATACCATGCTGTTTTGATTATTGCGGCTTTGTAATAAGTTTAAAAATTTTAAAAAATATGAGTCTTCTAACTTCATTCCTCTTTGTCAAGATGATTTGGGCTATTTGGGTCCTTTTTCCTTCCATATAAATTTGATGATTGGCTTTTCCATTTATGCAAAGAAGGCTGTTGTGATTTTGATTGGGATTGCATTCAATCTATAGATTGCTTTGGGTAGAATTGACATCTTAACAATATTTAGTCTTCCACTCCATGAACACGGAATGTCCTTCCATTTATTTAAGTTTTGTTTGATTTCTTTTAGCAATATTTTGTAGTTTTCTATGTGTAAGGCCTATTCATCCTCAGTTAAATTTATTCCTAGAATTCCATTCTTTCAGTAAATTTTTTCTTGATTTCCTCTTCAGATTGTTCATTACTATTGTATGGAAACACTTATTTTTGAGTGTTGATCTTGTACCCTGAAACTTTGCTGAATTTGTTTATTAACTTTAGTAGTTTTGTTGTAGATTTTTCAGGATTTTCTATATACAGGATCATGTGATCTGCAAATAGGGAGTGTTTTACTTCTTCCTTTTCAATTTGGATGCTTTTTGTTTCTTTAACTTGCTTAATTGCTCTGGCTAGAACTTCCAGTGCAATGTTGGATAACAGTGGTCACAGTGGACATCCTTGCCTTGTTCCTGATTTTGGAGAGAAAACTTTATTTTTTACCAATGAGTAATATTTGCTGTGGGTTTTTCATATATGCCCTTTATTATGTTGAGGACATTTCCTTCTATTCTTAGGGTTCTAAGGGTTTTTATAAAGAAAGGGTGCTATATTTTGTCAAGGACTTTTCTGCATCAATTGAGATGATGTTTTTTCCCCTTAATTATGTTAATGTAGTGTATTACATTAATTGATTTTCTTATGTTGCACCACCCTGCATACCAGGAATAAATCCCACTTAGTCATGGTGTATAATTCTTTTAATATGCTGTTGGATTCAGTATATTGAATATTTCCAATATTTTGTTGAGTATTTTTGCAATTATATTCATAAGAGATATTGGTCTGTAGTTTTGGTTTTTTTTTCCTTGTGGTATCTTTACCCAGCTCTGGTATGAGGGTGATGTTGGCCTTGTAGAATGAGTTAGGGAGTGTTTCCCCTTGTTCCATTCTTTGAAAGAGTTTGTGCAGGATTGGTGTTAATTCTTCTTGAGATATTTGGTAAACTTCACCCGTGAAGGCTTCTGGTCCTGAGCTTTTCTTTGTTGGGAAGCTTTTGATTACTGATTCAATCTTTTCACTTGTGATTGGTTTGTTGAGATCTTCTATTTCTTCTAGAGTCAGGATAGATAGTTTGTGTGTTTCTATGTATTTGTCCATTTCATCTAGGTTATATAATTCGTTGGCATACTGTTGTCCATAGTATCATCTTATAATCCTTTTAATTTCTGTGGGGTCAGTAGTCATTTCATTATTTGTGTCCCCTCTCTTTTCTAGTTAAAGGTGTGTTATTTTATTGATCTTTTCAAAGAATCAACTTTTAGTATTGTTCATTCTCTCTATTGTTTCATTTATCTCCTCTAATCTTTGTTATTTCCTTCCTTCTGATTTTTTCAAACTTACTTTGCTCTTCTTTTTCTAGATACTATAGTTGTAAGGTTAGGTCTATGATTTGAGATCTTCTTTTTTAAAGTAAACATTTAGTGCTATAAATTCCCCTTTTAGCATTGCCTGTATACATCCCATAAGTTTTGGTATGTTGTGTTTTCATTTTCCTTTACTTCAAATATTTCCTAATTTCCCTTTTGATTTCTTCTTTGACAGATTGGTTATTTAAGAGAGTGTTGTTTAATTTCCATGTATTTGTGAATTTTCTAGTTCTCACTCTGTCTTTGATTTCTGTCTTCATTCCACTATGGTCAGAGTAAAGAAATTGTATGATACCAATATTTTTAAATTTAGTGAGACTTATTTTGTGACCTAACACATTGTCTATCCTGGTGTATTAGTTTGCCAAAGGGGTGCCAATGCAAAGTACCAGAAATCGGTTGGCTTTTACCAAGGGTATTTATTTGGGGTAAAAGCTTACAGTTACAAGACTGTAAAGAGTCCAACTCAAGGTTGCTTTCTCACCAAAGTCAGTTGCCATGTGTTGAAGCAGGATGGTCACTGATGTCTGCCTGGTTTCTCCTTTCCTTTTGGGTTTTCCAGTCCTCTCTCTCTCCTGGTTAGGGCTCGTCTCTCAGGGCTTTCTATATCAGACTTGGCTGTCTTCCCAAGTCAGTTGTGGGCTATCAGGCAAATGGTCCAACTCCCCCCCCGCCGGGCCCCAGGATCAAAAATAACAGAGCTCTCGCTCTTCTTGAGTGAGTGTCCATTTATATCAGCCCACCAAGGGAGCGGGGACTAAACCTGAGTCAGGCCCTACTGACATAGTCGAACCAAAACTCTAATCTTAACAGGTAAATTAATCAAGATATCTCAGCTGAATATAATGCGATCAAGGGGTATCACACCCAGAGGAAGAGATTAGTTTACAAACATAATCTTTCTGTTTTGGGGATTCACAAATAATCTCAAACTGTCACACCTGGAGAATGAGCATTCTTCTCTAGTGGGGAAGAATGTGCATTTTTCTCATATTGGGTGAAGTGTTCTATATATGTCTGTCAATCTGGTTGGGTCATAGTGTCTCTCAAGTCTTCTGTTTCCTTACTGATATTCCATCTAAGGTTCTACCCATTATTTAAAGTGACATATTGATGTCTCCTACTATGAATGTACAACTGTCTATTTCTCCCTTCAGATCTGTCAATATTTGCTTCATGTAGTTTGGGGCTTTGCCATTAGGTTCAATATATTTATAATGCAATGTCTTCTTGAATTGACCAGTTTATAAGTATATAGTGATCTTATTTGTCCTGATAACAGTTTTTTACTTTAAGTCTATGTTTCCTGATATTAGTATAGCTACTCCAGCTCTCTTTTGGTTACTATTTGCATGGTGACTATTTTACTATCTTTTCATTTTCAACCTATCTGTGTCTTTGAATTTGAGGTGTCTCTTGTAAACAGCATATAGTTGTTTTATCCATTCTTTCTATCTCTACCTTTTGACTGGAAAGTTTAATCATTTACATTTAAAGTAATGCAGGACTTTTCTGCCTTTTTGATCTCTGGTCTTTGTAAGTCTTGTACTTTTCTTTTTCCTCAAGTTTTCCATTAATGTCTGGGATAGTTTGAGGCTTTTGCGGACCCCAGAAAAAATCATGTCCTTAGAGCAAATTCATTCCTGTGGGTGTGAAACTATTGTAGGTATGACCTTTTGATTAAATTACTTCACTTAAGGGACTTTGATTAGCTTACTTCAGTAGGGTGTCACCCAAGGTGGGTCTTAATCCTCTTACTGGAGTCTTTTATAAACCGGATGAATATGGAGAAAGGGCGCAGCAGATACAGGGAGAAATCCCCAGAAGCTGAGAGAGAAAGTCATGAGAGCAAGAAGCTGAAATCAGGAGAACCCAAGAGAGAGAAAGCCACAGGAGCAGAGAAAAAGCTGGAGGAAGCCAGAAGCTGAAAACAATGAGAACTGGAGGAGAAGGGAAAGATAGCAGATGCTGCCATTGTGCCTTGTTATGTGACAGGAGTCCAGGATCTTCAGGGAGAGAAGCATCACCTGATGAAGGCTTGATTTGGACATTTTCATGCAGAACTAAGCTTAGAAGTTAATAAATCCCCATTGTAAAGGGCAACCCATTTCTTGTATTGCTTTGGCAGCCTTTAGCAAACTAAAAGAATTTGGTACCAGGAAAGTGGTGTGCTGTGATTGCAAATATCAAAAATGGTAAAAAGGCTTTAAAATTGGCTAAGGGATAGATTCAGGAAGAACTGTGAGATGCTTGATGGAAAAGGCCTAGATTGCTTTGAAGAGATTGTTGGTAGGAATATGGACACTAAGGGTATTTCTGATGAGGACTTAGATTGAAATGATGAATGTGTCATTGCAATATGGGAGGATAAAATTGTGTTCTGATGTTGGATGGAAGGCAGAATTTGAAAGTGACAAGGCTGGATATTATTCTTAGGAGGTTTCCAAACCAAATCTGAAGAGTGTGGCCTGCTTTCTCCTTGCAGCTTATAGCAAAATGCTAGAGAAAATGAATCGGTTGAGAAGTGAACTCCTGGGCACAAAGGAAGCAGACATTGATGGTTTGGAAAATGAGTCCCCCGAGAATAGTACCCTAGGTGAGGATTTAACTGAACTAGGAACCAGCTAGCCATTTCCTTGCAAGTCAGGACTGGAAATGCAGTTATCCAAAAAGGATTTGTGGAAAGTCCTGTTGCTTGAAAGTTGAGACCCCTATGAACTGCATGTAAAACTGACAAGCTTTTTGCTAGGTCTGTATGAATGAAACTACTGCCAGCCTGGACTAAAAGGGACAGAAAAGGGAGACAGTGAGGGAAAAATGACTTCAAAGTCAGAACCATGGAAGCTGAGCTCTGAACTGAAAACATCTTCTCAGGCCAGGAGAGCAAACCCACCCATGTGTGTGGAAAGGGTGAGTATGCCCCAGTACTTGAAGAGGGTTGGCCTTCTGCCCCATTGTTAAGTGACAGTGCTACTGTCCCAGACTTCAGAGAAGGTGGGGCACATTCCCCAGGGATTGGGGAGAGTTGGGCTTCCACCCCAATGTTCTGAGGAGATTGAGTCTGTGCCCCAGAGATTGGAGAGAGTCTGGGTACCACCCCAATGTTCTTGCAAGTTGAGACCTGGAGTTTGCCCTCACCCAGATGCTTGATGAGGGTAGAGCTGAGGGTAGAGCTGAGAACATGGCCATTGAGCAAGCCCTTGGAAAGGATAGGGCTGCTGCTCCATCAGACCCTGAAGACAAGAAATCATGTTTCTACAGATGACTGCCAGACCTTGAAATCTAATGGAGTATGCCCTGCAGGTTTTTAAAACTGTTTGGGACCCATGACTCCTGTTTTCCTTCAAATTTCTCCCTATGGCAATAAGAATGTGTATCCTTTGACTGCCTCTCCTTTGTATATCGGAAACAGACAACTTGTTCTAAGTTTCACAGGTCCACAGCCAGAGGGAAATTTTTCACCAGGACAGACTATTCTTATAACTGATTTTGATGAGACTTTTTACTTACTATTGTTACTAAATGGATTTAAGGTTTTGAGATATTGTGAAAGAAAGAGTATATTTGCATATGGAAGGAAAATGTCTTTTTGGGGTCCAGAGGGTGAGTGTGGGAGTTTGAGGCTTTTCTGGACCCCAGAAATGATAGTGTCCTTAGAACTCATCCATTCCTGTGGGTGTGAACCTATTGTAGGTATGACCTTTTGATTAAATTGCTTCAGTTAAAAGATTTTGATTAGATTACTTCAGTAGGTTGTGACCCTGAGTGGGTATTAATCCTCTTACTGGAGTCCTTTGTAAACAGGATGAATGTGGAGAGAGGGGACTTCAGAGCAGAGAGAAATCCCCAGAAGTGGAGAGAGAAAGCCATGAAAGCCAGAAGCTAAAATCAATGGAACCTGGGAGAGAGAAAGTCACAGGAGCAGAGAAAAAGCTGGAGGAAGCCAGAAGCTGAAGACAATGAGAACTGGAAGAGAAGGGAGAGATAGCAGATGCTGCCACTGTGCCCTGCTATGTGACAGGAGTCCAGGATCTTCAGGGAGAGAAGCATCACCTGATGAAGCCTTTATTTGGACATTTCCAGATCCTCATAAATGTATGCTTATAACTTAATAACTCCTCCTTGAAAAATCCAACCCAAATTTGGTATATTGCCTTGGCAGCTTTTAGCTAACTGAAACAATGCCTATTTTCATATATATGTTATTTTTTTTATTGTATGCTTTTGGGTCTCTTCTCATTACTTTCTGTATATATTTTTCATATATTTTCTTTGTGGTGGCTATAGCAGTTCGACATTGTTTATGAATTCCAAAAATAGATATTGGATTGTGTTTGTAAACTGGTCTGTTCTCTGGGTGTATTAGATTGTATTAGAGTCAGATCTTTCACTTTTACTTTATTAAATCAAGATTCGGGCTTTTATTTGACTACATCATTAGAGCATGCAGGGTTTTATCCCCTTGGTGGGGATAAAACAGACTCTCACATGGAAGTAAACACACAGAAGCAGATACGTGAGAAGAGAGAGTGCTCCATAGACATGGCCCTGGGAAGAGAAATGAGTCTGATAGTCTATAGCTGACCTTATGGAGAGACCAGAACAGCTGAGCATGGAGAGAAACAAGCCCCAGGGAGAGACATGAGCCTTCTGCCAGCCTACAGCTGAGATCAGAAGAAAGTGGGACCACAGAGCCTTAAGAGGAAGGAGGAAGGCTGAACCCTCATAGACATTGCCCACCATCTTGTATCAACACAGGATAACAGACTTAGGGTGAGAAAGTACATCTTATGGTACCTTGAGTTGGACTCTTTAGGACCTGGTAACGATAAGCTTTTACCCCAAATAAATACCCCAAGGGGGCAGGGACTCACAGAAAAAACTACACTGCAGAGCAGAGGAGTTAGTTGGAGTTTTTTTTTTTTTTTTTTTACCGGGTGGCCCCAGGTATCGAACCCGGCTCCCTCCATATGAGAGACGGACGCCCAACCATTTGAGCCACATCCGTCCCCCGTTAGTTGGAGTTTTGATGCTGGAGTTTTTAGCTGGAGCCTGGGAAGTAAGCACACAGAGGAGCAGAGCAGCTGGGCCTGGAGAGACTTGAGCCCTGGGGAGAGAGACAGAACCAGTTGCCTGATAGTCTACAACTGGCCCTGTGGAGAGAGCAGGTCAGCTGAGCCCAGAGAGAAACAAGCCTGGGGAGGAGAGGAACCCAGGAAGCCTGAACTCTTGGCAGACATCAGCAGCTATCTTGCTCCAACATGTGGCAACAGACTTTGGTGAGGGAAGTAACTTATGCTTTATGGCTTGGTAACTGTAAGTTTCTACCCCAAATAAATACCCTTTATTTGGCAAACAATAAAGGCAACAAATTTTTGGTATTTTGCATCAGCACCCCTTTGGCTGACTAATACCCGTCTGCTTTTGTTTATCTGGGCATATCAATCTTTCCATCATTTTTGAAGGACAATCTCACTGCATACAACATTCTTGTTTGACAATTGTTTTCTTTCAGCACTTTAAATATTTCATCCCACTGCCTTCTTGCCTGCATGGTTTTTGATGAAAAATTTGCAGTTAATCTTATTGGGAGTTCCTTGTGCATAACATGTTTCTTTTCTCTTGTAGCTTTCAGAATTCATCTTGTCCTCAGTAACAGTTTGACTACAATGTATCTGGGTGTGGTTCTCATCAAGTTTATCCTGTTTGGGCTTTATTTGGCTTCTTGAATGTTCATGTTCATATCTTTCGTTATATTTGGGAAGTTTTCTACCAGTATTTCTTTGATTATTTCTTCTGTCCTTTTCTCTCTTTCTTCTCCTTCTGGGACTCTCATAATGCATATATCAGTATGCTTGATGGTGTCTCACAAGTCTTTTAGGCTCTGTTCACTTTTTTAAAAAACAATTTATTGAAGTATATCATTCATACACGAACATGCCTAAACAATAAGTGTTCAGTAAACATTGTGAACTTACAAACCAAACATGCATAACATCATACAGGGTTCCGAAATATCACCCCACCACAAATACTTTGCATTGTTGTGAAACATTTGTTAACAAATTATGAAAGAGTGTCATCAAAGTTTTACTACTAACTATAAACTATAGTCTGTATCTTACTCCCCTATACATCTTTTTTTTAAAGGATTTATTTATTTATTTACTTTTATCCTTTTTTACCCCCTCCCCCATTTTTGCTGTTTTTGTGTCCATTCACTGGGCAACTCTCTGTGTCCGTTTCCTGCCCTCTCTTTTCATCCTTCTCCTCCTGTCTTCACTGAGATCCTCAAAAACTCTGATATGGGAGAGAGGCATCCTACTGCTTGCGCCAACTTAGTTCCTGGCTTTTTGGTGCATCTCATCTTGGCTCTCCCTTGTGTCACTCTCCTGTTATGTCATTATCTTGCTGCATGGCTCGCAGGGCCTGATGGCACACTCGTGCACAGGGCCTGATGGCGCACTTGCTTGTGGGGCCTGACAGCATACTCATGTGTGGGGCCTGGGGGGCTCACCTGCACATGGGGCCTGGCGGTGCACCCGCGCACGGGACCTGGTGGCCCACGCACCTTCTATATTTTTCTTTTTTAAATGTTTACCAGGAGGTCCCAGGGATCGAACCCAGGTCCCTCCATATGGGAAACATGCCCAACAATTTGAGCCACATCTGTCCCCCTGCTATATCTCTTAAAGTTGACCAAAGATACCTAGAGTTACAGTCTTTTCCCATACAGGATGGTCATATAATAATCAGGCTTAGTTTATCACCAGCATTCTAAAAACAAGACCTAAGGAGAAAAACTAGGTCTTGGGGACACATGCATGGTTTCTAATATAGCAAATGTTTAGCAAACCCTGATTATCACAAAATCAGGACAGTGGAATATTCGCATTCTGTTCACTTTTTAAAAAATTCTTTTTTATTTCTGCTCCTCAGCTGAGATCATTTCAATTTTCCTGACTTTGAGTTCACAGATTCTTTCTTCTACCAGCTCCAATCCACTGTTGAAATCCTTTAGGGAAATTTTCATTTCCGTTATTATGGTCTTCAACTCTAGTATATTTGTTTGGTTCCTTTTTAAAATTTACATTTCCTTATTGCATTTCTCATATTGTTCATTCATTGTTTTCCTAATATCCTTTATTTCTTTCTCTGTGTTTTCCCTTGTGTCCTTGAGCACATTGAGAATCATTTTTTAAAATTCTTTTTCTGGTATGTTCAGAGTCTTTTCTTCTTCACTTGATGGTTCTGGATTTTTTTCTTGTTTATTTGAATGGACCATCATTTCCTATTTCTTTGTGTTGTTATTCCTGTTTTGCACACTTTACATTTTAATGTTTTAAAATGTTAACTCTGGGATTTAGTCCCTGAGCTTTCTGTTCCTTAACTTTGTATCCAGCTAGTGACATGATAGCTTTCCTTGATTGCTAGGAACTAACAAAAACAAACTAACCAATTCAAAAAACACCTTTCACATCTTTGCAAATTAGCTCTGGGCTGGTTGACGCTCTTCTTTAGAGTAGCCCTCTATCAAGATCAGCCTGAGGTGAAGGTGAAGTGCAGGGTCCTGTCCGTCTTTTTTGAACCTGTATCTTGTTCGGTGCTAGTGCTTGCTTATGGCCCTAAGAATATCCCTGTTTACAGGAATTTGAA
This sequence comes from Tolypeutes matacus, assembly GCA_026826555.1. Taxonomy (NCBI): domain Eukaryota; kingdom Metazoa; phylum Chordata; class Mammalia; order Cingulata; family Chlamyphoridae; genus Tolypeutes; species Tolypeutes matacus. The sequence continues at coordinate 48,110,297 of JAKSZT010053887.1, forward strand.
TGTCCCTTTCTCTCCCTATGTAATTGACTTTCTCTCCCTTCCAGGTACTCTATTGCCTGACTTAAAACAGGTAATCTTTTGTCTTAGGTTGCTTTGACTTAATTGTTTCTTATAGTGCTTTAACTGTCTGTAGCTGATTCTGCCTGAAAGGCAAGCTCTGAGAGGGTGAACCATAGCTGAATTTCCTGTTCAGTCTTTCAGTCTGCCACCAATAGGTACCCCAGTATGTGATAGGGGTTACTTGGCTCTCTCTGTATGTGATAACCCAGTATGTGAAAGGGGTTACTTGCACTGTCTTGATTGACCAGAACCTCTGTGGAAGGAGAATCTTAAAGACTGAGAGACTGTAGCCCTATATAAAAGGGTAGGTCTTTGACAAACCCCTACTGATTGGGTGTGTGGCAATTCCTGGTATTCTATGGCCATCACCACCTTCTGTAAAATTATAAAATAACCCAGTTTCTCTGGAAAATTTTGAAAGAGTAACTTGACTTTAAATAACTTCATGGTTCACTATATTTCTGATGATTAAAGTAACTTCTGTTTGTTCTATATATGCATTCTAACCAAATCCTAGCAGAATTAAGAAACATTTTTGCATTGAGATTGGAATTTTCACATTATTTGTAGCTTGTGCAAAGGAAGACAGTCTTTTTAGAATAATGTCTATGTCATACTATATGCTTTGCTGGATTAAAGAAAAATACGTATAAAGGTATCTTCCCTTAATACATTTCCATTTATGTGCAATGTCTTTTGATGAGAAAACTAACATGTATTGTTGGGTGGTGATGGGGAGAGCCAAATATAAAACTCATGCCAACAAATTCAAAAATGCCATGGAAATCTTTGGCCCAGAAATAATAGCTTACCAAAATACATACACACAGTTGTTGGACTCTTGAACAGATACACAGCCGTTTGTACAGGCATCAGTGCTGTTGGGCAAGAGTCCCAGAGGCAGGCCAAACTCTCTTCCAGATGCCACTGCCAGTGAAGAATCATTTGGCATCTAGTGGTCCGACTGCCAACCTTCTCTACTACTCACTGGCATAAAATTTTATAGGGGCTGCTCAAGAAAATTAAGACTGAGGATTTCTGTTTTAATATGCTGCAACAAAACAGTGCCACAAGAGCCCTTTATACTTTTTGAATGCTTTTAACATTTGAAAAAGTAGAACAAATTTTATTTATTTTTTAAGTGTGAAAGAAGCCTGACTTCTATGTATGTGCCTACAGATAAACGCAATTGCTTTGGAAATTCAGAGTAAAATATTCTGATTTCTGAATTGAGCCAATTTCTTTCCTCAACCCAGAAGTTCCTTGAGACTTTTTAAATGCACAAGCAATGATTTTAAACCACACAAGTGAAAATAAAGAAAGAAAAAAGAGAGAAGGAAAGAAAGAAAGGGAGGGAGAAGAAAGAAAGAGAAAGAGAGAAAGAGGAAGGAAGGAAAGGAGGGAGGGAGGGAGGATAAAATTAGATATACTGATCTTTTGGGGAGTGTGAGATATATTGTTTATACTTCTTCAGTCCTAGCAAATGTGCACACTGAAAAAATCTCTTTGGTCAGAGAAACACAATAAGAACATAATATTTTTCAATGAAAATTGAATGGGTATCAATATACTTCTGAGATACCTGCATGTGGCAACAACTTCCCAGAAATAAAATTAACATGAGCCCTGTCTCCTCACCTTGTAATCTCATCATATTTGAATTTCTGCTTACATAAATTTGTACCCGTCACCAGTGCCATTCCATATTTCCCCTATCCCGTCCGCCAGGAAAGGCTTCTTTATCCATAGCCTGTTTATTCCCATCTTCACATCAGCAAGGCTGGGCAGCCAATCAGAACCTGCTGAAAGAGCTGGCTCCTTTTCTGAAGCTGATTTGCAAGAGCAAAATTTGATATTCAACAGATTAAATGGGAAAATTATCAGAGGATGCTATAATATCTAAGGATTTTGATGAAGTCAGAAAGATGCTGTAGTTCAAATCACATATTTTAATTTTCACAATCACATGTTAATTCATAATTAAAATTTCTGTAATGTCAAAACAAAACAAGAAATTAAACTGTTATGACATACTGCGAGAGAAAGGGAAAGTGAAGAGGTCAGGCTTGTGTGGCTTATCATGGCTCTGCTAGATAATTTTGTATAGATGTGACACTGGGACTGGGAGAGAATTTTATGTGTGTGCTCCATATTGTTTCTCCAATCTGAGCACAAAAAGACAATGAACAACACTCTTGAGGTTGACTTGCTAGAGTTTTAGTCACAAAGTTAAGTGATTTTAACCATACAAGAGGCAATGCTTTCCCTGGATACCTTCAGTAAGGCCACCATATTAAATTTTCTTGAAGCAATATTAATTGTGCTCAGATCTCTAAATATCATTGACATTGATAAATCATCCCCAGAGAGACACAAACAAATGAATTAAGTGCTTACCATCGCACTCAAGAAAGATAAACATTTTCACAACAAGGAGGAATACATCAGGCAGTCTATTTAGCACTGAGCTGCATAAAGATTTCTTGATGAGCCATACAACCCAATCCAGGTATAAATTCTGTGACTAACACATTGAAGAGACAGCTTAATCACAGAGAAGCATGTGGCCAAGGTACATTGTAGAAAGTACAATATTTCATTCCTTTTCAGACAAAAAAGTCTAGTCATTATTATAGTCAAGTGTAACTATTTGTTTCCTAACGGTACATTAAAATTGAGAAAATCTTCCATTTCCTCAATGTTTAAAAGGTGATGAAATTGTTACTGATCAAATTGAAGCAGTGTTTAGGTAATTCAATTTCTTCAGTAGTACATAAAATACCATGCTGTATAGAAAATTAATAGCTATACAAATATATGGATAATGGCAATATTAGTTCTCTATTGTCTCCCTAGGAGTTTTCTAACTCTCTAAGCTAAATGAAACCTGCTTTTAGTTTTTCTTTTACGTATTTACTCCACATTATTTTCTTTTATGATTTTACCCAACCTCACATTTTAGAAGAAAACCAGTTGGTGTTTTCCCTACATAATTCTCCACTTTCTGTTTCAAAGAAAGAGAAAATGTTTACCTTTATGTGGGAAAAGAACTGGTAAAAAGAGCATCTTTCCATTCCTGAGCTGAGGAAAAGGGTTAAATTAACGGAAAAGACAGATGTTCCGTTTCCCCTGATGGTGGTAGGAGGACAGCGCTAATCAGCACTGCTGTGTCCTCTGCGTTTTCTTTCTCTGTCTTTGAACACCAGCTTTCCCTTTCTCTAGCTGGCCATCATCTGTGTGCCTCCAGAATCTCGAAAAACATCAACAGACCCCAGCAATGGCATTGGCAGCTGCCTGGTCCTGTGTACCTGAATGAAAATCCCAAACTTTTCCAGGATTGCAAATTCTCTCTCCCCTTTCTCCCCTATATATGACCTGGAAGCCTTACAATAAATTTTGTGTTCTCTATGACACTGTAGATCTTCAGCGACTGCTTGTGTATGCATTTGCATGCTTTCGTTTGATTACTTATGATGACAGTTTCAAATTGTATTTTTCAAACACTAATTTTATGGAATATTAACAACAACAACAATTCTAGCTAAATCAGTTGAGCATTTAGTATGTACTTTACATGCACTAACTTTTGAGTGCTCACAAGTCTTTGAAGCAGTATTAGTATTATTTCCATGATATGGATGAGGGAAGGAAGGATTAAAGAAGTTAAGTAATATAATTAATCAGTTGAACTGGAATTTGAACTGGGCATTCTGACTCCAGAGTTTGTTCTCTTAAACAACACAGCATAGCTGTTAGGTTTTTCACCTAGGATTTTGTGGGCCTATGAATTTGGAAATGTTCAGTTAAACCAAATTAAACAAACCTGTTTCTAACAGGATTTCTCAGAACGTTTAATATGCCAGCGAACATTGACTTTCTAAGGTGGAATAAAACATGCAATATTTCCTAAACTTATAGAACTTCATGATCTCTCATGTGATTAGTGTTCCCCAGACAGCACTTTGGGAAAGGCAGCCTGGGGATGTATATTTAGAAGCAGAATTGCTGGGCCAATCCAATTGTAATTGCTGTAAAAGCAATCTACTGATTTCTTTTTTTTTTTTTTTTTTTTTTTTTTTACCGGGAGGTCCCGGGGATCGAACCTGGGTCCCTCCATATGGGAGACGGACGCCCAACCAGTTGAGCCACATCCGACCCCTACTGATTTCTTTTTAAAATTCTGAACAAATCACTATTCTTTAGCAAATGAGAATCTTGAACATTAATGATGGCCACAGGGGGTGATGAGGACCATG
>JAKSZT010053887.1:48114712-48216757 GCA_026826555.1 Tolypeutes matacus
AGAATCTTGAACATTAATGATGGCCACAGGGGGTGATGAGGACCATGACCCAGAAAATACACCTGGAGAAAATGTGAATAACCGTGATATAGAGTAGACAGAGTCAAGTAAATTGAATGCTTTTTTATTTATTTTTTTTCTTTCTTCTACACTCTCCTTCTAGGAGCAAAAGCTAAATAAGAGAAAGAAATATGATGTTAATACTCAGTATTTACACAGTTTGCAGAGAACTCTTGAATACATTATCTCATTTGACTTTTATAACATCTACTTTATAGGAAAGGTAATAAGATCAGAAAGGTTAAATGCCAGGAAGTGACTGAGTTGGGACTCAAACTAACTTCTAGTCTAGTTATTTTTTCACAATTGAACAGTACATTTAAAATTGATTTCCAGAGGATGTGCTTTAATCAGGTAATAATCAAGCCAATGTTTAATACCTCCAACCCCTGGGGTTTAGAAATAACTACTGTTTAGATTAAAGATCCTGATGCCAATGAGAGGAGCTTGACCCTGAATGTCCAGTGTCAAATGCTGGCTCTGCCACTCACTATGGCTGTAGGCCTGGGCAAACGGTTTTAACTTCTTATTAAGTTACTTAATCACCAAAAGAAGAGTTAATTATATTTAGTAAATTGTACCTACCAAGACAGACAAATGGCCAACATCTTTTTTTTTTTTTTTTTTTTTTTTTTTTTGCCAACATCTTTTAGTGAAAGTTTTTAGAAAGGGGGTTAAAACAGGATTTCTCACTAACCTTCTGTTAGATTAATGAGAAATATTTAACTAAACAGAGTATCTTATTTCTTTAAATAGACTTATTAATTCATGTTTGATGTTCTTCTGAGATTTTCCTGATTTATGCCCTTTAAAGTTTGTCAGGTATTTTCTTTTAAAAGAAGAAAAGAATAATTGCAATAGTGTTCTAAGTAGTTAATGTTTTCTGTATTAGCCATCTCCTTGGATGTTTGTGTTAGTTACTTTAGTTACCTTTCCATAATGCTAAATATGGGCCTTTCAGCTGGCTTATATAAATGAAAGAGTTGGGTAGAGGTGTCCAAACTTTGTTATTTTTTTCAGTCTCCTGAGATCAAAGGAAATACTTATTTATGTATTTATGTGTTAACAATTTAGTAGCCTTTGAAACAATAATATATGTAAATTGGAAGTAAAGTACTTATATTTCATTTTCAAATAACCACAATTACTTACTAATGGGAGAGGTGCACATGTGGGACACTGAACCACTTCTCTAACCTTGGAATAGATTGCCCACTGCTACCTTGATTTCCTGTTCCAAATTGATTTTAGTATTGTACTTGATTTTTTTTTTTTTTTTTTTTTTAATCAAAGCAACCCTAGAAAACCAGCTTTGCAAAGGTATGAAATCATCATGAGGAATGTAACACAATATAATGCTGAAACAGTGAACTACTTGGAGTTAGTAGTTCACATGGTGTCTGTGTTTCCCTTAAAAATTAAAAATATCCCATAGCAACCATGTGAGTTCACTGTCATGTCCTGGGCCACCGTGACATACAGTTCAGGAACCGTGGGAATAGAGTATTATATCTGATATCTATCATTTAGCATAAAGTATTTAGAGTAATTAAACCATTAAATCTATATATGTGAAAAAATAACATGTTATTTAAAACTCAAATTGACCGTAGCCTTTTCTGTCTTCTAAGAGAGATGACCTAATTCATATGAGGAAGGCATATGGTGGAGGGAAGAAGGTAGGATGAAATCCAGCACAGGAATAAGTCTGTTGATATACAATGGGATACCAGAACCTAGTTTAGAACAGACTAAAAAGAGCTGAACTGCTCTGCATAATAAAGTTAGCGGTGAAGTGAAAGAGAGAGAGGGATATGCAATAGGGTGGGAGGTTGAAGCCCCAAATGGCACAAATGACTGAGGAGATTTTTTTTCAGAATAGTGAAATCTTATATTCTACTTTGTTATCTTACTGGGTTATGAACCCAAACCTTCTCCCTGAAACTTCAGTGTAGTCAGCTCCCCACCCATGCCTCTTACGAGTATTTCTTTGGTGGAAATCAGAAGGACTGATGGCTACCCCTGGATTAGCCCAGAAGAGAGAGTAGGGAGTGGTGATGAATGAGTGAGGCTGAGAACTCCATGGAGATGGGCTCTCAAAGCCAGAAGTGATCATAACAACCAAGTCACCAGGAGTGCCCACAGAGTTGGGAAGGAGAGGAAGCCAGGACAAGAGATGCTGAGAGGCTAACTAAAGTCTTGGCAGACCATGAAGGACTGAGCAAGGGGCCACTGCTTGAGAGTGGTAGTGAAGCATCATTTAATGTAGAAAATGGGATTCTACAGATAATGTCAGTCCAGAGGACATGGCAGATATTGGAGACTAGAGTGTTTGTTGGTAGGCCAAGCTAGAAGGCTAAGGCAGGTATATAGTCTGGATCCATGGGCAGAAGTGGCATGAATCATGACCTGAGAAAGCAGAACTGTCCAGGCCAGCAGCAAAGGTTGCATACCAGATGCTTGTCAAAGTCAGGGGTGCTTCTCTCCTCTGGTCAGGACTTAGATAAGAAATGAGGCAGAAATGTCAGTACTGTAAGAGACCCAGAGACCACATAAAAAGTTATTTTATGTTTCAGTTATTCTCTATTCAAAGCATTATTATATACTATTCAGAAATCATCACATTCATTTCAGGCCCTTGTTTTCTTCTTTTTCATAAGGCTAAGCATATCTACATCCTCTGGGTTGTGAGTAATCTGGGCATTGGCTCCCAAGGCATAGGGGGCACTCTGACTTTTTTTTTTTTTTTTAAGAGTTACCAGGGTTTGAACCCTGGACCTCATACATGGGAAGCAGGCACTCAAACCACTGAGCTACACCTGCTCCCAACTCTGACACTTTTTGATTGACAGTAATGACATCCATTATTTCATTGTTGGAACTTAATGGGCAGGCCCCACTTAGTTCTTTGGTAGCAACATTAAACAGAAAGCTGGCAAACTTTTGGATAAAGATTATTCACAGGAATGTTACGGATATCCTTTCTAGGAATTCAATTATGTGAAATTTTTATTTCTGAGCAAGTGAGCACAGAAATTGGGGCAACTTTCTTGAGAATATCACCATTTGTTATTCCTCATCCCCTCTTCCCCCAGAGAATATATCAAAGAGAGTCTGAGCAAGAGTTCCTTAGAACAGATTGTGATGTAGGAAATCTGGTTATCTTGGACCTGGGAGCTGGAATGAAGGGTGTTTGTGGCTCATAAGACAGAATCCAGGCCATGGGAGCTAGGAAAGGTGTGAGCTCTTTAAAAGAGGGCTGAAGCAGTGGGGACAGAACTCAGCTCTGAGAGCCTGAGCAGAGGTTATTTGCTGGGGGAGGGAAGCGTGATAGTAGCAAAGCTAACATTGATTCTTAGTAAACTCTTGTCATCTGTCTGAAATCTGTCTTAAGAGTGAAATGTATTTAAATAAATAAATAAGTCATGCTTCCTGCTTAGTGTTGAACATAAATACAGCTGAGCCTACAGGTCGGGGCAAGGAGAGTCAGCCTGGGCTAAGTGAAAATGGTACAGGAGAAGTGTGCCTGTGTGTGTGAAAGCATATGTCAGCGACAAAGCACTAAACCTTAGTGCCCTGGTTGTTCGTGGAATGGGTGAATTTAAGAGACATTCCTCAGTGGAAGGTTCCGCTCATCTTGGGAACCCTGCTGACAAAACAAAGACGAAAGCAACTTTACTTGTCACTATATCACTGCAATACGGTGAGAATTGGGGCCTAAAAGGAACAAGAAAGGTTCAAATGGATGTGTCTTTAAGCTAGCAAAAAAGAAAATCTCCCTGGTCTTAATCGCAAATTTTAGACTTCTTGTTTTCTGGGTTTATCAGTTGCAATCTTGGGAACAAAATCTCCCCACAAAATAAACATGTCTGGTAGAGCATAACCCAAAACAGATTTGGAGTGCTCCATAGAAGGATTTTTTGTGTGTAACTGCTTGCCTTAGTGGCCGAGAGTTAATATCGAAGGTTTACCATACGCTAGGAAATGTTCTAGGTACTTTAAATGTATTAAGTTATTTAATCCTCACAAGAACTCTCTGAGCTAGGTACTACTATTATCCCCACTGCAGAGATGAAGAAACTGAGGCACAGAGAGGTAGAGAAACTTGCCAAAGAGCCCATTGTAAGCCACAGAGCTGGGATTTAAAAATGAGCAGCTTGTCTCCAGAGTCTATGCTCCTACCCACTGCATTACCTTCCCTCTCACAACTAAAGAAAAAGGTCTCTCCTGGTGGAAAGAAGCAATGCCAAATTAGCACTTCCATAGTGTGATCTCAGAGACTTTGTTTCCTTAATATGTTGCATATGAAGAAAGAGGATCCCCTGGTGAAATGTCGAACATAATATCTTATTACTCTGTCTCAGAATCAGTACTCTATGGACTACACTTTGGGAAATGTTGCATTAAAATATAAAATGCTGCTGTACTAACTGGCCATGCTCCAAAAATAGCTGTTGCTACCAGTTTCTTTCACTAATACAAACTGACTTGAAGCTTGGAACCTTCTTTTTGAGAACCACATGGAATTAGCAAGGCAAAACCATTATTTAGATTTAATGAAATGGGCCTTCAAGTTAAACACTTACACTGTGCCTTGATCAAGTACATACAGTCCAAACTAGGCTCTTTTTTTCCCAGGTTATAGAGATCCTTATCTATCTTTTAAAATCTGCTTTGCATTTTCCATGTTTTTCTGGTCTTATGCTGATCTATATCGACTTTGGTCACTTTCTTATTTGAAGGCATTTTTCTATTAACAGATTATTTTTGGACTCTGCTAATGCAATCTCTCAAAAGTCAATCCAAGGAGCAAATCTTCATTAGTTGATTTTCATGAAAGTTTGTTCTTTTCAATACAGTTTGTAAAACAGGAGAAATGACTTGTCTTTAAATATAAGCATCTTGAGTCTGTTTTCTCTGGAATGCTGCAGTGAGTGAAGGAGGAGGGAAGTGTTTAGAGTTTGCCTTTTTGGCTAAAAAAGGTAATTTCTGAATTGGGAGCTAAACTGAAAAATGAGTTTCCCCAAATGACCAGAAACATAAGCACTGTGAAATACTCCATCCTTCTGTCCCTTTCCCCCCAATATCCCACCACCCAATTTCTCAAGATATGGTCTTTTAAAGCCATTTCCCCCCCAGCATTTAGTCTTTATATTGCTTTCCGTATTACTGATATTATCTTTAGGTAACACATGGTAGTTGCCTTTAAAATTATGTGATAATATGCTCTCTCCACAAATGTTCTGACTGCTTTATGAATGCCAAAATCAATATTTCTTTAGAGAAATGAATTTAAGAGACACAAGTTCCATGAGTGACAATAAAATGATGACAGATTCCACAAGCCACAGAAATAAATCAATTTCATTCTTTCATGGTCATATCATAAGCACATTTTTTTTTTTAGATAATTGAAGACTTCAGGACCATACATGCCTCCGTATTTCTTTAAGCTACCATGTTCATCTGTGATGGGCATTACCCTTGCTTCAAGTGGAGACTAACTTGCTCTGCCAAGGCCCAAACTAGAATTTCCTTTAAAGCAGTTATTTGTTGTATGTCTACGTGTCTGTATATATGTGTGTGCATGTGTTTACAAAATGGAATAAAATGGAAAGGTCAAACAGACAGAAATACAACACATAAATCCACCATTATAAAACAACCACTATTTATACATTAGTGTCTCTTCTTCCATTATTTTTTGTCAGCACAGGGTATAGGATTAGATTTTTTGTTGCTAATGTTAATCTCACAGGAAAAACTTTTCCACCTTAAATTTCCAAATCTTTAATTATTATTGAGCCTGAATACTTCTCATAAACGAGTTGCTAGCTCTATTTCTTATTTTATTCACGTCTTTCATCCATTTATAATTTTTTTTGCATATTTTGAATCTTGGTTCTACCACTCACTAACTGTGTATGTTGGCAGCTTATTTAAACTTTCTGGGTCTTTGGCTTTGCATCGATGAAGTGAGGTTCATACCAAATACTTTCCAGGATTTCTGTAAATATTAAATGAGTTAATATATAAAAACCACAGTACCTGGTTGTGGCAGACACAACATTCTGTGTTCACCATCCATTTCATTTTCCTGGGCATAAACTTTATTTCCTGCCTCCCATAGAATCTAGGTAAGGTCATATGATTAAGACTCACCAATGGAATATAAAGAGAGGTATGTCACTTCTAGGCTGAGGCAGGTAAGAGCAGGTATGCATTCTCCATGCCCTCTTTTTTTCCAGCCATACTGCTACACTGCTAGCAGTGAAAGATTCTGAGATGGCAGAGCTGCAGGATGGAAGGAAGGTATTTCCTTGAGTTATCACTTGGAGGAAAGCCCACAAAGAAGAGCCACCTGACCTATACAAGACTCTACAGATATCTATAACAATTTTTATTAAGCTGCTGAGATTTGTAGGAGGCCTACTGATTGTATGTATGATTAATCATACAATCATTTACATATGATAAACATCAAGGAATGGAAGTTATTATTATTCACAATCAAAAGTGATAGCAAATGTCAGCTTTAGATTCAAACCATACTTAATATTCATCGGCCAGATACTCTAAAACAATTCCATATTGTGATGGTTAGGTTCATGTGTCAACTTGGCCAGGTAATGCTGCCCAGTTGTTTGGCCAAGCAGCACTGGCCTAATTGTTACTGTGAGGACATTTCATAGACTTAAATCATCACTGAGTTGATTGCATCTATGGTTGATTACACCTACAGTCAACTGTGGAAATTGCCTACAGCAATGAGAGATGTCCCATACAATCAGTTGAAGGCCTTAAAAGGAGACATGATTTCAGCAGTCAAAAAAGAGAATCCCCATCTCTACTTCAGACAGACAGTTTCTTCTGGGGAATTCATTGAGGACCTTCATTGGAGTTCCTGGCTTGAGGCCTACCCTATGGAATTTGGACTAGTGTAACCCCACAGTCACATGAGACAATTTTATAAAATCTTACAATATTTACAGATATCTCCTGTTGGTTCTGTTTCCCTAGAGAACCCTGACTAATACTCTAAAACCTCTCTCTCCTCATCTCCCTTAAACAAACAAAAGCATTATATATCCTCAGAAGGCTATGTTCACAAGAAGTGTAAAGAAGTACAACAAGTATTTTATATTTTATTATAATCAGTTTCATTTCTTTAAAGTCTCCACCTAACCTGTATCCCTTAAAGTTCTTGGCTCTTGTTCATCTGAATGATTGCTTTTATGAAAAGAAAATTAATCAATACAATATGTTTGTAAATAGTACTGATTAGTCAAGTTTGTTCTAGAGTCAAACTATACATGCTCTGTTTGGACATAACTTGGGGTATTTATAAACTAATGAACATAGATGTATGGACATGTGATCCTGCTGAAGTATTGTAATTTATTCATGAGGCAAATGAATAGGTATAAAATATCTAAAGTAGTATTAGGGAGAACAATTTAAGCTTTAAAAAAAACTCACATATTCCATGTATATATTTCTGGGAGTGAGAAAATTTCAAAGTGCTCTGATATGAAGTATTTTATTATCTTTTTTTAAAAAAAGTTTTATACTAGGAATCCATTTAGAGGTCAGCATTTTGTGAATCTGACAGTGCCTGGCTGAGGTGAATGCGAAGGGGCAGAGAGCAAGGGAAAGTGTTGAAATGGTTCTTCTTGGTTAAATTTATTGTGCTTCCTCACTCTAATTCCTTCCCTTCTCATCTGCTCTTCCTTTACCCCTTTCCCAGATTTTTCACAAAGGCAAAAATGACCCAAAGGGCTTTGCTCTATAATCAGGTGTTGGGTGGCTGAAATCTTTATCGTTCCCTTTCTCTCAATTGATTCAAGAGTGGTCATGACTAATTAATATGAAAATGGGAGTGAGGACGGTTTCTTGTCAACAAATGAGGCATAGTTGGGGTTGATGTCTGTCCTGCTCACCAACATGGGAATCCCAGTGGGTTCCGTGTAATATTTTGGGTAATCTAAGCACCTCTTAAAATATATGTATATATATATATAAATAATATTTTTGTAAGCAAATACACATATATGCATGTATATTTATATATCATTTTGCAAATGTTTGTATGTATTGTGAGAATTTTGATTTTTACCCACAATAAAAATAAATAAAAAATTAAAAAAATAAAAAAGATATGCATGAAAAAAAAAAAAAAGGTATATCAACTTTAACTTACAACACCAAGCATGAGTGCTAAGCACAATGAGTAAACAGGCAATCTCATTTCCATATTATTATCTTATTTGACCTTGACAACTGCCTTTCCTATTAGATGGGAAGAAAATAATATTTCCCTTTTACAGAAGAGAACACAGAGATGGTAAGATGTTAAAAGCCAACCTGTGCTGCTTAAACTGTCTTCTGATTTAACACCATGCAAATAATTATGGAGAATCGTTTATAGCTAAGTGCCAGTTTAATTGCTGTGTGGCCTTTGGCAAGTTACTTAATCTTTCTGTGCCTTGGTTTCTTCAAGTGTAAAATGGGGATAATAATACCTGCTTTATAGGGTTGTTGGAGGATTAAATGAGTTAACATAGGAGAGCTGAGAACAGTACCTGACACATAGTATGTATTTAATAAGTATGAGCTATTATAATATAATGTGGTAATAACCATTTATTATTCCTTATTAGTAAGTGTAAAGCTTTGTTTTAAAACAATGTCTTCTCATTCTAAATCTAGTACCCTTTTAATTATAACACAGCTATCTCAGATTACCTCACTATTCCCAAAAAGTCAATTAGGTGTTGCATAGCATCATAGAAATACACAATTGAATAAAGTTTGTATTATATGTTATATGAATATTATTAATCCAGGGCCAAAATGGTAAGCATCTAGTTAAAATTCATAAGCATTTGCTAAAGTACATAGTATTTTCATTCACTTAAAAATTTATATACAGTAAAACTCCTTCTTTTAAATGTACAATTTGAGTTTTTACAAATCTTATTGTGAAACTCCCACCACAATCAAGAGGCAAAACAGTTCCTATAGAATATTTTGAACAGAATCTTATGTGAATATTCTGGGAAGAATTTTTCTAACATTAGGAACCTATATGAGAAAACTTTCCTTGATTTTGGTACTTAAAACACACTCTAAAACTTGAATAATAATTCTCATTCATTTATTTATTCATTCAAGACATATTTACTGACTTCTTCCTACATATATAGCATTGTGCTTTTCTCTATGAAGATGAGAAGCAGGTGTCCACCAGCTTCCTACCCTCAAAAGGAGAAAATATAATAATTTTCCTTCACACTTCCATCTTAGAGCTAACAGATAAACCAGGAGAGGAAAATAATACAGGTTTTCCTGAATTCATCTTTAAAAGAGAGTGTGAAAAGGATAACAAAGTGTCAGTGCCTCTCTATTTAGCATGTATTGGAGAAAAAAACTAAAATATCTTTTGCCGCTACAAAACCTACAACTCATTTTAACTCTTCAAATATTTGTTTTGGGCACAGCACATTCCCTGGAGGAACTCAGTCCCTTTCCTTCAGCAATGTGGAGTACAGTAGGACAGGTAATTATAATAAATGCCAGAAAATGATCAAAGGTACTTGATGATATGTATTCAGAGAGAGGTAATTGGGGAGGGGAATCAGTAACTGCTTTATAAAAGAGGAAGTATTTGAACAGGGACCTGTGAATAGAGGTAGAATATTGATGCCAGTGAGTATGCTATAGAGCTGCTGCACTGTCCAATACAGTAGCTACTAGCCACATACAGTTATTGAAATAGAAATTTATGTTAATTAAAATTAAATAAATGTAATCATTCAGTTCCTCAGTTGCATCAGCTTCATTTCATGTGCTTAATAGGCACATGTGGCTGGTGTTTACCTTGTTGGGCAGGGCAGAGTAGAACATTTCCATCAATCAGAAAGTTCTATTGGACAGCAGTGCTATAGAAGGAACATCAATGGAGAAAGGTCAGGAGGTGGGGACAATGAATTATCCAAATCCCTGATCAAGCCCTTGGATGAAATACCAGAAATAATGACATATCTATGTATTTCCTTCCCAAATCTAAATTGAAAATATATGCCTATGTAAAGATCAATGACTCAATTGTTTCACTGACTGGTATGGTTCAATAATCATGCTGAGTTTATACTATAAATCAATACTGAAGACATAAGACTTAACAGGCCTATCTAATTGCTCCATCTATCTTAGCATGTAGATCATGGTGGCTGAAAGCCAGGCCCTAAGGCACAGCCGAGGATGGGTGCTGTTCTTTCTTCTGGCAGGTACCTGTTAGCTGGCTGAGACCAAGCTGAGTGACTTGTGGCTGTCACATTTGCAGTCCCCTAAGAGTCTGCTAATTATTAAATCATTTACTTCTTTAGAAGTAGTGGAAGTATCCATAGCAAAACCTACAAGACAGTTAGAGGTTTGCAGAAACTATAACTCAGAAGAACAAGTCCTGTTACGTGAATATGGATGAATTGAGCTGAGCGATGCATGACTGCTGTCATTGATAAACTTGTGAAATGCAGAGTTAATCATTTTGATAAGAGCTGCTGTCTCCTGTCAGCAGGGTGGTTTGGCTCAGCTCCTCAAAGCTGTAGTGGTGTTCTTATAGAGGCAGCCAGGTGAAGGCTGGACTTCCCTTGGGGACCAAATGGACAGACGTGCATAGGGCCAGAAAACCATTTATTAAGGCTTTCTAAATTGGTGAGAGCCTCTCAAATGTGTGCCTTCACTGGCTAAAAGAAAGAAAATCAGATCAAATAAGGAAATTAAAGCCAGCTTGTATATGCTAAATTCATATCTTTTGGTGAGCAGTCCCTCTCTTAATTTCAGACCCAATCATTGCTTACATCTTGACTCTGAGTCTTTTATGATATTATTCAATAATAATTGACATTTGATATGCATCTGGTGTTTTTTTCTGGACACTATCATTAGACATTTTATTTATACATGTACATTTGACAACAGATAATTGTCCTCTTTTAAAAGAACATAAAAGCACCAGGGAAACAAACAGTGAGATAAAAGCTTTAAATTACTTTTAAAAAGATATAGTACATAGATAATATACATCTTACAGATTTTCACTTTATGTTTCTTATGAAGGAGAACTGTATTCTTTCCTCAAGACTGACATTTAGAAAAGTCATTTATATGTCTTTCTAGTTCCAGAATGCTATGGACTGGTGTATCAGAAAGAAAGGAACTGTGTTATGATAAGTTGTTTTGCAACCCCATTAACATATAAACACCTTGCTTGCCTATAATGCTAACCAGTGAAGTGTCAAAGACAAAAATGCAAAAAATCTGCATACCAGGAAAATATAGAGAAATACAGATTTAATATTTTTCAGTTGATTAGATTTTCTTTGAAAAATGCTCATAAATCATACTTGAATTTCAATTATTTGATGCTTTTCCTTCAAACTTGCTTGAGACCATTCCCTCAATGAACTCGGCATTTCCAAAGAATCAAAGGACAGATTTATGTCTTTTCTGAACCTAGCAAATGAGCCAGCAGGGCTAGGGGTGGGGTGGAGGTGGGATATGTTCATTTCAATTTGCTTTCTTTTCAGATGGCTCCTGTGTTTTATAGGTGGGGAAATCATGCTGATGACTCAACCACCCACAGCATTATTTTGATGGCTCATGCTACCTCAGTGGAATGTAGCAAGACCAATTCTTCTTCCCTGGATGATAAAATCTATTATACTTTTTGGGGAACCAAGCATCTATAGGCATTCATTTATTTCAGGACAATTTGATTCCTGAAATACCACTGATGACATTTACTTTTAACTGGATCACAAGAACAGAATACACACAAGTCATTTTTTTCCCAGTTTCATAATTTTGGCATCCATACATTATTTAGACAAGCTTAGGCAGTCTTTGCTTGGCTATGATAGACATTTTAGAATATCTCTGACTCATGAATATAAATAGTTGTGTGAAAAGAAATTTTATAAAACCAGGGCTGGTAACAAAAATCACCTAGAGATCAACAACTCTGAAAGAATCAAGTGTCACATTCCTTAGAATGTCAGATTAAACTAACATGTGCCAGTCAATATTGCTACACTGCGACCCTTGATGCCTCCTAAGCAAAACTATTAAGTCCAACATTCTCTCCTGTAAGCACTTATCTGTAAGGATGGCTAACATGTCCTCTGAAGCAGATATTGAAACTGATTGGACAATAGGTAGATACCAGACAGGGGCCTGGGGGCCGACCTCTAGAAATAGGGGGAGAAAATCTTAATCTGCAACACAATGCCGTTCTCTTGAAACCCTATCATTTTCACTTCCCATGTGTCTGCTGCCTGACTGTGAATGGATTTGAAAAGGAATGGTTAGTGCTGAAAATTGGATCAGAGCTAACATTCTCTCATTTTTATCAGCAGCTGCCAAAGGTCATCTGACATAATAGCTGATGAATTCAAGCCCAGTGGATTTCATTTGCAATTTTCAATTTACTGAGGCCTCCAAACCCCACGGTGATAAAAGCTTCCCCTATCGTGGCCTGTCACAAACATCAAGAAACTGCACAAACCCACAAGAAAGAAAAAAGAGAAAGCTGTGCATCATCGCAGCTACAGATAAGGAGAACAGGAAGAAATGGTACCATGCAGGAAGGTGAGGCGCAGCCTGTGTGGCTAGTTCTCTAAATGCCAATTGAAAGGAAAAGACTATGGAGAATAATCAAAAACTTCCCCACTGTAACATCATGTTTCTTTGGGGCTTTTGTGTGAAAATCGCCTTCTAATCTCTTACTTGACATTGCGGCAAACAAAAATGTGAGTGTAAATTTGCAAATAAATAAATGAAAAAAGAATCCTTGCTTATTTGGTCAACGGAAAGCACACTCTGTTGTGCTGTTTTTACCATGGCTTTGATTTACAAAATGCGTGTTCATAGAGGGTTCTTCGTCGTGGAAGTGTTGGTCAGCAATAAGAAATCTTTGCTTTTTCTTGAAGAGAAATAAGTGGTAGATCCTTTGATTGATTTGCAAAGGAAGTCAAAGGACTAATATAGCAACTACCGGTAAGAGGATCTAGACAGAGCACATATCAAAGATGCCTTAGCAAGAAGAAGAAAGCCATTCTCCACCGTGTCAAGCTTTTACAGTGAACTTAGGAAGGATCACGAACTGCATCCTGCTCTCAGCAGTTGTTCAAACTGAGGAGACCATATGCATGTTTCTTGGAGAACAACAAATTTAAAGGCTGAGCAGCCCAGCATCATCCTGTCCTCTTCAACTCATACCATGGCCAAGGAAAAGAGAAAGCAAGAGATGACCAGTGTTTGAGGTATAACTGCTAGGAGAATTTAATTTCAGGCATGAATGTCTGGATCCCATTATTCCCAAGTGGATTCAGGAAACTTATGAAACCGAAGCAAGTGGTCTTGGCAGCGGGCATTAGCAAGCTGCCTAATGATGGAATTTCTCAGAACACTTGACAAGAAAACCCGAGAATGACAATAACAGGACCAAGACATTTACTTCATTTATGTAGCAAAAGAGGTTAATTCATGGTTGAACTGATGTGGTTGTGAGAGATTGCATATTGTACAGTTATTTTTAAATTGTTACAGCAAAAAATAAAAATATGGGCTATTAATCATAATTGAGTCCTCTGTTGTCTGCAATTAAACTAATTCTAAGGTTTTCTAGTAGCAAAAATTCTAATGACTTTTTACTTTCCCGAAGTCTCAAAATATAAAACGAATCCCCACTAGTTAAAGATGGCAGGAATTAAAATGTTGAGATAGGGGAAATAAACTATTCTTAAGCTGCAGAAAATATGAAAGGTAGTCACATTTTAGCATTTTAGTATTTTCCTCCTACACAAAATTTTCAGGATGACACTTTTCAAAGGCACCCCCCCACACACTTTTTTTAATAAGTTCAAAGAGGACTCTATAATTTGGCAGTTTCTATGGGTTCTCTTTGAATTGTTAGTATAACACTGAGACCCTGGTGGTGGTAGAAGATTATTTAATGGAGTCTTAATTTTATCACTCGTCTAAAAAAATACATACAACTCCATGAGGGTTTTTTATTATCTCTATGGCAGTGATATAAGGCAAGCTGTACCAATATCAGAAAGGTTAATCTCTTTTATGTTACTTCTATTAAAAAGACAGATCTCAAATCTTCAGGGCAGAGCCCTAAATTGTTCTTGTAGACTGATTGGTTCATAGACACTGTTCCTTTTCATGCCTTATGGCTAGTTACATTCAGTCAAGCCAGAGAAACCAGTGTGGTTTGAATGGTAATAGTGCATTTCCCATTTCTTTAATTAATTCTTTAGTTCCTTCACCCAACATTTATGCAGTGCCTACCAAGTGCAGGGCACATAAAATAAGTCTTTCCGTAATTTCAAGCAGTTTATGGAAGAACGGAGTAAAGGATGTTTAAAATGTGTTTTCTTGTTCCCCTGGAATCAAGTTTATGTCAGATAGCTATAAAAAGCTTCATATAATGGAAAGTTTATCCTTTGCATTTGTATAATGGAATGACATCTTTGACACCTGGACAACATCTTCTTTTGAGTGAAAGCTGGGTTTCCCATTTTATTTATAATATGTGCATCACCATAGCACTTTTGCTAAGTCTGCACACAATCTGTATCTATTTACTAAATACTTTAATAAAAAAAAATAGAACTCAGTTTTTTATAATTAAATGAAATAACTTAAGAAGAGATTATAATATTTACTAACATGACTAGAAAGGCTGTATTGTGAGCCATGAATAAAATATAATAATAAATATAAAGGCATAATTATTACTGTGTTAGTCTGTGCACCAGCTACATCATCTTATGCTCTACCAGTGGTTTCAGTACCACCATTTAGGAAACACTGGTTTGGTACATGGTGCTGATGGAGACCAGTGCTGTAGGTTTGCCCTCCATAAGAATGGAAGTTTCATCTGGAGAGATACTTTCATTTGTTCTCTGCTGTATCTCCAAATCTTAGAACAATGCCTGGCACATATTAGATACTAAATGAACAAGGACCAGTTAGCTTCTCAAAGATCAACCTGTATTTCCCTTAGAGTCATATTCATCATACTTTATCATAATTACTCACTTAATGTCTTTCTTGTTCACTCGTGTTGTCATCACCAGTGCCTAGCACAATGTCTGGCACATAGTAGGTCTTAATAAATAGTCACTGAATGAAGGGACAACTCCATTCTTAGCTCATACAGCTTTCTCTATAACCTCACTGGTCATTTTTCCCAGAGTTCTGTTGGCCAGCATTGGCTTGAAGCTGTTTAGTATCTAGCATGATAAAAAGTCTTTGTTGAAGAAATGAATGAATGAGCACTTTTGTGATACCAGAAAAAGAGGGTCTACTCCATATATGAAAGACAGAATTTTAAAGGATCACAGGCATCCTTTTTACATTGCTTAAATGTAGTACCAATTCTCAGTCCTGAATGAGTCAGCCCTGGCAGGGCTTTCTTACAGTTTTCCAAGTTAAGATTAAACTGAAATGTGTGTGTTTGTAGAAAAACTGACAAATATTGTGATCAGCAAATTATATCAAATGGTACCATCCAATGATCAGATGGCATAATTTCATTTAGATTGCTTTTATGAATTCCTTGGTTCACTTAATAATCAAACATTGTGACTAGACAAGTGGTATTTACAAAATCTAAGTTCATGTTTTTCAATTACAAGGTCATCTATAAGAAGAAATAGTGAAGAATTAGGTGAATTTCTCTGGGCCTTACCTCCAAAGGAATATTGTCAATCACTGACCCAAACATAGGACTTTGTAGGTTTTGAATGCCTTGAACTGGAAAAACAACTATTTTTGTGGGTTATTAAAGCGTGTTACAACTGATTGAGTTTGTGTAGAATCAGGAAGTTTTGTGGGATTGGGATGGACATATAGGTCACACCACTTTTCTTTTTAATATTTTCTATTACAAATGATTCTTCAGTTGAAAACCAAGCCTTGAACTTGGGTATCACAAATGGGTTGATAAAGTATGACTGTAAAATCAAACACAGGAGTACTGTGTTTATCATTTGAGAAATCAGACTCGGCTTAAGCAAAGGTAGGATTTCTTCAATATCCTAATTTTTCCTTTTCATAAAATTACTGATTAAATTATGTATTTCATAGCCAGGGTTAATTTGGGCAAGTCAGCATTTCTCTAATCTGCACTGCACAGAATAGGGTTCAATAAGATATCAATGGCTATTCTGTTAAAAAAAATCCGGGGTCAGCTAAGTTTGGGAAATTTAGGGTTAACAGATTTTAAAAAGTTTTCCCTCCTGTTTTTCAGAATATGCCAGTATATATTGTGATCAGCCAAGAGTCAACTTATTTGAGTATGAGTCATTTTTTTCCCTCACAGAATACTTAGTGTCTTCAGCACACAAGCTGGGAAATGCAAAGCACAATTATTGCTCCTGGAATGACTCCTGAAAAAGCAATGCTCATGACTACATATAAAATACCTTCTGTGGCAGGCAAACAATGGAGGCTCTACCCGTTCCTTCTTTAAAGAATATTTTGTTATAAAATATGACAAAGATATAGAAAATTGTAGAGAATAATATGAGAATCTGAGTACACACTACTCAAGTAACGTTTTGCCATTTTATGTGTTTTTTTCTAAATAATGTTTTATTAATAAAATAAATAAAAAAACAACTGATTTATCGATCTTCAAAGAGAACTGCAGAGGAAGCTGAGAAACAAGTACTAGTTTTGAAACGAATGAATCAAATGCAAGGGCTTTGGGCTATTGTCTAATTACCTAGGATTGTCATATTTCTTCCCATATAAAAAATGTAATGCCTGGAATTCAAGGCTTTGGCATTCCAAAGATCACTTCTAACAATGCTGTTTATTTGTAAAACATCCACTGGTAAATAGTCACAGGGGGTCACAGTCTATATTATCTCCCATATTTTGCTGTAAGTCAGCAGTTCCCTTAGCCCCATTCTATGCATTAACATAGAATTTCATAATTCTGCCTTTTAAAACACAGTGATTTCTTTTTCTTGATTTCACTTAGTTATATACATCCTGATCATGTGAATATTTTCCTTATGAAACTATAACATCAAAATAAAGAGGTGCTTGAGGTTGCATCAATGTTCAAGTTTGCTTGCTTTTCTTTTTTCCAGCTTGTTTTCAGTTCTCCTAAATATGACTAGCCTTGTTTTATAAATACTTATGATGCTGCCACCAAATTAAATGAGATTTTTAAAAATGCCCATCAACAGACGAATGGATAAGCAAAATGTGGTACATACTTACAATGGAATATTACTCAGCTGTAAGAAGGAACAAAGTGCTAACACATGGAATAACGTGGATGAATCTTGAAGACCTTATGTTGAGTGAAGCAAGCCAGGCACTGAAGGATGAACAGTATATGACCTCACTGATCTGAACTGAGGAAAGTGAGCAGTCTCTGAGAACCATTGTCTGAAAGATAGGTTAACAAAGGAGAGTAAGAAAAGAGCAGGCTTTGAGCCATCTCCCATGTGGACATAATCTAAAGGGATAGAGTGTGGTTGCATGTTGGGGGATGGGGCAGATGAGTGGTGGTGTTCCTGGGTTTGGTGGTACAGCACTGGGGGGGGTGGGTGGATTAGGAAGTGCTGGTTCAAATCCCCAGGGCATGTAACTGTGAATCTTGACATTCCATGGGTTGGGAGAGGGGGGTATCACGGGCCCTGGGGGGCTGGGGAGAAGGGAACAGTCAAGATCTAATGGGTTGTTTGGTGGTCATGGGGAAGGTTTTTCATTACCTTACAGTAATGGACACAGGACATGGTAAATATCATCAAAATTATTAAACTGTATCATCTAAATTGTAAACTATACTGTAAATCACTGACAATGTTTAGTTGCTATATTTTGCTATGTGCATAACAGTTATAACAATGCTAACAACCAAAAAAAAAGGGGGGGGGAGTTAATATGGGGTGGGGAAGGGGGGGTGGTTTGGTATCTGGGAGTCTCCGGCACTCCGTGTGTGACTTTGCTGTGACCTAAAACTTCTTTGAAAATTAAATGAAAAATTGGGAGACAATGAGGATTGAGAGGAGGAAGGTGTCATGGCACACCAGACATCCGATAACACAGTGATAAAGGGAAGGAAAAAAGGGAAAAAAGAAAAGAGAAAGGAAATGAAAATGAATATATATATATATATATTAAAGGCATTTCCTTTGTTTTGCCCATTTTTTGAATGTCCCAATCCACTAATTATATTTTATTTGGTTTTGTTCTTTGTTTGATTATTTGTTTTTTTTTTCCTTCTCTCTTTTTTTTTTTTCCCCTGAGTTTCCTTATGTTTGTCTCTTGCATGTAAGCTTATCACACTTGTTTCTTTTTCCTAGTAAGTGTATTTGATTATTTTATGGACTAAATGTTCATGGAGGATTTGGATCACAGAAGGGTTACAATGGGTACTGCAGGGGATTATTGGGGGGGGGTCTGGGGGTGGTTTCGTGGGGATTGGTTCAACCGAATATACATGAAAGTTATACAAAATCATTCAAAGGATCGGGGGATGGGGCATGGTCACGATGGGTGGATAATCACACAATAAATGATGGAATCTGAATTCCTAGCCCGGAGAGCTCTGCCACAATCTCCAAGGGAGCAGCAATAGTCCTCTGAGTGTAGGGACAGTGCCTCAAAATAGGATGACCCACTGATGTTTTTGTTTTTTTTTTTTTGTTTTTTTTTTTTTTTTATTGATGACTACCCTTGTGAGTCTTTGCTCTTGTAAATGAGAATTAGCCTGCAGTTGTGGGGTGCCTAAGGGTTGCCACCTGAGAGCCTCCTTGTTGCTCAAATGTGGCCTCTCTCTAAGCCAAACTCAGCATATGATTGCATTACCTTCCCCCCAACGTGGGACATGACTCCCGGGGATGAGCCTCCCTGGCAACGAGGGATTAATACCAAGTGCCAACTGGCAGCTTTGTGCAGTGGCAGTATCGTAGCCAATGAGGTTTATCCGAGGCACGATTATTGCTAATTGAAAACTTTTCCCAAGTGCCAACTGGCAACACAACTGGAAAAAGGCCTTGAATAAAAGGGGGAAATGGTAAAGACAAATGAGTTCAAGTGGCTAAGAGACTTCAAAGAGAGTCGGGAGGTCATCCCAGAGGTAACTCTTACACACACCTCAGTAGGAGCTCATAGAACATCTAAGTGCCTATCACCCCACTCAGTGGGGTTCCTGAGAGCTCCGGAGACACCCTGGTCCTATATAAGGGGGGATAGCCCCAGAGACTGATGCCTTATCAGTGGGTTCTATTTTGGAATCTGTGCTCCTGAGAGTGACAGAATTAGACTCAAAAAAGTCCTCCCTGCACATGGTTCACCAGTCCCTTCTATTCAAACCTACATGTGATGCTGGAGTTTTTTAGGTATACTTCCAGAGACTGGAGCTTCCCGCCTACCTATGTGCCAGGTGTGCATGAAATCTAGGTGGAGCTGAAACTCCTACCCTACAGCTCAATGGACTCATCCAAGTCACCTGGTGAGGAGACAACGATGGGCAATAGCCATCCCAGGGAATGGAGAGGGCCTGCATCTGCAGGCAGGATCATCCCACCCACCATATCCATGGGATATAAGCCCTCTCTCACTTGGAGTTGGAGTGGACATCACCATCCCAGTTGCCTCTGGATTGGGGGAAGAACTATGGACTAGAGTGGACTTGATGGTATTCTCTTGTTCACATATGGTGATTCTAGCAATGCAAAAAATTATAACAATGAGGTGGAGCCAGTGGCCACTTGACACTTTTGGGGTAGGGAGGGGATGAGCAGTTGAAATACAGGGGCTTCTTTGGGAGTTGGAGGTTGTCCTGAGTACTGTTGTGGCAACGGATGTAGGCCATTTTAAATCAGCACACACCACTAAGAACTGAGTGGGAGAGAGTGTGGTCTACAGTGTGAACTGTGGTCTATGGTTGGTGGCAAGGCTCCAGGATGTGTAAGTTCATTGAGGGTGGTGGGCCATACTGTGGGAGATGTTTGTGTGGGATGTGGTGGGAGGTGTGGGAGGTGGGCAACATGGGAATCCCAGTGGGTTCCGTGTAATATTTTGGGTAATCTAAGCACCTCTTAAAATATATGTGTATATATATATATAAATAACATTTTTGTAAGCAAATACACATATATGAATATATATTTATATATCATTTTGCAAATGTTTGTATGTATTGTGAGAATTTTGATTTTTACCCATAATAAAAAATAAAAAAAAAATTACTGAAATAATTAGTCTCCCTATGCCTCTCCCAATCCTAAACTCTTCTTACTCTTCCCAAAGGTTGCCAACACCCTGAAATTGAAACATTTCCATATATACTTTCACTAAATATGTATTTTGCATATTTAAAAAGTTATTATAAATTGCATAAAACTATGAAATATTCTGCAATTTTCATTCAACATTATATTTTGAGATATATGTAGGACCAGTCCATTGTAACTCTATACTGAACTATTTTAAAAATATATCATATTTTATATATCTATTGTCTTCCTCCCCAGTGAGTTCCATGAGCATCCTACTCACAGCCTCGAGGTAGCTTGGCCTGGAGCACCCCAGCAGAGTTGCTCCATCCAGTGGGTTGGAACTGCACCTTCTCTCACAGGCCTAAATCCTGTTTTTGGGGAAGTCCTCCCCACTTCCAAGTTTGTTTTCCCCTTGGGTACTCTCTCTCAGTGCTAAGGTATTTTTTATAGTTCTCTTTTATCCCCTTTAGTAGCTAATCCCCTGAATGTAGTTAATAATTCTTTATATTATAACTTCCTCCTATTTGGTTTCTGTCTCCTGACTGACTCCTGACTGATAGAGGTGGCTTCTCCTCTATTTCTATTCCTTGAAATAGTTTGTATAGAACAAAGATATCTATTCCTAAAACTTTGGTAAAACTAACCAATAAAACAGTCCCTTTCTCTCTCTTGCCCCTTTCTTCTCCTCTCCTCTCCTCTTCCCTCCCCTCCCCTCCCCTCCACTCTCCTCTCCTCTTTCTTTCTTCCCCCACTCCCACTGCCCGTCCCCCACTGACTCGAGATGGGAAGAGGAAATTTTGAAAACATATTTACTTTCTTTAACAGCTATTAATTTATTCAGATTTTTTATTGCTTCATGAGTCAATTTAGTAATTTATATTTTTTCTAGAAAAATGTCCACCTCATCTAAGTTTTCAAGAATATTAGCCTAAAGTTGTTTATAGTATTTTTATTTTTACAGTATCTATAGATTTCTTTTTCAATCCTAGATTATTTGTGGCTTCACAAATATCAATTTGCATGAAATTGCATGAAAATTTTTGGGTTTTCTTTTGTGACCTAGAATATGAACAATTTATGTAAATCTTCAGTGCCCTTGAACATTATTTTAATTGCTGGATGCAGGGTCTTCTAGGTATCTGTTTTATTTTTAACAATCAAATATTTTATGTTATTAATGTTTTGTCTGCTTGATCTGTACATTTCTGAGTGAAATGTCTTAAAATATCCTTCAAAGAATGTGAATTTTCCAATTTCAAAAAAAAATAATTTTCTAAAACTTTTAAATGTAGTTGAAGGAGCAGGCTTGTAACTGAGCTGGGACCCCTAGGCAGAGAGATCCTGAGCCAATCAATAGGATAAGAGATTTTTCAACCAATAGGATCTCTTACCCTAATTAATAATAAACCAATCAACGCCTCCCAGTTACCATACCTCATTAACATAAAATGCTAATCTAGTCTCCAAAACCTAACCAATGACCTCATGCAGACCCAGTGATTGACCAATTAGAGCATTGCATCTTGAGGCTCCAATCCCCCCCAGGATGGCGACAAAGTGAACCTATATCTAGTTCAGCCCCAAAGTCCTGGGTGTGCTTCCATCTTCACCCCGGCCAGACGAAACACCGAGCTGCGCTGCAGAATGAAGTTGAGCTGTAGCACTGGGCTGTTTGCCTCCATCTTCGCCCCGGGGTGTGTGTCCACCCACGCCTCTACCAGGTTCGAGCTGCAACACTGAGCTATAACCAAATAAACGTTTGACTGTACTGAGGTAGCGTTTCTTCATTCTGAAGTCTGTCAGAACTGAAGAATAGGGAAGCGGCTGTGGCTCAATCAGTAGGGCTCCCGTTTACCATATGGGAGGCCCCGGGTTCGGTTCTCGGGGCCTCCTGGTGAAGGCAAGCCTGCCCGCACGGCGTGGTTAGCTGACCCAGCGAGCACAAGCAGCAAGGGGGGGATAAATGAATAAATAAATAAAATCTTAAAAAAAAAAAAAAAAAAGAACTGAAGAATAAAGGCAGTGATAACAGTAGTAATATATTTACAACTCAAATTTTTCCATTTTAACCACTTTCAAGTGTACAATTTTGTGGTATTAAATACATTCATAACGTTGTGCTACCATCACTGACATGCATTACCCAAAAACTTTTTCATGATCTCAAACAGAAACTCTACATCCATTAAACGATACCTTCCCATTCCTTTCACCTACCCAGCCCCTGGTAACCTGTCATCTACTATCTGTCTCTGTGAATTTTGCTTGAAAGATTTTGCGGCTGTGCGGCTGGGCACATTCATGTTCATGGTGGTTCTATCTTCTTGAAGGATTGCTCTTTTTATTATTATTGTAGGATCACTCTCCATACTGACGCCTTTTAGTTGAAATTCTATTTTGACTTTCCAGTTTCCTTCTTCTAAAACTCTTCCCATATAGGGCCTTGTAGGTCATAAAAGAGGTTTTTTTGTTTGTTTGTGTTTCCTCTTAGTGAGTTAGGAAGCTATGAGAGGATTTTGAGTAAAAGAATGACAGGCTATGACATATGGTTAAGACAGTCGCTCTGAGTGCTGTGTTGTGAATACACAGAAGAGGGTCAAGGGAGGCAGTTCCAATAAAATAGGCAGGAGATGATGGGAATTTCTGCCTCCCAAAATGGCAATATAGGTTGTTGAGGACCAACTTTCCTGCTAAGAACAACTAGTTAAGCAGTATTTAAAAAAATCTAGCACACAATTAAAAAAAAAAAAGGCCTTCAAGAAGGTGAGGATTTTTGAGTCCTGTATCTGGGCAGGGAAAGGAGGCACCTAGAGACCTAAGTCCAGCATTTGTGCTGCTTTTCCCCTTGAGGTATTTGTCAACTCCAAAAGCAAAGAGGTGAGAAGCTGAGTAAGGCTTTTGGGGCTCTCAGAGCCCACAAAGAGGTAAGCTTTGTGGTCATACTCCAGGCTTTGGTTTTCGAACCAGAAGGTCTACACACTAGGAGTAAAGGTAACTTGGAAATAGACCACCCTTTAAAGTGTTTAAAGTCCAGTTTTGAATGTTTTCAGTTCCTAACTGGATTAAGGTTAGCAATCTGAGATTGCTAATGGTCCTAGCCTAGCTTTTGCCAAAAACAAAAGTAAATCCTATTTAAGAAAGATAATCTGATTAGAGCCTCAAAATATCTTTAAAGTAATAACCAGGGAAATGAGAAGATAAGACATGACCAAAAAACAGATGAAAAAACAGATACTAGAAACAAATACACAGGAGATCTAGGGAGTGGAGCTACATGACATACGCTTAAAATTACCTATAGTTCATATGTCCAAGGAGTTAAAAGGCATGGTGAAGAATTTCAACAAGGAATTGAAAACAATAAAAATGAAAGAAACGAAAATGCTAGAAATATAAAGTATGATAACTGAAATTGAGAACTCAAAGAATGTATTTAACAGCATATCAGAAACTGTGCAGAAAGAATTTGAGAATAGGAAGATAGTTCAGAAAAAAAATCATCAGACAAGAATGAGTGACAAATACTTTGGTTTTATGTTTCAAAACAAAAATCCAATGAAATGCCATTAAAAAATACCTTCAAGTATTTTCCCTTTCTTTAAAAAGTATTATTTTCTCTGTATTTATTCTAGAAAATACAGGAAAGCCAAAGAAGAACAGAAAAAATCACTATCTGGAGATAACTACTGTTGTATTTCTATGAATATTCTCTATTTTAATTCATAGACATATATACATATACGTTAACTTTTTATAAAAATGAGATTATACAGTACAGATTATTTTGTGATATCTTTTTTTATTTAACACTATATTGTGAGCATTACGGCATTAAACAATCTATTGATATAACATTTTTATTAGACTGTAGAGTATTTCATTGTATATCACATGGATGTGTCATAATTTAAAAAATTAATTCCGTCTAGTGAGATATTTTGATTGTCCCCTTTTTGCTATTGAAAAAAAATCTTACAATGAAGTTTTGAACATATCCATGAAAAATTTGAATGATAAATTCTCAGAAAGCCGAGTCAAAGAAAATTGACCACATCATGGCTTTTGATATGTTTTTGGTATAAGACAATAAACTGAGAAGAGGTTGTACCCAAAACGCTCTTCTTAAATTTACAAGGCTGAGTTTAAAAGTGGCCTGGAGTTGTCATGCACACATATGATGGAGCTTGCCCCACAGCCACCTTTAGAATACAGTTTATTTGCAGTAAACTTGCAAATAAACTGAATACAGTATATTTGCAGTTTATAAATTGCAAATATACCACTGTTGATTTGCTCACAGAATTCCAAAATATAAAAGCCTTTTTCTTTGCTGTGTTAGTCCTCACTAATTTAACTGGGGAAATTAACCATCATTAGGCATCCTTGCTTAGTTCCACTATGCAGAAATTCCTTCCCTTGAAGCAGTCACTATATTTCAGGTTAAAAAGCCCTTGTGACTGGATAGAATGAAAATTAGGGAAAATACAAGCAGACTTTCAACAAGATGGTGTTTTTTGTTTGCTTTTCATCAGGACAGTGGTTGACTACAGGAACTCAAAGGGATCAAAAACCTAACCTGAGCCCTTGGGTATACAGCTACATAGCACAAACTTTGGATATTTAAATATATATATCCAAATATAAATATATAAAATATAAATTTTCACTCTGCTTCTTCCCTTTAAAACTACATATTTCTGTTCCAAATCCTCTGCTCCTTCCTCTGTGCTGTATCCTCACCCACCACCTCCTATCTACTTCCCTGCCTGGAGCACGCACACATAGACCCCTTCCTGTTGTCTCATAGCATAGGGCCCGGCTTCTAGTCTCTTCCTCTGTGATCACTACATGAGTGTGTTTGACCTTGTTCAAACACAATTTTCATGACTCACTCCTCATTCAAGAACTTTTAGTGGGTCTCTGAGTTATACCTTATCTCACCCCCACCCCCCGTCTTGTCTTCTGAGACCTCTAACAATTGTCTTCAACTTTTGGGGATTTCTTTTACCCTATGGCCCAGCCAAGTCACCAGCAGCCCCACATGGGATATATAATAGTGTTGTCATGGAACTTCTCCCACAACAATTTTTTCCTAATTTAATTCCTTAGCATGGCTTTCCACTCCTTAACATCTGACCACATTTGCCTTTCCAGGCTCATCACTTGCCAATCCTTCCTTCAGTACAATCCCTGTATTCAAACCTTTCCAGACAGCTTGACATCCCTGGAAAACTGGTGCTTCCCCACCTCTCTTCACCTTGACTAATGGTATTACCAAGAGTGCTTGGCCTTTCACCACTTAGGGAAGGGCAGGACTGGTACTAGTATCACTTCTGCAAAACTTCCCTGTCCCCTTGTGATGGTTAGGCTAATGAATCAACTCGGCCCAGTAATTGTACCCAGTTGTTTGGTCAGGCAAGCACTGGGCTAATTATAATACAAGGACATTTATGGACTTTAGTCATCAGTGAGCTTACTACATAGATAGCTGATTACAATCAGTTGAATGCCTTAAAAGGGGAAGTGATTTCAGCATTCAGAGAATTTCCCAGTTTGTCTTTGGACAGCCAACGTCTCCTGGGAGCTCATCAAGGACCTTCACTGGACCTTCATCGGAGCCCGTGGTTTGCAGCCTGCCTGCAGTATCTGGACTTGTGCATCCCCATGGTCCTGTGAGAGAATTTTATAAAATCTCATCCTATTTACAGATTTCTCCTGTTGATTCTCTTTCCCTAGAGAACCCTGACTAATACACCCCCCTAACCTGCATCAGTGGCTTCCTACTCTATTTTCCTATAACATTTGGTTTAGAATATTTTGTTTGGCTATATGATGAGTACTACATTTTCTATATCTCAGACTATACTATATAAAATCCTCAGGACAGGGATCATTTCCAAGTTATTTTTTGTATTTCCAATATTTGGCTCTTATTCTTCAGTCGACATGGTGCATAATAAATGTTTGCAATTTGAATGGAATCAGTGCCTATGAAATTTATACTCTCTTTGGGCTACATATCCCATATCTATTCTCTGTATTTTATTTAAAGTCTCCTAAGTTTTTTCTTTTACTCAGAAGGTATATCACAAAGTCTAAGTTGGCTGTTGCTTGATTAACAATCACCCTCTTCCACCTCCATATATCCCCTTGAGTAACTCTCCTCCTCCAAATGTTTAATAATAATAACTGGTCTACGGCATTCCATAAAGTCAGTAAGGTATTCCATAAACATTTTTAAAATTTTGTAAGATGTTATTAATAAGTGTTAGTAAATGTTAATTTACTTGGCTAAGGCTTCAAATAAATCAAGGCAAGAGAGTCATTAAAATCAGTCACAATACAACATAACAACACGGAGTCCCTTCCTCCCCCAACCTTTGTAAATCTTTGGATGCATAAAAGGGCCTAGGGAGTTAAACTCTGATATTATTATACTTCTCTGTTATTTTCACATAGTTTAGAGAAGCCCTTCGCTAGCAACTCTGATAATAATGCTGCTGCTGGCTGAGTACTTACTTCGAGCAGACACTGTGCTGATGGCTTGACTTGAATCACCTCATGTAATCCTTACAAAGATCCTAAGCATCCCTTTTGATGATTAGAAAACTGAGGCTCAGAGAGGTAAAGTAATTTGTTCAGAGTCACATAGCTAATAGATGGCAGGGCTATTATCCCTGAAAGACGGTCATTTATCACTTGTTTTATCACTTCCAGCGAGAGGTAAATCATTATGTCATTTGAAAACAGTTTTTGTGTTTTTTTGGTGAGTACATTTTTTAAAATATTGAACTGAAATGTGTAGTTTTCAGCTCTTTGTCCTCACTCTATAAGCAGATATTTGGAAAAGTCTAATTCCTGTTTCTGATGTTAGCTCTATAAATATTTAAAGGTGGTTGCTATTTTTTCTTTTTTTTTCCTTTCTTTCTTTTTTTAGACTAAATATACTCAGCTCTTTCAATTGCTTCTCATGTGACTTGGCCTCAGATCTCAAACCCTCTGGGTTGCTCTCCTTTGGACAAGCTCCTGTGTGTGAATGTCTCTCTTAAAACTCAAAGAAGCCCAGAGCTGGACAAATGCCCCAGATGTTTTCTAACTATCACAGACCATAAAGAAATTATCACCTCCTTTGTTCAGACACTTTACTTCTATTAATGTAGCCTGAGATTACATTAAGTTTCTTGGTAGCTATATCATATTATTGGTTCACATTATACTTCTTGTCAACTAAAGCCTTAGTGTTTTTTTTCCACATGAATTTTGAGTATTATGAGATTTTTTAAATGTGAAAGCAACTTGTAGACTATAAACTACTGTATTAATGGGATTTATTGATAGTAGTATATATAGTAGATTTGAGCTACATTTAAAGCAAATGTTTTCACAGAATAAATTTTAATTGGTGATTACGCTTCTTCTAAAAACCCCATACCATTTTCATAAGACAGGTTAAGCCAATCTGCCTGCAAATAATAGAGGTAAATATCTGCAACTAGGAGCTTTATCACCCCTCGATGCTAATATTTCCAAAACACTCCAGTGCCCAACTCCAATCTAGAAACCAGGCAACACAATTTTTATTATCTAGGCTGCTCTGGACAACCACTATGAGGTCAGAAAGTTTATACTTAGAGTAGAGAGTCTTTTCATCAAATACACACATGTAAATCACAGCATTTGGTAGCCGCTTAAGGGAAAATGGCTATCTTTGGAAAGCAGGAAGTTCTAAGAATTGGAACCAAGTATTCATTTCAGCTCAGAAACATACTGACCATGTAGTAAGTCAGAGCATTCTAGGAGGTACTTTGAGGAATACAATGGCAGTGGGATTCCTGCCTTCAGCCTGGGAGAGGAGATAGGTATTTCGATATGTAAGTAGACAGAAGAACACTCATAAAACCATCATCAATGAGCCCACTTTCCTATTTATTTAACACTCTGGAATAATAAAGATTACTTGGGAATGTCAATTATCCTCAAGTTATCTGGAGTTTTCAGTTAGCCCAGGAGTCTCCAAGTTTTCCATGTACTTAATACCAACATATAGGCACCTCCACTGATACAGTCACTCATTAATTCACTCAACATCAAATTCAGGAAACTCTAGTAATTGGGTCTGGCTAGATTTAATGTATTAATGGGAATGAAAGCTGATAAAGCTACGCTCGTAGGCAGGGGCCAGATTTAAAAGGGCTTGTATGTTGAAGTGGAAAGTATATTGTTTTTGTCTGGCTACCACCCTTCCATACATTCTCCTGGTAGCTGAACTTTTCCTGGAGCAAATCCTCTTCCTGTGATTGGGGGAGTCAGAATGGTCCTGCCCTATCCATCCCCCACCCAAACACAGGTGTGGCCACATGAGCTAGGCCTGGGCAATTGGCGGACCCTGTTCTGTGGCCATTGTGATTGGTAGGGAGTGGGCAGGTGACCCAAGCCAGTCTAATCAGGGTCCTACCCTGGCTTTTGGGAAAGAACCTTTCTTTCCAGTGGAGTTGCTAGACTGTCACAATGGGAGCAGGAGGCTGTGACTTGACTCTTGACACCAAGTGGAGAGAGTCTGAGAAAGAATCCAAAATAGAACCCTGATGATATCATTTGTCACTATGAAGCCAGGTCTGTACCCTGGACTTTATAGTTCTGGAAGCCAGTGAAATCCCATTTATTGTTTAAGTTAGTTTGGATTCGTTTTGTTGTTTGTAGTCAACTTGGTTCTAACTCAAACTTAGGTCATCATAAAGAATTTGAAA
The DNA here is from genome assembly GCA_026826555.1 of Tolypeutes matacus. NCBI lineage: Eukaryota > Metazoa > Chordata > Mammalia > Cingulata > Chlamyphoridae > Tolypeutes > Tolypeutes matacus. Next base: position 48,143,841 of record JAKSZT010053887.1, read on the forward strand.
TCATGACATTCATATCAAAATCTAGATTGGGCTTATAAGTATTATCTATATTTGGTATATGTGTATGTATGAATACACACACACATATATAGATGTATTATACATATATACTCTATCTATGATAAATAGATATACTATCTATATCATATGCATGTAGTGAATATTTTACTCTTCAAAGTGTATACTGTGTAATATTGTATAGACAAAGCTCAACAAACCTCCGTAACTGAGTTAGATTTGACCCAGTTCTACAGCCTTTGTATATGTCTATTTGTATTTGTATTTGTCTATGATAAATACTCTATCTATGATAAAGGCTAAAATACTGTGTGTGCCTGATACCCTGATCTAAACTTTATTACCAATTTCAACCTCACCTTCAGCAATACTTATTCTCTTTCTCTGTATTCTATATAAAATAGATTTTTATTAGTATTTCTATTTATGATGATGCTTTGTGAATTAATGAACTAAAATTAGCTGAGTTAGGGGATTTTAATAGCGCCTGTTGATCCTGAGTGATTATTTAACATATACTAGGCAGCTGTTTAATTCAGGTTTAGGAGGCTTCTGCACATCCATTCCTTAATTGAGTAAACTCCAGCACTTTTTAGCTTCTAATCTGTATGGATATCCTACGTCCAAAACTTACTATTTGATGCTATCTCCATAACACAGAGAACATTGCAATCTTACACCTTTCTTCTTAACTGATCCTCGCAAAACTTTATGATGTATCAAAATCAGTTACATCTGAAGTAAATATTCTAATTTTAGATGGAGCTGCTTTTTCTATCAAAAACCACTTCAATGTAGAATAATTTCCAGTACATTTAATGGTAAAGACCTTCCAAAAGAAGGAAGCAATTTGCAAGTTTTTTCTGACTGAGTGAGGCCTCTGAAAACACTCAGCTATAGTGCACGGAGTTCACTTTAAAGCAAATGTCACATTTTGCCATGAATAAATAATTACCCTTTCCCCCTTTCTTCCTCTCTCCATGCCTCACAATATTTGAAATGGTCCACAGGAAAATTAGGTTGAATGTTTCTAACAATTTAATAAATATATAATAGCATTAACATGATAGATGGTCTACACATGCAAACCTGTGTATAGTGGATAATTTGACCAGTTAAATGATTTTTTTTTTTAAAAAACCACAACCCTGTAAATGTATAATCAAACCAATTTCTTATTTTAAAAAAGTAATCAAACAGTCAGTTTCATTGTTTTATTGACTGATTAGTCAAACTGGGCTTTGCATGTAGCACCCAAAACAGGCCTAAGGCATCAGATGTAAACTTTACCGGAGACCTATGCAAAAACAGAGTTGCCGAAGCAGTCAGACGTGTAGCTGGGCCTTATGCGTGCAAAGCTGAAACTTAGCTGTGGGAAGATACTTGATACCTACAGCAAACAGGCACCAGAATTTAAAATTTTGCTTTGTTTGAGTACCTTAACTAACAGGTCTCTATACAAATGCCATGTAGAACTGGGGCAAATCTAACTCAGTTAAGGAGGTTTGTTGAGCTTTGTCTATACAATATTACACAGTATATACCTTGAAAAGTAAAATATTCACTAAGTACATTGTTTCTTGCTATACCAAATGTCAGTCTGTTCATTATTTTTTGTTTTGTTTTTGCATTGAAGCAACTAATAAAAACCAAAATTAAGTACAAACCAAAGTTATCTTGTCTTTTGGTTCCTAATATAGGAGGTGGCAACCCTGGCTGCATATTAAAATCAGCTGAAAAATTTTAAAAAATATATCCATGCCTGAGTCCACCTCAAGAGATTCTGTTTGATATAGCCTGGGATAAAGTCCACTCTTTTTTTTTTTTTTAAAAGCTTCTCAGGTGATTATAATTTGCTGCTACATTTTAGAAAGACTATTCTAAACTTTTCTAATCTTTAAAATATTATTGACAGAGAAGGCAATAAAAAGCATGATAATCTATTCTTACATGAACAATTGTACAAATTATCTAATCTCCCAGAGATTCGGTTTCATTGTCTTCAAAATGTGAATAATTCTTTCTGTTTCTCAAGATATTTACAGGGATTACTAAAAGAAAGCATGTGGCCCAGAGTAATGCTTAACATATAGGGGTTGAATGCTCAAAAACCTATAGGATCAGGTGGGTAACCAGGCTGGGTGTGAGACAAGGGAGACTGGTGGAGACTATGGCAAAACATACCCAATCTAAATGTGGCATCCACTGTTAGTTCCTGCAAACATCACATAGGAACATAGCGCTGTTGCTTCCAGATCTTTTGATTTTTTTTTTTTTTTTTTTTAAGAAAAAAGAAATCTGTATATTTTTAATGTGAAATCTCCACATATTTAAAGCAAGCCAAACAAAACATACCTGCGGGCCACTGATTTTCTACTCTGGAAAGTATTAATTCCCTTTACCATGTTTACATACTTAATGTCTTATGGTTGTGGAATTTTTTAGGATTAGTTCTTGTTTTAGATTACTTTGAATCAATTAACTAAGTATTCATTTATCTTTTCTGCCAAATATTTCTCCCCAAGTGGATCAAGGATTTCTAGCTATGACTTTGCATGATATAAGCATAGAGCAAATATATTACTTTTCAGATCATGTGCCATTAATTTGTTCATGATACACTTTCCCCCATGTTATTGATGGCACCATTTTATCTTACTTTATTCATTTCCTCCCTCTCCCACCAAAAGTAAATCTGAGGTGTGATACTAGAATTCTTTCTTCAATTTCAACCCTAGCAATTTGTTACAGTCATCATTTAATAATTTTTATTTTGGCCTTTCATTTATGGATGGTTCTGGCCATTTCACTTGTACCATATAATATAGATTAGTTTCTTCTAAACAACACCACATTTTCTTATTCTACTCTATCCAATAATAGCACTTAGCTCCACTATTGCTAATATATACATATATGCATGAATAAAAGCAGCCTCTTTATCTTTCCCTAGAAACCAGAAAAACAGGGGTTCTTAATCTTTTTTGTTCCACGGACCCCTTTGCCAGTTAGGTGAAAATCACAGACCTGTTCTCAGAATGTAGCGGCAGATAGTTTATGACACTCAACATTGACATGTCTTTAAATTTAATTTTAGGATTATTCAAAGTTACGTTTTACAACTTTCCCATAATTTCAATACCTGATAATCTAACACGGTTCAACATCTGTTCAAATAGTTATGTTCGACAAACATTTAGAAATACGAGTTTTCCCACAGCATCATAAAACCATTTCGCCATCCTTACCTTTTTGCAGATAGTTATCCACTGCACTCAGAACACACTACATCAAAATAAAAATCATACTAAGTCCCATACTATACTGTGTATTATTTAATAAATATATCATACTTGCACCAACATGTTCCCACAAAAATAATGTATTTTTTGAATTTTCAATTCAAGTTCACAGACCCCCTGAAATCTGGTTAAGAACCCCTGCCTATCTTATATTATGCCAATACCCCTTGTTTACATAGCTAGATGTGAAGTACTTCCCATAAGAGCATGGAAAATTCTCATTTCCTATTGCCGTAGCTAAAAAATGGAGGTAATAGGTTTGTAAATGGACTTGCTAAGAAATTCCCTCATCATTTTAAGCCATGAAGAAAATAAATGATGAAACAATGTTCCTCCATGAACCATAAGTAAAAAATGTGAATAAAGAAAATTAAAGATATTTAAAGTTAGAAAATAATCTTAACATTTATTTGAGGCATGTAATTGCTGCATAGAAGTTTGAGAGGTTGTTCTAAGACTGATGGGATGGCACAAAATGAATTGATAAGTTGGGGATGAGATTTATTTGTGAAAGATGCCTTCCTCCTTTAATGGAGTTAAGATTTTTGTGCAAGAGATTAAAGTTTTGATCTAAATTAGGGTTTCTTGAAAACAATGGATTGACCTTGGAGACCTTCTTGTGTGATTTCAGGGTTAAGCAAATCAATTAGAAATATCTAAATGCCTGAAGCAGATGATAAATGATTGACATTTGACTGAATAGTTATAAATACAGATAGGTATAGAGTTGATTCGTAAGGTTAACTCATGTTAACAGAACAGAAGAACAAAATAAATAAACCTACCATTTCACATAGAGGAATGATGCCATAATTGCTACTGGGAATTCATACTTGATGGAGGGCAGTGGCATTTTCCTCATTCTGCTATAGCAGAAACAAAACAAAGAACTTAAAGATATTAAAAATAGGATTACTTGTAATATGTAACATACAGTAACATACATAAATACAAAAGTCTGATTTCCTTCCTTCCTTCCTTCCTTCCTTCCTTCCTTCCTTCCTTCCTTCCTTCCTTCCTTCCTTCCTTCCTTCCTTCCTTCCTTCCTTCCTTCCTTCCTTCCTTCCTTCCTTCCTTCCTTCCTCCCTCCCTCCCTTCCCTCCTTCCTTCCTTCCCCTTTTCCTTCTTTCCTTTGTTTTAAACATTTTCAGTACTGCAATGAAGTCAATTTCTGTGGGGAAAATAATAATCAGTATTTACCATTTGTTGAAGTTTTGATTAAAGGCATTATTTAAAAATATAACTGAGACAGTTTGTGGTTTTTTTTGCAGGAAAAAAGGATTCAAGAAGTATGGGCTATTCAAATATTTTATGTTCTGCATTAAAGGACATTTAAAAAACAGCCCTTTCTAGTTGTTTTTATAGAATCATAGAAAGCTAGACCCAAAGCAATCTGAGATAGGATTTAGATTAAATTCCTCATTTTACAGATGAGAAGATTGAGGTCTTTACTGGTTAAGTATCTTCCATAAAGATGACCAGGACTTAAACCCAGGTATTCTGATTTCAATTTAGCAGCTCTCTCAACTCTAGCAAACTACCAATAAAACAAACAAACAAACAAACTCTAAAGTCCATAATTCCCAACATAAGATTAATTAAAAACAAAAACACAAAAAACACTCTACTTGGTGAAAAAACATTTTGTCAACCAGAGTAGCAACACATGGGTAAGAAGACTATATTTTTGTTCATTTGTTTACATTTTCAACCAGCAGTTTTGATGCAATATTCAACATTTAACCCATGGCCACCACCATAAAAAAGATTGGTACTAAACAAATATTGTTTTTGCTCAAAATGATTAACTATAATCATGCAACTTAGCTCTGCTCTTCAAGTTTATTGCCAAAAAATAGATTAGACTGGCATATTGAACAATTGTGGCATAAAAAGCATGCTGTGAAAAGAACACATATTTTGGTATCAGAAAACTTTAAGTTCTTATCCTACTCAGTTACTTCCCAACTGAGTGACCTTGGAAAATGTAAACTTTCTGAGCCTTGGTTTCCTTATCTGCAAATTGGGTGTTCTAGCATATCTCTTAGAGCAGGGGTTCTAACCTTTTTTGTTCCACGGACCCCTTTGCCAGTCAGGTGAAAACCACAGGCCGCTTACTAAGTCCACACTATACTGTGTATTATTTAATAAATGTATTACAATGGCACCAACACATCCCCACAAGAATAATGTTTTTTGAATTTCAAATCAAGCTCACAGACCCCTTGTTAAGAACTCCTGTCGTAGAGGATTCCTCTGAGTAGTAATTAAGATGTGCACACAAAGTGCCTGGCTCTGATGCTTTCTTAGGTTTAATGCCTCATCCCTGAAATTTTAACAGAATTTATAAGTAAAGGGGGTGGGGAACTTTCTGGGGCCCTACTGAGCTGAGTGGTTTTGGCGATGTCTGAAACTACTTAGACAACTATAACAGAATGACTTCTTATTACTTAGTTATTTTTTTGGAGGTACTGGGAAGTGAACCCAGTACCTTGTACATGGGATGCAGATGCTCAACTACTGAGCTACATCTGCTCCCTGCCTTCTTATTTTTAAGTTTTGTTTTGTACAAGCTGTTCAGTTCCAGGTCTCCTGGCCTTTAGGAAGCCTTCTTTGTACCCCCTGCTGGTTTATTTTCCAAGGTGAACTTTATGTCCCTTTCATTGCCTAGTCTGATACACATAAGATGCTCATTAAATGCTTGTTAAATGAATGTCATTGAGCTTTCCATAAGGCATATGCTTGTGTGAATGTAAGCTCAAGGGCAGATACTAGGTTCATTTAGTTCACAGCTGTATCCACAGTGCTTATAGCAGTGCTTGGAAAATAGTGGGTATTCAAAAAAATTTGTTGAATAAATTAATGAAAATTTATGTAGGAAACAAGCTATTAATAGTTCTTGATTTAAAAAATCATTGCTTATACTAGTACATCCAGTTAAAAAGATTGGGAAGCAATAGGACAATTTTTAAAAGTCTTTATTTTCATTGTTCAAGTACTCAAGTTTGTATACTGTTTTCAATTACTGCCATTAGGAGAGGAAAAGTGAGATAATTTCTAAAACCAAACTAAAAATACAAACCCTGTTCTTAAAGACTCTCCTTAAAAGAAATGCTACCAGGTGTTCATACTAGTCTTGAACATTTGAGACCTTTCCTGAGTTCATAAACAACAAGAAAGCAAATGTTATCCAACTTTTGTTTGGTTTACACATCTGTCTCACCTGGTCAACTGCAAATTCCTTGAGATTAAAGACTGTGACTAGAAGTTCATCTCTGCATCTCCAGCATTTGACATTGTCTGATATGTAGTAGGTTCTCAATAAACATTTGAAGGAGGAAGACAATGTTTGTATGTACCAAGGAAATTTACTTAAGGACTAAAACCTGTGTGAGAACACAATTTTAATGTCTCTTTCAGGTTTCCTTTACATGCCCTCTAAAGTCAAGATCATAAGCATTTCCATTAGTTTTATTTTTCTTTTTTCCTAATACATGAACTACTTGGAGGTTGAATTTGGTTATTTTATACAACTGAAATATATGGGTGCATATAGAGAAAGAGAAGAGTATATAATATGAACAACATTCTTTTGAGTGACAAGAACATCACGTTGCTATCAAGTGTACAGTTGAGAGGACTGGCAGTCTCCCTTTCCAGTTCTTCTCTCATTCTGTGCCAACTGGGCCCTCAGTCTTATTGGTATCCAATAATCAGCCCGATTACAGCTAGCCCTGGGAGACATGACAGAAAGAGAGTCCTCATCTTGCATTAATTGCTCCTATTGAAACTATGCCACATCTCTCCAAGCTAGATGTTGCTTAGTATCCCTTTGATATGATAATGACATGCTTCTTAGCAGATGAATATGCAAATTAAAAGCAGTAATTTGGTGGCATGCACCTGCTGACACTGCACGGCTATGCTTATGTGCTCTGCTGTAACACTGCAGCCACACAAAAGCATCACAGAGGTAAAATTAAATTCTAATGTTGTATATATTAAACAGATGCTTCCACTTTTCGTTTTCTATCTACTTTTACAGATTTTTGCCATTGGAATCTCAGTTCTCTCTTCATGCAATTAATGGACATTGATGTGTCATATACAGAAGCATACTCAGTGCCATTTAAGGGGTCTGATTTTAAAGAGATGGCTCACATATATGCATGTCAGAAGATGAACATTTCTTCTTCATAGCATAGACGCTGATGAGTTTACTCATCTTGCATAAAGACCCTCATTCATACATGGAAAGCATCCTTGGACTGTAAAGCTTAAAATCAAGTCTCTATTGCAAAGATGTGCCATGAAATGTAGAGTTACTTCATATCACCAAAAAGAGGATTGCAAAATGACTTGAAGAGGCTAGCAGAAAACCCAGAATCAAAAATCTAAATTTCTCTTCTTCATGAAGCTAGTTGCAATGAATGAGAAAGCCTAAATGGTGATTACTTAGGTGTGACCTATAATTACCCTGGGTATCTAAGTCTTTATAAACGTGTCATGTGGCTCAGTCAGACAGAATTAAGCATTGTAAAGACAAAATTTTATACAACGTGCTACTCATTTGTTTTTGCCTAGCCTTAAGCCCAGGTAGCATTCACCTAGTTATGAGTACATGACAATAGCTGAATTGACTGGAAATGAACTCTATCTAATGAAACACCCAGTTTAAGTACATATTTCTATACAATGAGTATTCTATAGTATGCTTTTAATTCTTACATATTATTTGATTAAGTAGATTATAATTCAACACCCTCCTTTTGTTGGACATCTAGTTTTATTCTAATTCTACAATTATATAAATAGTACTGCAATGAACATCTTCAAACAAATAGTACCTTCCTTCCTTTTGATTATTCAAAAGAATAAACACTTCTTCCAGAAGTGAGATTACTAGGTCAAACAGTGAGGCCACTTTTAAGAAAAAAAAAAAAAAAAAAAAAAAAAAAAAAAAATCTCTGGCAGCTATTTGCCTTATTTCACAACGGTATGCTTTTCAGACTATACTTTTCAGAAACTTAGCAAGAGGGACAGCTTAATAGATTACATGATTGGAGACCCAATTTTTAATTTCCATGAAAGCATATTACATATCTCTGTCTACTTTGATTTAGACATACATTGTATATTTCTATAGACATCTTCTAGTAATCTTTCTTTTTTCTAATAAATTGGACACTTCTGTGAATTAGTTTCACTTTATAGTCCTTGGCTGTTTAAAAAATATTTCTCCAGTACTAGCTAATTGTGAAGTTTTACAGAGCTATGAAGGTGCTAAGAAATTTGTGTTAATAAAAGTACATTTCTGTGCTCTTCTTTTGAGCAAAACCTCCCATTTATTTATGTATGTGGGGGAAAAGAGGCTGCGTAATTTTTTTGTGTGATGAGAAAGATTTAAATACAGATGGAGGGGAAGTTTTATGTATGTATGGAGTGATTCATTCCTACTTAATAATGCCACCAACAAGCCAGAAGTAAATTTTACAGAGGAACACAATCCTTCTCTTAACCTTTCAATTTTGTGCTGTATCTAGTTTGTATTAAACTAAGGAATAAGAGATTCAAGGTTATTTCTAATGACATAAAAGTCATTTTACTGGTGAACATTCTGGAAGTATCTGCTACATTAATATAATATTTAACTTTTTAAACTCAAGTAATCATATTTCCATGTTTTTAATTGTTTGCACTCCTTGAAAAATACAGAGAGGGTTCATGCAAAAGGAAGAAGGTAAAATTTTATGATGATTATAAAAATGTTGTTTTCCTTCACATTGCTTAGCAAATAACTCATTTTGTTAGATAATTTGTAGACTTTTCAGGACTTTTTAGTTTTATTTACTAGTCACATTATCAACAAAATTTAACTTTTCAACAGAATAAAAATGGTGTTTGCAGTGGTTTAGGGTGATTTCCGGTCTTTCCAACATTTTCTGCCTCCTTTCAGCTTTGAAAATGGCTCTAACTTTCCAGAACATTGCTTTGAGGAGTAGGATGTGAATTCTGAAACCCAAGTTGTCTTAATACTGGAATGTTCACCGTATTGGGAGCTACAAGACTCAGGTTCTAAATCCACCTCTGACATAATGAACTGGGCAAGAATTTACTTAATTTCTCTGGGTCTCAAATTTTCACCCACAATAGTCATTGAATATCTACTTGGTACAAGATACTAATTGAGGTGATGGAGATATAGAAGGGAATAAGGGACTTCTGGGAAGATGGCTTTGGGGTAGGAGGACTCAACTATCTCACAAAAACAATGGAGAAAGGGCATAAAACTACCTGAGGGAGCTGCTTTGGGGATCTGCAGACCACGAGAGTGCTGTGCATCATCCAGGAGGGAGAGGGGCAGAGAGACAAAGAAGCCAAACCAAAACCGTGAGTTACTCGTTCCTGTGGCTGGGAATGGCACATATACCCCACCCTCAAGGGGAATAGCCTCAGTAAAACCCCTGGCTCACTGCAGCCAACTGGGTGGGAAAGAACGTTCTCCTCCCTGGGAGGAAGAAGGGTCTGGCAGAGGGTGGTGAGTGGTTTCTTTTCACTGAGTTTGGCCAGCTGAGCCCCCTTTGAATCTCAAAAAAGACCCCAGCCAGCCTTGAGGTGGCCCCACGGAGAGGGGAGGGGGGATCTGATCAGGCAGGCTGCCACACCCAACCACTCTGGGAGAGAGAGGAAATAGGTCAGTGAGGGTGTAGGTGGACAGGCACCTAACCAGCCCAGGAGAGAAGGAAGCCAGAAGAGATAGCTGGCAAACTGTTAGAAGCCCAACTCACCTGAGGGAAAAGAGGGTGGGAGAGCCAGATAAGCTTTCAGAAGCCTACCTAACCTGTGGAGTGGCTGTAGCTCAGTGGAGGAACAGCTGCCTTATAAATACTAGGTCTCTGGTTCAATTCCTGCTTACCTTCTAAGAGAAGGGATTCAAAGAGTGATCCAGTGGGTTTTCAGGTATAGACTGAGATTTTTTTGTTTTAGGTTTTTAGATTTGTTACTTTATATATTTTATTATTATTATTTATTTTTATTTTTTAAATTCTTTATTTTATTTGCTAAACTGGGTGCTTTAACTGTGGAGGGCAGGCTGCAGGGTGATTAATTAATGAGCACTGGCAGCCTGAGGCAATTCCTAGGGCTGAAGAGTGAAACCTGTTTTCCTGGGTTGTTTTTTGTTTTGTGTTGTGTTTTCTTTTCCTTATTTTTTCTCCTTAGTTTCTTTAATTCTTTTCTTTCTTTCTTTCATTTTTTCCTCTTTCATTGCTTTTCTTTCAATCTACCTTCTCTTGCTTGTTCTTCTTTTTTTTTTTCCTTTTCCTCATCTTTCTGGTCTTTTATTTTATTCTATTTTTTCTTGTTTCATTTCTTTTATTTTGCATTTTTTATTCTTATTCCTTTGTATTTTTTATGATTTTTCACTTTTATTACTTACTTTTTTTCCTTGCTCTTCTAAATTTCTTTTTCTATCTTTTAAAAAATTATTACTATTATTCTTTTTCTCTTCTTCTCTCTTTCCTTTTCTATGGTCTTAATATTTTTTCAAGGGAACACGGACAACTACAAGGATATAGAATAAGTGAAACCAAGTGTCAAATAGAAACCTCAACAAAACAAAACAAAACAAAATAAAACACTAGAGTAGAAAGAGAAGCTGACCATCTGAATAAGCCCATCAAGATAAACAGATGCCTAGACACCAATAAAAAATTACAAGCCATAGTAAGAAACAGGAAGACATGGGCCATTCTAATGAACAAACTAAAAAACAGGAGGAGATACAGAACATGGAACAATAATCAAGGATGTCCAAACAAATAACATGAATCAAGTTAATGAAGTGAAGAAAGAGATAAAGGATATTAAGAAGACACTAGGGAAACATACTGAAGAAGTCATAAATATATATAAAAAGATAATGAATCTGATTATGATGAATGGCATAATGAAGAAATAAAAAATATGCTGGAAGCACATAACAGCAGATTTGATCAGCCAGACAAAAGAATTAGTGATGTCAAAGATAGTACAGTTGAAATTGGACACATAAATAAGAAGATAGGAAAAATTCAGCAGGGACTTAGAGAATTGAATGACAACATGAAATGCACAAACAGATGCATTACAGGCATCCCAGAGGGAGAAGTGAAGGAAAAGGGGCAAATGGAGTGTTGGAGGAAATAATGGCAGAAAATTTCCCAACTCTTTTTTTTTTTTTTTTTTTTTTTCAGAAGGCACTGGGAACTGAACCCAGGACCTCATGCTCCACTGAGGGGGACCCACTCTTTTGATGTATGTGGATGTAAATGTCCAGGAAGCACAGCACACTCCAAACAGTATACATGCTGACAGGCCTACCCCAAGACATATACTTATCAAATTCTCAAATGCTCAAGATGAAGAGAATATTGAAAGTAGCAAGAGAAAAGAGATCCATCACACATAAGGAAATCTTGATAAGATTAAATGCTGATTTCTCATCTGAAACCATGGAGGTGAAAAGGAGTGATGTGACATAGTTAAAGTGCTAAAAGAAAAAAAACCACCAGCCAAGAATTCTGTATCCAGCAAAGCTGGCATTAAAAAATGAGGGAGAGTTCAAAATATTCATAGATAAACAGAAATTAAGAGATTGTCAACAAGAAACCTGTCCGTCAAGAAATACTAAAGGGGGTTCTGTAGGTTGAAAGGAAAAAAGAGGAGAGAGAGGGTTGGTGGAGAGTGTAGAATGGAAGATTATTTGTAAGAATAACTTAAAAGATAAAAAGAGAAATAAAAACAAAATATGACATATATAAACCTCAAGAAAAAAGGCTAATGTAAGTACTGCCTTGACAGTAATAACATTGAATGTTAATGGATTAAAGTCTCCAATCAAAAGACTGGGAGAATGGATAAGGAAACATGACCCATCTATATGCTATCTACAAGAAAATCACCTTAGATCCAGGGACGCAGGGAGAAGGACAGTATATATTAATAATATATATATTAATATATATTAATAAAAGGGGTAATCTTTCAAGAAGAAAGAACAATCATAAACATCTATGCACCTAACCAGCGTGTCCCAAAGTACAAGAAGCAAACATTGGAAAAACTATGTGGAGAAATAGATGACTCTACAATTATACTGGGAGAACTTTAATATACCATTATCACCATTAGACAAAATATCTCTACAGGGGGTCAATGAAGAAACAGAGATCTTAAGTAATACATTAGAGAATCTAGACCTAATAGACATATACAGAACATTACACCAAAATACAGTGGATTATACATTCTTCTCTAGTGTACATCAATCATTCTCCAGGATAGAATACATGATAGAGGGCAGAACAACTCTCAACAAATTCAGAAAGATTGAAATTACACAAAGTAATTTCTCTGATCACAATGGGATGAAGCTGGAAATTAATAAGGGGCAGAGAACCAGAATAGGGACAAAGATATGGAAGTATAGCAATACACTCTTAGACAAGCAGGGAGTCAAGGAGGAAATTGCAAAAGAAATAAGTAAGTACCTTGAAATGAATGAAAATGAGAACACAACATATCAAAACCTATGGGATGCAGCAAAAGCAGCGCTGAGAGGGAAATTTACAGCCATAAATGCCTATATTAAAAAAAGAAAAAAGAGCTAAAATCAAAGACCTCACTGCCTACCTGTAGGAACTAGAAAAAGAATAACAAACAAATCCCAAAGGAAGCAGAAAGAAGGAAATAACAAAGATTAGAGCAGAGCTAAATGAAATTGAGAAGAAAAAACACAAGAAAAAATTAACAAAACCAAAACCTGGTTCTTTGAGAAGATTAATAAAATTGACAATTCCTTAGCTAGACTAATAAAGAAAAAAAGAGAGAAGATGCAAATACATAAAATAAAAAATGAGGGAGGGAATATTACCACTGATCCCATAGAAATAAAGAGTATCATCAGAGGATACTTTGAAAAACTGTATGCCAACAAGATGGATAATTTAGATGGAATGGATACATTTTGTCAGCCTACATTGACAAAAGAAGAAATTGATGAACTCAATAGACCAATCACAAATAACAAGATTGAATTAGTCATCAAAAACCTCCCAAGAAGAACTCAGGACCAGATGGCTTCACAGGTGAATCCTACCAATCATTCTGGAAAGAACTAACACCAATTCTGCTTAAACTCTTCCAAAAAATAGAAGTTCAGGAAACATTGCCTAACTCATTCTATTATGCCAACATCACCCTAAAACCAAAGCCTCATAAGGATGCCATAAGAAAAGAAAACTACAGACCAATCTCTCTAATGAACCTGGATGCTAAAATCCTCAACAAAATACTTGCTAATCATATTCAACAACACATCAAATGAATTATACACCATGATCAAGTGGGTTTCATCTCTGGTATACAAGATGGTTCAACATAAGAAAATCAATCAATGTAATACACCACATTAACAGATCGAAAGAAAAAAAATCACATGATCATATCTATTGATGCAGAAAAATCATTTGACAACATACAGCATCCTTTCTTGATAAATACACTTCAAAAGAAGAGAAGGAAAATTCCTCAACATGATAAAGGGTATATATGAAAAACCCACAGCTAATATCATATTCAATGGTGAAATGCTAAAGGCTTTCTCTCTAAAATCAGGAACAAGAAAAGGATGCCCACTGTCACTGCTCTTATTTAACATTGTGTTAGAAGTACTTGCTCAAGCACATAGGCAAGAAAAAGATATAAAATGCACCCAAATTGTAAAGGAAGAAGTAAAAATTTCACTATTTGCAGATGACATAGTCCTAAACATAGAAAGCCCTGAAAAATCTACAACAAAGCTTCTAGAACTGATAAACAAGTTCAGTTAAGTGGCAGGATATAAGATCAACATGCAAAAATCAGTAGCATTTCTGTACATCAATAATGAGCAATCTGTGGAGGAAATGAAGAAAAAAAATTCCATTTACAATAGCAACTAAAAAAAAAATCAAATATCTAGGAATAAACTTTTTTAAAAAAGATTTATTTACTTTTATCCATTTTTACTCCCCCCTCCCCCCAGGAATAAACTTAAAGATGTAAAGGACTTGTGCACAGAAAACTGCACAATATTGTTAAAGGAAATCAAAGAGGACCTAAATAAACGGAAGAATATTCCATGTTCATGGATTGGTAGACTAAACACCATTAAGATGTCTGTCCTACCCAAATTGATTTACAGAGTTAATGCAATCCCAATAAAAATGACAACAGCATTTTTTAATGAAATGGAAAATCTAACTATGAAATTTATTTGGAAGGGCAAGGGGCCCTGAATAACCAAAAACTTATTGAAATAGAAAAATGAAATAGAAGGAATAATGATACCTGACTTTAAAGCATACTACAAAGCTACAGTTTTCAAAACTGCATGGTATTGGCACAAGGATAGATATACTGACCAATGGAACTGAATTGAGAGTTCTGAAAGATCCTCACTAATATAATCAACTGATATTCAACAAAGCCACCAAATCTACTCAACTGGGACAGAATGGCTTCTTCAACAAATGGTGCTGGGAGAACCGGATATCCATATCCAAAAGAATGATAGATTATCACCATCTCATGCCCTATACAAAAATTAAATCAAGATAGATAAAAGATCTAAATATAAGAGACAAGACCATAAAGCTCCTAGAAGATAATATAGGGAAACATCTATGAGATCTTGTAATAGGAAATGGTTTCATAAACTACAACCAAAGTTCAAACAATGAAAGAAAAAATAGATAAATGGGACCTCCTCAAAATTAAAAACTTTTGCACTTCAGAGGAGTTTGTCAAGGAAGTGAAAAGGCAGCCTCCTCAATGTGAGAAAACATTTAGTAATCATTTATCCGATAAAGGCCTAATATCCAGCATATATAAAGAAGTCCTACATCTCGAAAATAAAAAGACAACCAACCTATTTAAAACATGGGCAAGGGATTTGAATAGACATTTTTCCAAAGAGGAAATACAAATGGCTAAAAAGCACTTGAAAAGATGTTCAGCATTACTAGCTATTAGGGAAATACAAATCAAAACTACAATGAGATATCATCTTACACTTATTAGACTGGTGGCTATTAAAAAACAAACAGAACTACAAGTGTTGGAGAGGATGTGGAGGAAAGGGAACCCTCATCCACTGCTGATGGGAGTGTAGACTGGTGCAGCCATTGTGGAGGACAGTTTGGCAGTTCCTCAGGAAGCTAACTATAGATCTGCCATATGTTCCAGCAGTCCCACTGCTGGGTACATACCCAGAAAAATTGAAAGCAGGGACACAAACAGTTATAGGCACACCAATCTTCATAGCAGCATTATTCACTATTGCTAAAAGTTGGAAGCAAACCAAGTGTCCATCAACATATGAATGGGTAAGCAAATTGTGTTATAAACACACAATAGAATATTACTCAGCTGTAAGAAGGAATGAAGTATTGACACACGGGACAACATGGATGCCTCTTGATGACCGTATGTAAGCCAGTCACTAAAGGACAAATATTACAACCTCACTGACATGACCTAAGCAAATTGAGCACACTCCCAGAGCTAGAGTCTGTAAGATAGGTTATCAGGACACAGGCAGTAGAGTGTGGTAAGCTGATGCTCAATATGGGCAAAACTGATGATAAGATGGTAGGTGGTGGTTTGGCAGTGGGGGTAACAGTGGTGCAGGGATGTGAGTGGGGTCAACGGTTCTGGAATGTGGGGGTGAGTAGGTTGGGGGTTTGGGTTGAGCTATCCATGGAACTGGAGGGAGGGCTGCAGGAAGGAACAGGTGAACTCTGGGCACTTGTAGGTCTGTGTTAAAACTACAATGGTGGTAATATTCTTCTAGCAAATACAGCAGGGGAATGTTATTGGTGCAGGGCATCAGGGGTGGGGGGATATGTGGGAAAGGGCACATCTGGGTCATGCTTCTATGGAATATGAAAGTGTTCACCTTGTCGTAGAATGTTATCTCAGTGAGTGGAGACCCATACAATAAACAAGAAAATAATAAACTCCAATCCTGGGGAGCTCTGCTAGGTTCTTCAACAGAGGGGCAAGAGTCTCTCAAGAACACAGGAAGTGCCTAATAAAAGAAGAGAGACCAATATGTCAAGCCCTCAATGTTAATGCATGTAACTATAAACCTTATTCTTTAAAAATTGCAACAAAGCAGTTACTGTGGGTTCCCAGGGGAGGGGGAGGGAAGAATGAATGAAGCATGGGGCATTTTTAGGGCAGTGGAATTGTTCTGCATGATCTTGCAATGACAGATACAGGCCATATGCATTTTGTTAGAACTTATAAAAGTGTACAGTACAGAATGTGAACCATTCACCATAGTTAATGGCAATGCTTCAATATTTGTTTCTCAATTGTAACAAATGTACCATACCCATGTAATATATTATTAATAGGGGAAAATGTGAGACGGGGAGGGGATGGGGCATATGGGAATCCCCTGTATTTTCTATGTGACTTTTCTGTTCTAAAGCTTCTTTGAAAATAAAATGAAAAAAAAAAAAAATAAGACACTGGGGGAACATACAGATTAAATTATCAGTGTACATATAAGATAACAGATCTTATGGGAATGAAAGACACAATGCAAAAAGTTAAAAAAAATTAACATATATTTTGTATTGTTTATTTTTTATTATTTATTTATTTGGCTTGGTTTTTTGGGGAGGTTTTGGGTTGCAAAAGAGTTGCAACTGTGGCAGGGGAGGATCACTGGTGCAGGGTATCAGTAGTGGGGGGATGTGTGGGCAGGGGTGCACCTGGGGCATGCCTCTATGGAATATGAATGTATTCAAGTGGTCATGGGATATTGTCTCAGTGGGTGGAGACCCACTCAATTACCGAAAGAATATTGAATTCTCATCCTGGGGAGTCCTGCTACATTCTCTAATAGAGTGGCAAGACTCCTTAGAGTACATGGGCAGTGCCTAGTGAAGGAGGCAGACCAGTACACCAGGCCCTTGATATTGATGCTTGTACTTATGAACCTTGTTCTTGTGAAATTGAAACTTAGCCTAGTATTATAGATTGCCTAAGAGTTCCCTCCTTAAAGCCTCCTTTTTGCTCTAATGTGGCCTATCTCTAAGCCAAACTCAGTATATAAATCCTTACCTTCCCCCTGGCATGGGACATCACTCCCAGGGATGAACATCCCTGGCACCAAGGGATTATTACCATGCACCAACTAGCGATGCATTTGGAAAAAGATCTTGACCAAAAGGGGTAAATATCAAATACAAATGAATTTTTACAGTTAAAACATTTCAAAATAAGTTGGGAGGTCATACCAGAGGTTACGTTTATGCATGTCTTAGGAGGATCTCACTGATTGCCACAGTAAACAGTACCTCAAGCAGGGGTGCTCCTGAGGGTTCTAGAATCATCTGGACACTATAGACAGGGAAGAGAACCCCAGGAATTCAGAACCCTGTCAGTGGGCCTTACCTTGGAATAAATGATAACCTATCCCCCCAAATGTATTGGAATTGGATTCATTTATAATTTTCCTACAAATGGTTCTTATGCCACTTTTATTTGATCCTATAATTAATCACTATACCTGTTAAATATGTGTCCCAGAGACTTATGTCTTGTGGCTGTTCATATGCTGGTTGAAGTCTGAATCTCAGCAGAGTTGCAGCTAACACCTACCCTCCAATTCATCAGACTCACCCAGGACAACTAACAAAAGGATGATGATGGACAACACCCTTCCCCCAAAAATAGAGTATCTACAACTGCAAGCAAGACAGTTCTACCCATCTGTGCCATGGGATATAAGCCTTCTCTTAATCAGAAGCAGAGTGGGCATCACCATTCCAAATCCTCAAGATTGAGGGATGACCAAACATAAGGGGAGATTGCAACTATGGACTAAAGTTGACTTATTATTATTCAAATAATGGAAGAACTTGTAACATTGATATAAAGGCAGTGGTTACCAGAGATTATGAGGGGAAGGAAGGGAATAATAGGTATAACATGGAGCGGTTTGGGGACATTGGAATTGTCCCACATAACATTGCACTGATAGATACAGGCCATTACATATTTTGTCAAAATCTATAAAATTGTGTGGTGCAAAATGTAAACCATAATGTAAACTATAGACCATGGTTAGTAGCAATATTTCAACATGTATTCATCAATTGTAACAAATGTACCACACTAATGAAAGAGTTGTTAATGGGGGAAATGTGGGAGGTGGATGGGGTGAGATATATGGGAACCCCCTATATTTTTAATGTAACATTTATGTAATCTAAAGCTTCTTTAAAAATAATAATTAAAAATAAATTAATTTAAAGTAAGAAGGGAATAAAACAAGGGCCCTCTCTTATGGAGCATACATTTAGTATGTGTGATCTATATAATAAGAAATGAATTTAATGTGAGTAGATTGGAGCTCAGTCTCTCTATAGTGCTCTCCAAACCTTCATCTTCTCTATCAATCATCAGCAAACCTTCTGACTGACTTCTTTAAGGCCAAGTTCTAATTAAAGGTATATTTAAACATATTCCCTATTTGATACCTGTTATTTCTCCTATAATAAAAAACCCTCTCTTACCAAACGTCTGCCTATAGCTAACAATTTATTTCCTTGCTCTGCTATCAAAAAAAAAAAAAAAAAAAAAAAAATTGCTGAAAGAGTTTCTATACATATTGTCTCCAGTTAATCTTCTCTCATTCTTTCATGGCCATGAAAGTACTCTAAAAAGACTTTTGGCACCCATCAATCTATCCAAATTGTTCTTTGTCGATGTCACAAATGACCTTTACATTGCTAAATCCAATAGTCAAATTTCACTCCTTTTTTATTCCTCCTAATACTGCTACTCCTTACTATTACTAATGATAACTAAATAGCCCCCATTTATTGAGTACTTACTATGCTCCAGACATTGTTCTAAGTATGTTCAACAAATTTAGACATTTAAGCCTCACAACAATCATAGGAAACAGAAGCCATCATAATTTCCATTTTCCAGAGATACAAAGAGTTATATGACTTCTTCAAGGCCACACAGTGAGTAAATGGCAGAGCTGGATCCAAGCCCAGCAGAGTGGCTTCAGAGCCAGGGATTGAACTCGGAACTTTGTACTTGGGAAGCTAGTATTCAACTGCTGGGCCACATCAGCTTCCCTGGGTTGTTTTTTTCATTTGTTTTGCTTGTTGTTTATTTTTGTTTTCTCAGGAGGCACTGGGAGCCAAGCCCCCTGGACTTCCCATGTGACTTCCCACTCAAGCCACATCAGCTACCCTTAGCCATTTTGTTATGCAGACTTATCAGCAACATTTGACGCAGTTGATTGTTTCCTCCTCCTTAAAACACTTTATTTACTTGACTTTCAGGACACCATGTTCCCTTGGATTTCCTACTATCT
Organism: Tolypeutes matacus; assembly: GCA_026826555.1. Taxonomy (NCBI): domain Eukaryota; kingdom Metazoa; phylum Chordata; class Mammalia; order Cingulata; family Chlamyphoridae; genus Tolypeutes; species Tolypeutes matacus. The sequence goes on from JAKSZT010053887.1 coordinate 48,163,593, forward strand.
TCTTGGTTGCTCTTCTATTTTCTTGCCTGTTCCTCCCTGTTGGTTTTCCTGAATCTTTACACTGGAGTGCCCCAAAGCCTAGTCCTTCAACTTTTTCTCTTCTCTTTCTCTATTTACTCCCTTGCCGATCTCATCCTGTATCTCATGGCTTTAAGTAACATCTGCATTCTAAGTTCCAGATTTTTACCTTTAAATCAAACTTTCCACTAAAATCCAAACTTGAATATCCAAATGTCTACTTGACATCTCCACTTTGAGACATGAGTATCTCAAACTTAACTCAACTGAACTGAACTCCTGAGCTCTCCTCACTTCTACCCCAAATCCCTTATCAGTTAATGGGATTCTTAAGTCCGATTGCTCTGTTGGCTGGACTGTACAGGGGCAAGTAGGGAGAGTAGTTAGGAATGTACTGCAATAATCGAGAGACTTTTTTCAGTAACTTGGACCAGGATGCTGGAAGTGGAGATGGCGAATTCTGGAACTTAAGAATTCTGGACTTAAGAATTCAGACCATGTAACCCCTCTAAGCCCTCCACAGGCTTCTCATTTCACTCAGAATAAAAAACCAAAGCCATTAAAATGCTCTACAAAGCCCAAAGCTATGGGCCCGCATTACCTCTCTGACCATATCTTCTTTTCTATTCTTTGCTCACTCCGATCCAGCCCCCTCAGGGCCTTTGCCCCTCCTTGAGTTTGCCTCTGTGGCTGTGCACTGACTGCTTCCCCTTCCTGGAATGTGTTCCTCTCAAGTAACAACATGGCTTACTTCCTCCCTCCAAGAATTTGCTCAAATTTCCCTTCCTCAGGATGGCCTTCCCAGACTACCCTATTTAAATTGCACCCCAACATTTCTGATACTCTTTCCCTGCCTTATCACTTGGCTTACTATATATATTTTTACTTATTATTTTGTTTATGACTACCTCTTCAAGTAGATTGTCCCATGGTGTGTGGGTTTTGCCTGTTTTATAGATCTGGGGAAACTTCAGGGCTATATTCTTCCTAATTCATGAGGAAGAAAGTAAGTTTGGATTTTTGATGTTCTCCTTAAGAGTAAGAAGGAACTTTTCTAAAAACTCCCAGCAAAATTCTCCTTATTTCTTATTGTCCAGAAGTTTGACTAATCACTGACTGGAGGGAGTGTGGTGGAGAGTATCTTTAGATCAATTAAACTCACCCCGAGAGCAGAGAGTGGGGTCAGGTTCCCCTGAGGCATATGGACAGTGTAGAGGAGGAACAATACTGAAGATGTAAGGGTTTGAGAGGAGAAAATGCTGAGGAGACACCTCCTGGTGGAAGTGCTGGCTGTAAGCATATGAGAGTACTTATGTCCTCACATCTTCATCAATACCAGCTCTTGACAATTTAAAAACAAATCTACCAATCTGGTCACCAAAAAATTATATCCCACTTTTGTTTTATTTTGCATTTCTTTGACTACTGAGGTGAAACACATTTTAATTTGTTAATTAACCATTTATAATTCCTCTTTTTAAACTACATGGTCAGGGGAGTGGCTGTGGCTCAAGCAGTTGAGCGCCTGCTTCCCACATGGGAGGCCTGGGTTGGGTTCCTGGTGCCTCCTAAAAACAAACAAACTAACAAAAACAACAACAACAAACAAACAAACGAAAAAAAACAACTTAAGAGAGCCAGTGTGGCTCCAGCGGTTGAGCGCTGGCTTCCCATATATGAGGTCCTGGGTTCAAACCCCAGCCCCGGTACCTAAAAACAAATAAACAAACAAACTGTATGGTCATATTCTTTGTCCATTTTCTTTTTTGGGTTGCTTACCTTTTTCTTGTTAATTATTAGGAGTTCTTAATATATCCTGTATGTATAAGCCTGCATGTATAATCCTTATGTATATATGCACACACCTACATACATAATATATATTTAATATTTTTCTCAAATCTCTTGTTTATCACAACTTTGTTTATAGATTATTTTTGGTCATACATAAGTTTTAAAATTTATGTATTCAAATCTACCAATCATTTGATTTTTAGCTTCTGGGTTTTGTCTTGATTAACAAGGCATGTCATATTATAAAATTATAATTACCTATTTTCTTTAATCATTATATAGTTTTATTTTGCTTAATAATCTAATTTATATAGATATTTTTGCTTATGGGGTTTAACTTTATTTTCTGATTATGTAATCAATTGTCTTAATACATATTACTGGTTTAAAATACAATCTTTAGGATACCTTAAATTCACTTTTTTAGACTTTCCATTCTCTTCCTCTTTTAACTTAGTACCTTACATATTTTGTGGGATTTTCTTCGTTTTGCAATCACAGACAATATTCAAGATATTTTCTAACTGATTACTGCTGATGAATAATAAAACTGTGAGTTTGTTAATCTGGCTACTGTAGCGAACTCTTTCTCCAGTTCTAATAATTTTTTTTTTCAGTTATTTCTTTTGGATTTTCAAAGTAAAAGATCATATTATTTATAAATTATTATGATTGTTTTTTCTCTTCCTTTCCAACATTTATAACTTTTTATTATTATATTAATTGCATTGCCTAGGAGAGCCAATACAATGTTGAATACGGTGACTAATAGTATTCCCAACTTATTCCTGACTTTAATGGGAATAGTTCTAATATTTCACTTCTAATTTTTGTGTACTGGGAGATGCAGATATATTCTTTATTAAAGTGTGGAAGTTTACCTCTCTTCCTCACTTGCTAAGAATTTTAACAATTTAATCTAATTTTATTAAAAATTTTTTAATGTATTGAAGTGACTAAATAGTTATTCTCCTTGATTGTGTTACTATAATGAATTACATAAACAGAATTATAAATACTAAACTACCTTTTCTTGGAGAAATATTCATTCAATATTTTGCTGGATTCAGTTTACTAATTTTTATTTAGTATTTTTATATCTAGTCCTTATATCAGTTTGACCAATATCTTCCTCCTTTTGGTTATTGCCTTTTTCAGGTTTTGGTATCAGGGTTAGCTAGAATCATAGAATGAATTGGGAAGTTTGCCTGTTTTTCCATGCCCTGGAAGAGGTTAAATAGCATAGGAATTATCTGGAGTTTTTTGAATGTTTACTAGAACTGTCTGATAAACTATCTGGATCTGGTGCCTCTTTGAAAAAGGTTATTTGTTGTTTAGGACCTCTGCTTGCATGAATGTCAATAATATATATTTTACTGGAAAACAATCCAATTCATTTGGATTTTCAAATTTACTGTTACAAAATTGTGCAGAGTTGTATTTATAACTTAAAAGTCTCTTTCATATCTGTAATTTCCTCTTTATTCTTTACTAATATTTATTTGCATCTTCCTTTTTTTCTTTTTTTTTCTCAAATCCATCAATGCTTTTTGTATTTTCTCAATCTTTACAAATAGCCATTAGATATTTTATTGATAACCTTTTTTTAAAATTCTTTTTTTTTTTTTTTTTTTTTTTTTTAGGAAGAACCAGGATTGAACCCAGGAGCTATACCTTTATCATTAAAGGTTATTAATGATAACCTTTTCATTAATTTTATTAAATTCTTTTTTATCCTTATTAATTCTTCCCTTTTACTTTCTTTTGAGTTAATTTTGCTGCTTTCCCCCCCTCTCCAACTTCTAGAGTTGACTACTTAGTAATCTATTTTCATTCTTTTTAGTTTTCTAATACATTAAATTATGGCTATACATTTACCTTTAAGTATAACACAAGTTTTAATATACTGTGCCTTCATTATGATCCACTTATATATATTTTGTTATTTGTTTTTTAATCCAGGAATTGTTCAAAAGATTTTAAAACTTGCCCCAAGTAGATTGTTTTAGTTATCATTTTGTTATTAATTCCTAAGTTTGTTGAACTGAAGTCAGAGTATGTCTGCTTTTATTGAGAGTTCATTGAGCTTTACTGAGATTGTTTACTGAGACACATTATGTGGAAAATTAAAAAAAATAAATAATGTATTTGAGTGTGAATAAATGTGTATTATCTATTTGTTGGATACTGTATTAGTCAGCCAAAGGGGTGCTAATGTGAAATACCAAAAATGGGTTGGTCTTTATAAAGGGTATTTATTTGGGGTAGAAGTCCACAGATAACCAGGCCTTAAAGTGTTAAGTTTCTTCTCTCATCATAGTCCATTGCCACGTGTTAGAGCAAAACAGCTGCCGGCGTTTGCCAGGTTTCAGGCTTCTGGAGTTCCTCTCTTCCCGGGGCTGTAGATGATCAGGCGAACGGCTTGCTTCTCTTCTCCTGGGGACTTCTTTCCAACATCAAAACTGCTTCTCAAAAGACTGCTACAACTCTGTTCTTTGCCTTGCCTTTTATATTCGATTCCCCACCCACCAAGGGGTGGGGCTCAACACCCTAATCATAATCTAATCATGCCCAGATTAACAAATCAGTTTATAAGCATGATCCAATTATATTTTTGGAATTCATAATTACGTCAAACTCCCCAACGGCCACAGATACATACATGTTTACATATATATCTTATTCTATGTATTATTAAAATCCTATGTATCTATATTTATTTATTTATGGCTATTTTATTCATCAGTTTCTAAGAGAGGTGTATTAAATTCTCCCACCAAGATTATGGATTTAACAGTATCTTCTTGCATTTCTAATAGTTTTTGTTTCATGTATGTGACCACTACATGGTTAGTGCATAAAATTTGATTTTCATATCTAGATGTATTGTATTGTATATAATATGGAATATTCCTTTTTGTCCAATTTAATGATTTTGGCCCCAAAGTATAATTTATGTCAAATTAATATTGACTTACCTGACTTATACCTTTGTTAATTAGCATTCTTCTGAAATACTTTTGTCCATCCCTTTATTTTAAACACACTGTTTTGTTTTGGAATGTCCCTTGCAAATAGTAAGTAGGTATATATATTTTTAAAAATCTAAGAATCTCCATCTTTTAGTAGGATAGTTAATATTTTATCTTTGTGATTATTAAAATGTTTGGACAAATTACCATTATTATATTACTTAACACTTAATTTTTTCCAGTAATTTCTTTTTTCCTCTCCCTATCTTTTTTGTGGTTGATTGAGTTTTCTCCATTTTTTCCCTATGCAGAGATTTGAAAGTTTTATATCCTATTTCCATTGCTGTATTGGTTAGACTAAAATTTTTAAATTCATATGTTCAATGTATATACCTTCCCTTAGTAAAAGACACGCTACCATTTTCCCCTTCAGCAACATAGGTTTCAACCTTCAAATATTATGTTGAGCTCATTTGAGTTTAGTTCCAGATTATTAATATTTTTTAAAAATTTATGTGACTATAAGAATTTATACTTAACCATAGTTTTACTGGTTTTTTCTCCTATTTTTGATAGTCAATGTCTTTTTTCTCTTGAAAAAAAAATTTTTTTTTTCCTTCAATTACATGCTTGGATATTTCTTTCTGAATGGATTTCTTGAAATGCCTTTCTTTTATCCTGACATTTGAATGTTCATTAGGCTGGATCTAAAATCCCAGGTTGTTCAACTGAGAAGGTGACAGTTGGGTAAAGACTTGTAGATAGGGAGGGAGGGAGCTATGTGAATCTGTGTGAAACACACAGAGAAAGCTGCCATTTTCACCCTGCCATGTGAGGAAGGACTCCAGGATCACCTACACTGCAGAAAGACAGAGAAACCCTGAGAGGCTGAGAGAGGCCAGCCTGAAGCTGAAGAGACAAGGCCCAGGAAGAGACAAGCCATATGCCTGATTGCCCACAGCTAAGCTCAGGGAGAATGTGAGCCTGGCGGAGAAAGCAGAGATTGGCTGCCAGTTTTCTGTGACACATGGAAGGTGTACAGGATCTGCCAACAGTAGACCTTTGGTGACAAAGCATCTCTGATGATGCCTTGATTTGGACATTTTCATAGACTTGGAACTGTAAGCTTTTACCCTAATAAATTCCCTCTATAAAAGTCTATAAAGGTCACCCCATTTCTGGTATTTTGCCTTAGCAGTTCTATAGCAAACTAAAATAACCTCTTCCAGCATGGGGAGCTGGATAAAAGCATTGAGTCAGGAAACTGTTTGTACTACTTATTTATTTGCTGTGATCCCTTAGGTAGATCACTTGCCCTTTCTGAATCACAAAGTTGAGATGATACTCCCTTGCTATTTAACCCAATGAATTATTGTCAAAAATATATGATAAAATAAATATGAAAGAATTTTGCAAACTTGTCATCATTGATTAAATATCAATCATTAGTTATATTTGTGAATGAATATTAATATGATACATTTTTCCAAACAAAATTAAAATGGTGTTTTAGGAAATTTGATTATAATTTCTTTTTAGCACTGAATTACAATACTTGACAGAGTATATTTCTTGTAACTAGCCCTATTTTCCAGATTTTTCAGTTGCCTTTTTATATAATCATGTGCCAAAGATTTCCTATTTATTCAATTTAATTATCTTTCATTTCCAAAGTACCTTTATTTTTAAAGAAAAATAACACACCATTGCCAAAAAATGTCAGGATTTGTTCCTTGAAAATGTACCTCTTTTTAATAATCTACATTTCTCATTTTCTCAACTTTCTTTTGATGCTTCTTAATAGAGAATATATTTGTTATCTATAAATTACATTTTGCTTCCCTTTAAGTCAGTAATGAGCTTCTGCATAAATTAAAAAAAAAAAAAAAAAAAGGTCTAAAATCATCCACAAGGAGAATGAGAACTAATGTTACTGAAGAAATTATTTTGCTGGATCATTTTAGAGGGTACAATACTTATAATGTAGCAATACTCCTTGGATTTGGCCTCATATTAGAAGGTCTGAACAACAAGGACTTTTGACTGGCCTCATCTGATAGGCAACTGACTGGGAAAAAATGTTTTAAAGATGAAGAGTTGACAAATTATCAAAATCCTTTCTAATCATTTATAATTTCTAAGCATTTCTAAGCATTCTTCAGTTTAGATTACATGAGGTGGAGTTTGATAGTACTTCACATAGCTCTAACAATTGTTAAGAACTGTAAAATTCTCTCCAGGGAGCAATTACACTAAAGGGGTGGTCCTGTGAAAAGAGTAGTTACTGCGTCATTGATTTCATAGTTGACCACTAAAATAACCAGGCAAACGTCTTCATTTCTATCAGATACCATTTTCTCCACATGTGTTTATGGCGTTTCTTTTTAAAAACCAAAAGAAAAATATCCCAATATTTAATAACTACTAAATTTCAATTAAAGAAGCAGGGCCTAATGGTTGAAAAATCTCCCAAAAGCAATATTGGTTTATGAATAAATTTACAAACAAAAAGTACGTTTCATAAGTCACATTATATTATCACAGTTTACCCACGGCCACGTTTAAAATCCAGGAATGGCCTGCACCTTGGACATCTTTGAAAAGACACTGTGGCATTGTAGCAGTTCTAATGTAGGGTGTAGGTTTAACGACCCCATCTGGACCAGGAAGCTGCTTGAATTCTGAAGTCTCAACCCACAGAGATTGAGGTGGGCTGAAGAGGTGCCTCATGCAAGAAAGCAAACTGCGTGCCTAATGAATAGGGCAGAAAAGGACCACCTGGGATTACACACTCAAAGGATAGCAGGACTCAGGGAGGCAGCATCATGGAGAGCAGTGGACCTGGTATAAGAAAAGCCTGTCTTTCTGGCCTTTTTTCTTTTCCTTATTTTAAAAAATAACAATTATTATTTTTAATTGGAGAAGTTGTAGTTTTTCAGAAAAGTCATGTAAAAAACACAATGTTCCCATACTTTCCCTCACTTTTGACCGAGACAAAGATGGAAGAAGTATATCATTTTGCTCTCTGTTCTGATTTAGGAAAAACAGCAAAAGAATTTGGCAATTTGCATACAGCCTTGAGAGATAATCAGGTGGACCCCTGGTGAACCCCTATGCCATTGGAAGGGGCCAGCATTCTGTTCTCATGAGGAATTGTGGGCTCAGTGATGTCTGCTCTTCTAATTTTTTGAAAGAAAATGGAAATCAAGATTTTTGAAAATATGAACTTTCTTGTAAAATAGTTAAAAAAAAAAAAAAAAAGAAAACATTCTACAGTAGGTCAAGTAGTGTGCACTAGATACTGCACATTGGGTACAGGTTCAAAACCTCTATAAAGCCAGCAATTCAATCTCCATTTTGGGGTAACATGAGGGTCAAGCCTACCCGACAACAAAAGTGTAATTGACACAAACAGTGAACCCTATTGTAAACGGTGGACTACAGTTAATGGTACAATTATAAAAGTGTTCTTTCATGAATTGTAACAAATGTACCATAGTAATGCAAGGTGTAAATAATAGGGGGGTAATGGGAACTCTGTATTTCATGCTTGATTTTTCTGTAAACCTACAATTTCTCTAATAAAATAAAAAAATAATAATAAAAGAAAAAATATATAACTGAAATGTTATCTTTTTCTGCCTCCTCTAGCAAATTACCTCCTTACCTAATACTTTGAATGGAAGACAGGAACACTCTTTTAAGGTAGTTGGCCTGAACTTATAAGGACAAAAGGAAAAAATTCCAGAATTTTTGCATTGAAATGTATCAAATAATCTCAAATTATTGCTTTTATAAACATCTATTTCAATGCTTATATGTCCAATGTGGTCCACGGTACTTTTAAAGTAAAGTGTGTCAGAGAGAGGTTGTCACTATGGTAAAATGATTTTTCTCAATTGCTCTGTAAATGTGAACTTGTAACTAGCCCTATTTTCCTTGCTCATGCAACTCTCATGTAACTCACGTTTCCATATTAAATTCCTTGTTTCAGCAAAGCAAAAACCATAGTCTCATTCAATGTTAGTGTAAAATCACACAGACCAATTGATTTTGAAAGTATTGTCAATAGTATTTAGTGACTCCCACTTAGAATAAGACTTTAAAACAGAAAACCCCAAATACTACATTAATACTATCAAACATTAAGCAAATCTTCAGTCAGAGAGCATTCATGGGCATACTGTTAGTAATTCATTAATGTGGTGAGCTGTAAACCCATAATCCCTTAGGCTATTTCTTTCTGAAAAACTGGTCCACTCAATTGACAAGAACATGTTTGTCCAACACTATGTCAAATTCTGTTTTTCACCCCCCCCCCGCCCCCCTGCCATCACCCTTTCCTCTTGCCTAATTGCCAGGGTCTCTGCTGACTTGTCACAGCCTTGTGATTCACCGTCAATTTTCTTGGCTTGCATTTATTTATTTATTTATTTATTTTTACTTCTTTTAAAGGGGCATTGTACATTGTGACAAGAGGATGGGGGTGGACAAGGAAACAAACTCGCCTCTTGATTTAGCTCACCCTAACTTTACGGAGCCAACAATTTTTCAGTGTGTGGCTTCCAATACACCAAATCCACCTGACTGCTTCCTTACCTGGTGTGTGACCTTCAGTTGAAAATTCCAGCAGCGTGCAACTTGTCTTTGGCAAATGAATTGTAAGTATGCCAGCTGCCAGATGTCTTCATTTTTAAAACACCTTCAAAACTGCTTCTGGCACAGTTCCATAAGCAAAACAGGCTAAGCTGTAACTGTAGTTTCCATGCTGTGAGGAAAAAAAAAAAAAAGAGGGGATGGGGAAGCAGATGGCAGCAAGAGAAAAATGTATTGCCTTCACATCTTGAAAATGAATATAAAGTGAAGGTGAAAACAGAATAAGGCTACCCTTACCCGTAAATATTTGGATGAAGAGTTTTCTGTGACCTATGATATGTTCAATATGCACATGACTAGTCACCCTAAACAATATAGTTATTTGAAATACAGTTTTATGAGACCAGCAAAAAATGATACATTTTCCTAAAAATGAGGACTTTTGGCTCATAAGATAATAAATAAATGTAAGCTAGAAAGAGCTATTAAAGATCAAGTAATCTTTTCTATCTTTAACTTCAGGAAAGCAAAATTTTCTTGCTGTCAAAAATCTGATTTTGAAAGTGGAGGGGTTAAGGAAGAGCTTCTGGGTGCCAGGGAACAGCCCCTAATTCCTATCAGGCCAAAGTCTTCAAAACCTTCTAAAGGATTAATTAATTAATTGATACTCTAATTAAAGGGACAGATTTAGAGAATTAGACACTTTGCAAACATTTAGAATGATTGACTTTCCTAAAAATCTGTGATATCCATAATACAATGGGAATAATTGAAGCCCATAAAATGGAATCAAATTGGATCAGATGATATGTCACTATGAAATAGTGAGAAAATAGTGATCCTGAATTTGAACCTGATGTCATCTATAAAACAAAAACGGATATTCACATTTGAGCCTAGAGAAAATTCAGAATATGGCAATTTAAGTTTAAGATAAGTTAACTCAAAGATAATACTTTTAATCAGTATCTTTCAGTAGCTTAGAAATGGTGACATTCTATATGAACTACAAGATGGGATAAAATAAAAAGTAAACTGAGCAAGGAGAAGAAGAAAAGACATGTCATGACTTATATTCTGCTTTGAATATGTCCTGACTAAATAAACTGTGTTATTTATCTCACATTCACAACACATAAACTTATCTGTACGTGGGTAGATGTTCACAGTTTAAAAGAATACAGAAATCAAGGCAATGTCTGGAAAATAATGGCGGCCTATAGAGGGCATATTGCTATGAAGCTCAAGAAGGAAAATAAAACATCTTTCCTCCCACCTGTGAATAAACACAAAATTCTAAGTCCTGTTACAGTGATTCTCAATCAAGAGGACTTAGGGAAAGGAAGCATGACAGTAGCATGAGCTATTTTTCTCTCCCAAACGACCCTTTCCATTCATTGGTGTTTATTGAATTCTTGTCCATCCTTTAAGTTTTGCCTCAAATGCAATCGTCTCCATGAAAATTTCCCAATCTCCTCTACTTCCATTGAAAGAAATCTCTTTCCTATGTCCCATAGCATTGCTGTTTTTTCCATTTTTTCATGTTACTGTCTCTCTGTCTAGACTATGAGCATCTTGAGGACGGAAATCGTGTTTTATGTGTTCTTAAAACCCGCAGAACACCTAACATATCATGCATGTTATTACTCAGTAAATATAAGAATAGAACTCAATGCCTTCTAGCCTTTGATCAATCAACAGGACCCTCATCCTGTTCTCTCCCTACAACAAATTAGCTACTAGGCTTTTAAGCTTAATTCCTCTAACAGATTCTATTTTTATTCCATTTGTTCTATCTGGTCCACTATTAACTTGAAGATAAGCAAGCACGATAATAGATAATAAGAAATGTGGCTTCCAAGTAACATATGTTGATTTTAAAAGGAACAGCATTGATGTAGGTAGAGGAATACATATTTTTGTGCCTTTCAGTGCTTTCCATTCATATAACAGAACAAATACACATAGACCTACATGCAAATATATGTGGAGAAAAGGCATATTGATAACAAAGGAAGGAATATTAAAAATAAATAAAATCCAAAGAAAGTGAACTAAAAGATTGAATATATACCAAAATGATTTAAAAACTAAGAAGAATTAAAAAATGTAACCCCTCCAGTTTCCCTCAAACTGAGAAATATAAACTGGTTTCTTGCAATGGTCCACCCTCCCCCCTCCTCTTTTTTAAAAAATCAAACCACATTTTAATCTGGTTTCAAATTTCCCGGAAGAGCCCAATCACATCACCCTGAAACTTCGTAAAAATTGCCAACGGGTCTGGCCTGAGCTTCATAAAAGCTGTTCTAACTGATGGGACTGAAGGAGAACTTTGGCAGCAGCTAAGAGAAAAAAAGACACCCAGAAATTAAAATTGAAGTTAATTATAGTACTTACAGATCTTCCCCAGACCTGATTCTTGATGTTCAACAAAGAAGAAAAGCTCTCAGTACAACTTCAACATGACAATGCCATCACTACACCTAAGCCTGTTCTTGTGGGACTGGGGAGGGGGGACTGGAAGTTGCTCATGTCATTGTAGCTGTTTTGGGGAACTGGGGAAGTGAAGGTATTTCTTCATCTATAGCTAGTGACACAAAATAGATCAAGAATGGTATTTCTTAAGTACAAGTGGATAGCATTTATTTTCCAAATACCCAGAACCTGTGTTGAGCTTTATTCTACCAGAGTTTAGGGGTGTTCTGTGTTTGGAATTTTCGTTCTTGTGATTGGTAGCTAAATAGTGTTTGTCTTACAAATCCTCAAAGGACTTTTTTCTGTTTAATTTTATACAGATCAGGGACTGCTGGTCCATATTAGGGAGGCAGCACCTACTACTTCCCAGCTGTTTGGCCTGGGGCAACTTACCTGTCCTCTCTGAGCCTCTCTTTCCTTATCTATAGACAGAAAATAATTATATGTACTTCACACCACAGTTATGTGGCCCCCTAAATTGTGCTATTTTATCAATATCTATAGATGATAAAATAGTCACAGTGACAAGATATATTTATGGTTAGGCAGCTATAGTTACCTGGACATATATTTAAGTAAGAGCAGAGCATTAATAAAATTAAAGAGTGAAAAAATCCTGGTTTGACTTGTTTCCAATTATATCACTAAGAAAACTGATAAAGCTTAGGAAATAATATCATTGTGGACTTTATTCTTTCCCCCAAAAAAACTGACTGGTAAGGTAGCATGGAACAAAGTGGCTGATGCAATGTAGGGCTTAGATAGGATGCTCTAGACCCTTCCTACTCAAAGTATGATCTGAGGCTTAGCAATATTGCATCACCTGAAAGCTTGTTAGAAATGCAGAATCTCAGTCCCCACCCAAACCTACAAAAACATAATCTGCATTTTAACAAGATCATCTAGTGATTTACATGCGCGTTAACAATTGAGAAGCACTGCTTTAGAATTCATGAAAAGGGATTTTTAAAAGTTAGATTATAAGATCTAGATTATTCTATGGATGGAGATCTTAACAGAAAAGATTGGTTCAACAAAAGGCAAGAAAATCATCAAAACTACGAAAATTGTCTATCATTGGAAGAAAAGAAATCGGCATTTAAAAAATTCAAGAAGAGAAAACAATATAGTTGTTGAGAATCTTTCATGAGCTCAGATTTTAAAACAAATCTATGGAAGAGGGAACGAGGATGTGGCAGATTAAAGATGATCACAAATTCTTTGCCACTCGTTTCACTGAGAAGTGGAACCTAATTTCCCTTCCCATGAATCTGGGCTAGGGTTAGTGATTTTTTCCCCCTTTATTAGAGAATGTGTAGGTTTACAGAGCAGTCATGCATAAAATACAGGATACCCACCTACCACCCCACCATCAACACCTTGCTTTGGTGTGGAACATTTGTTACAACTGATGATAGCACATTTTTATAATTGTACTATTATTTAAAGTCCATGGTTTACCTTAGGGTTCACTGTGTAGTGAAATTCCATGGATTAAAAAAATTTTTTTTTATTCTGTTACCATATATACAGTCTAGCATTTCCCTTTTAAACATGTTCAGATTTCAGTGCTGTGAATTGCATTCACAATGTTGTGCTATCATCTCCACCATTCCCTTGTGAAGCCTTCTGGTCTTGGGCTTCTCTTTGTTGTGAGGTTTTTGTTTACTGATTCAATGTCTTTACTTATTATCGGTCTGTTGAGATCTTCTATTTCTAATAGAGTCCGGATAGGTTATTTGTGTGTTTCTAAGAATTTGTCCTTGTAATCTAGATTATCTAATTATTGGCATACAGTTGTTAATAGTATCCACTTATAGGCTTTTTATTTCAGTGGGGTTGGTAGTAATATCCCCCTTTATATTTCTGGTTATCATTATTTGTATCTTCTTTTTTGTTCTTTGTCAGTCTAACTAAAGGTGTGTTAATTTTGTTGATATTTTCAAAGAACCAACTTTTGGTTTTTGATTCTGTCTACTTTTGTTTTTTTAAAATATCATTTATCTCCACTCTAATTGTGGAGTGCTTCTGCTTGCTCTGGGTTTAGTTTGCTCTTCTTTTTCTAGTTCTAGTTTGAGGTTAAATCTATAATTTGAAGTGTTTCTTTTTTTTTTTTTTTTTTAATGGTCAAAAAACTTATATTTAGAATTAGCCAGCTGGACTCAGTTTAGATGATCCCAATTTTGCTGGTAACATCCAAAGCATTATAGTCATGAACCAGTTGAACACATGCCTTCTTCTCTCCATCAGTCCTGATCAGGGTGTTGACCTTGGCCATGGCAATGTCATAGAGCTTCTTCATAGCCTGATTGATCTGGTGCTTGCTGGCCTTGACATCCATAAAAATAGAAATGTGTTGTTGTATTCAATCTGCTTCAGGGCTGACTCAGTGGTCAGGGGGATCTTGATGATGGCATAGTGGTCAAGCTTGTTTCTCTTGGGGGCACTTTTACAAGGATATTTGGGCTGTCTTCTGAGATGCAGTGACTTAGGCTGACCGAAGGTGGGCGACGTGTGGATCTTCTCTTTTTTTTTGTGCCTGTAGATGCCTTTCAGTACTGCCTTCTTGGCTTTCAAAGCCTTTTCTTTGGCTATGGTTTTGGGAGGGGCAGGGTCTTCCTTCTTCACTTTTGGTGCCATCTTTGTGAAAAGGCTTTATTCTTTTTTAATGTAAGCATTTAGAGATATAAATAAATTTCCCTTTAGTATTGCCTTGACTCCATCCCATAAAGGGGTGCAGGCCTTCTCCAAAGTGCCCTGTGGAGGAGGTTATCAGGAAGGGTGCCAAAATCTTCCCCGACGGCCCCCAAAGCTGAGCTTTCCTGGCCTGCCCAGCATATGCAGCCCTTCAGCTAACTTTCCCCCAGAGACCTGAGGAAGCCCTGCACCTTTAAATCTCCACCATCTCTGCCCCTATCCTGGGAGGGTTGAATCAATGGCTACCTTCATGGCTGGAACCCAGGGATTCAAATTTGCTAATCAAAAGATCAGTGATCAGCTGTGCACATTGATGTTCTTGTGGAAGAGGGTTTTTATGTCCCTTTCTGTCAGCAGCAGCTAGCCAGGGACTGGATCCCATTGCAGCCTGCTGTGAGAGTGGGGGACTTACGCTGGTTGCCATAATGCAGAGAGAGCAGTTTACAGTTCTTTACCGTAATTTATCAGCTTCTTCTTCCTGCTCTTCCCTGGATGCTGTATAGTGTTCTTCTGGCCTCTGGAGTTTCAAAATAGTTGTTTTCAAACAGTTCCTTCCTGTTTAATAATTGTTGTGGTGGAAACACTGAGCCTTGGTGCTCCCTACTCTGCCATCTTCCCGGGAAGTTGCCTGGAGTTAGTGATTTGATTGAATTCCACGGAAATGACATCCTGGGACTTTTGGTCACTTTCTGTCTAGGCCTCTTGGAATGATTGCTCTGAAGGAAACCAGATGTCATGCAAATTCAACTACCCTGAGATTGTCATGTTGTGAGAAGGCTTAAGCTAGCTACTTGATAAGGCTGCATGGTGAGAGAGATGTCCCAGCAGGCCCCAGGTGGTTCAGATATCCCAATTTGGGTACCAGATATGAGAGTCTTGTCCCCCTAGGAAACCTATATATGACTCTAGCCCCAGTGACCATCTGACTGCAACTGCATAAGAGACCCCAAGTGAGAACCACTCAGATGGTCCTAGTCAACCAACGGAACTATAAGAGATAATAATAAATTGTTGTTTTAAAACACTAAATTTTTGGGGTGTCTTTATATGCAACAATAACAAGAAGAATAGATTGGGACAGATTTTTATTAATAGCACTGGGATGGCTAAAATTGGAATGGAATGAGCTGAAGTTTGCACAATATGCCACGGTTACTAAAAAGGGATGTTTTAAGTATGTAAGGTGTCAAGAAGAAGAAAGATGACCTTACAAATGGCCAGAAATGCTACCCAACAGTTTATGTGCTTTCTTCATTTTCAAGAAGAATGCTCTATAAGCTTTATGGCATGGATCACAAACTAGAAGCCCTTAGTCCTGATTCAGAGTCTTGAGACATGTTTTGTTTGGTCCATGCAATTTTTTATTTTTTTTTAATGAATGAACCAGAGTTTATTGAACCATTATCTTAATTTATACCATGTTCAGTACTCCATAATTCCCAAGAGTGCTATAATGAAAATCCTTATATAGTTGCCACACTGTGACTGTGTTTTACTTTTTATATTTCAGGAACATTTAAGAATCAGAAATCATTACAGAAAACACTAGTGGTAAATTTAATCATGTACCTCACAAAGACATGTTCAATTCCTAACCCTTGGTCCTGTGGGTGTGAACTCTGTAAATAGGACCTTCAAAGATCCTATTTGGATGAAGTCAAATTGAATCAGGGAGGGCCTTAATCCAATATGGCTGAAGTCCTTATGAGCAGAGGAAATTTGGAAGCAGTCAGTTAAGAGAAGGCAGAGGAGAGAGAGATTGCCATGTGACAGAGGCAGAGATGCACCTACAAGACAAGGAAGTCCAATTATTCTTGGCAAGCAATCACCTGAATGCTACAGATTCTCGGAGAAAGTATGGCCTGGTGATACCTTAGTGTTGGACTTCTAGCCTCCAAAACTATGAGGCAGTAAATTCCTGTTGTTTAAGCCAACCAATTTGTGCTATTTGTCATAGTAAACCTGGCAAACTAAGAAATCCATATTTCCACTTTCTTTTGAAAAAGAGATTTGGTGAAGGGCCACATTCCTACATGATAATCTAGATCAAGGCATATATTTTCCAGTTTGATACTGTTCTCTGTTGTTTATAAAGAAAGCAAATTAGAAGAGGGTAATTTCTATTTGAACTATACTTGATAGGTGTATGTCCAAGAGATTTAAATCTTTAGTTTGTCCATGTGCCAGTTGGGCCCTGATTCTCAGCAGAGTTGCAACACCTACTCTCCAGTTCATTGGATTTACCCAGGACAACTAACAAGGTGATAACGATGGACAATGCCCATGCCAAGGAACAAAGAGAGTCTGCAACTGCAAGTAAGATAGCTCCATCCATCTGCCTCATGGGATCTAAGCTCCCTCTCAATTAGAGGCAGAGTAGGCATCACCACCCCCAAATCCTGAGGATTGGGGAATGAAAAATGGACTAAAGAAGACTTACTATTATTCCACTATAGATTTATTGTAATTCTAGCAATGGACGAACTTGTATCATTGATATAAAGGCAGTGGCCACCAGAGGCTCTGAGGGGAGGGAGAATGAAAAGTAGGTATAATATGGGGGCATTTTCGGGACATTGGAATTGTCCTGCATAACGTTGCAATGATGGATACAGACCATTATATATTTTGTAATTACTTAAAAAATTGCACAGGACAGAGTATAAACTGTAATGTAAACTATAATCCACAGTTAGTGGCAATGCTTCAATATGTGTTCATCAATTGTAACAAATGTATCACACTAATGAGGGATGTTGTTAATGTGGGAAAGTATGGGGGGAGGGGAGGGAGTGGGGCATGTGGGAATCCCCTATATTTTTTTATGTAACATTATGTAATCTAAAGTTTCTTTAAAATAAAATAAAATAAATTAAATTAAAATAAAATAAGAAAGCTAATTATATTTCTGGCAGTTGAGATTTACTAGCCTAACCTTGTTTCACTTACTATTTTTACTCCCTGGATTCTAAAGTTATTTGAATATGTGACATCTGCTATGGAGTATAAACATGATTAAAAAAACAAAACAAAGCAAAGCACTTTTATATAGCTAAAAAACATAAAAACCCAGCATTTTAAATGAGTTTATGTCTTCAAAGTCACAATAACGCTATTCTAAAATATTGTGGACAGACTTTCAGATGTGATCTAAGTTTATCTGATGGCTAAATATAAAAAACAAGGAGCTTTCATTAGTAACTCTTGTTGATCTGTATGGCAGTCGGAAATCATTTTATGAATCCCAAAAAGAGAAAGATTATGATTTTGGGTTGGTCCACTCCTATGTGCGTGAGACCTTTTTCAACTGAACTACCTCAGTAAGGTGTGACTCAGGGTACATCTCCAGCCTCTTCCCGGGTCTGATAAAAAAATGGAGATGAACAGGCAAAGAGAGATCTGCCATTTTGATCCTACTATATGACAGAAAGGAGAGGCTAAAACAGCTGAGGTCCAGGGAGATGAGCCATGTGCCTGATAGCTTGCAGCTAAAATCGGGAAGAAAGCAGAGAAGCAAAGCCTGAGAGGGGAGGCCCCGTTAGAGACAGGCCCTGTTTCTGGTTGCTGAGCTCTGGGAGACAGTACATCCTGGAGGGAAAGGCAGAGACCAGGCAGAGATTGCCCATCATGTTGCTTCACCAGGTGACAGCTGACTTTGGTGAGAAAACACCTCTTATGGTGCCTTGAGCTGGACTTTTGACAGCCTTGGAACTGCAAGCTTTTACTTCAAATAAACAACCTTTATAAAGCCAACACATTTCTGGTACTTGGCATTGGCAGCTCCTTTGGCAAACTAAAACAATCTGTTTTAAAAATTTGTTTGTCCATTTTCCCTTCTTGGTGCTGACTTAGTTCAGGCCTTATCATTTCTCACCTACAATATTGAAAAAGGCTCCTAGACAGTCTCTCCACTTCAGTTATTGCTGTCAGACTCTTCATTCTAAACAGAATATTGGCTCAATAAACATATACTGAATGAAAGAATGGCCAGTCACAAACTGAGTATGTTTTTCTGACATTGGAAATGTTGAAATACTGAATGATTGTATATCTTCCCACATCTTGAGTCTTGATTTTAAGATTTTAAGAGAGTACACAGGCATTGCGCTTAAATTCTGAAAGGTTCTACCTAAAACTATTATGTTGAGCAAAATACATCTTTTCTTCACATCCTATGTAGGAATCACAAGAATATATACAGAATTGACGAGAGAAAACTTTATGGTAAGTGACCATCACCCTGGTCACTCTCTTATTCTCTCCTTCCCTCAATCACTCTGCATGGACCTGTCCTCTGGTGAGATTTCCTAGGATATGAAACCTATAAACCTAACCTTTGATATAGATCTAACAAAACATCACATATACAGACACAACAAGAAAGAGAGATAGCAATAGAGTGATTATGGCAAATGAGATGGGGGTCTGAGGGGGAAAAATGTGTCTAATTGTCCACCTCTTTCAGAATATCTAGCTGGTATCACTGAACTTCTCTTCCATTCTATGCTCTGTTGGGCCTCCTGTTCATTATATAACCTAAGTTCTTTGGACCTCAGGAATTGGAATAGATAATTTCTAAATTACTTTTCTGCTGCAATATTCTTAATCCTAATTGTGGCAGTTTGAAGCTTTTGTGAACCCTAGAAAATCCTGTTCTTAAAGCAAATCCATTCCTGTGCATGTAAGCCTATTGTATGTGGGAACTTTTGATTAAAATACTTTAGTTAAGGGCTTTTGATTAGATTGCATGATCCAGGGTGGGTCTTAGTCATCTTACTAGAGTCCCTCACAAATGGAGGAATAAAAAAACCACAGACACAGAAAAAAGCTTCAGAGATAGAGAGGAACCCAGAAGCTGAAAGAGAAGTCCCCGGGAGCCAGTAGCTGAAATCAATGGAACACAAAAGCTGAAAGGAAGCGACTTTAGCCAGAAGCCAAAAGCAATGAGGACTAGAGGAGAGAGGAGAGATTAGTAGATGCTGCCATATGCCAGATCACTCATAGCTGCAGCTCAGGGAGAAGCATTTCTAATGATACCTTGATTTGGATACCTTCATGTCCTTAGAACTGTAAGCTCATAAGTTAACAAATTTCCATTTGTAAAAGCCAACCCATTTCTGCTATATTGCTTGGTAGCCTTTAGAACGGAGACACTACTAATATATAGAGGTAATAAAAGAGGATATGTCAATAAGAAATTATCCTATGTATTGACATGGTCAATTTCTGACAAGAACATTTCTGGATAAAACTATATGTGAATTTTAAATTGTGTTAAGACATAATCAAATTGCCCTTCCAGATGTTTTATACCATTTTGCTCTCCCACTATCAGTATTTGAGAGATCTTGCTTCTTGACATGCTTTTGAACCTGAGTATTATGAAGTTTCTTTATTTATGCTAGTAATATTACTGCAACAAATTTACCCCATTGATATTCTTGAAAACCATGCAAAAATATATACATAAGGCTGCTCATTGCAGCATTGTTTTTAGCGGCAAGAAGATAGAAACTGGGAAGCAGATGTGGCTCAAGTGGTTGGGCATCCATCTACCATATGGGAGGACCTGGGTTCTATCCCTGGTACCTTCTGGTAAAAAAAAAAAAAAAAAAAAAAAAGGCGAGCAGGTGAGCTGGGCCCGCATGGCAAGCCAGGCCCATGCGGCGAGCCATGCAGCAAGATGATGATGCAACAAAAGAGAGATGCAGGGGAGAGTCAAGGTGAGATGTGCCAGAAACCAGGAACTGAGGTGGGGCAAGTGACAGGGTGCCTCTCTCCCACATTGGAGGTCCCTAGGATAGAATCCCGGTGAAGCCTTGAGGAGAAAAATGAGAAGAGAAGGCAAGAAACAGACACAGAAGATCACCCAGAGAATGGACACAGACAGCAAGTGTGTGTGTGGGGGAAACTCATAGAACTGTACACCAAAAAGAAAAAAATAACATCAATTAAAAAAAAGAGAGAAGATAGAAACAACCTAAATGCCCCCAAATAAGGACTAGATTAAGTAAATTATGATGAAGTCATAAAGAGGAAAGCAATCAATGTGGTTGTTAAGAATAATGAAATAAATCTATACATGCTAATATGATAATAGTTCTAACATCTTTTTAAGTGGAAGAGACAAGATTTAGAACACTGTCATCATTTGGATTGATCCTATCTGGGACATATAAAAGGGACATATAGATCTGGTGTATGAGAGACATTTTTCAGAAAGGATAAACAGAAGATACTATTAACTATAGTTATCTTTGGGGAGTAGCACTGCTTGTTGGGATGGGGTTTAAAGAGGGAGATTTCACACTGAGTCCCTATCTTTCATTACAGCTGTGGTGGGTTGAAGTTGTATGTACCCCAGAAAAACATGTTCTTGAACTTAATCCATTCCTGTGGATGTGAACCCATTGTAAGTAGGATGTTTTGATGAGGTTACTTTAGTTAAGATGTGGCCCAGCCCTTATTACTGGAGGACTTTATAAGCAGAATGAAATTCAGACAGAGAAAGAAAGCCACACAGGGTGCAGCCAGAAGGTGAAACCAATGGAACCTAGAAGAGAAGGGAGAGGCCAGAAGAGGCACCATGTACATTACCATGTGACAAGTTAAGGACTGAGGATCCATTGTCTTTGTAGCATTGAAACCTAAACACCAACCAGTCATTTCATGGGTTATGTTAATTGTATGTTTTAAAAACTCCTAAAGGGAAGCGGCTGTGGCTCAATCAGTGGGGCTCCCGTTTGCCATATGGGAGGCCCCGGGTTCGGTTCCCGGGACCTCCTGGTGAGGGCAGGCCCGCCTGCGCGGTGTGGTTGGCTGACCCAGCGAGCACAAGCAGCAAGGGGGGGATAAATGAATAAATAAATAAAATCTTAAAAAAAAAAATAAAATAAAATAAAAAGAAATAAAAACTCCTAAAGCTGTATCATATGTGAAGCCCAATATACAACTGAAATTCCTCTCCATTCTTAAGGAATAGAAATAACCAGTAAAAACCCTTGAACAATCCAAACATGTCAATGGAGTAAAAATTAATCCCAGCTCTCTTTGTCTCTCTCTCTTCTTAGGACTAATTGTCTGGAGGTTATGCCAGGGCTAAAGGTCTTGATGAGTCTGTGACTGGACATAAACTGAATACCAAAATTTCATCCAGCATAAGCCTTCTAAATCACCAGATCTTTCTAGCCATCTAGTGGGGTAAACTTTAATTGAAGACAGAAGAGCACAACCATAGAAAGACAGGAATTATTCTGGATTCAAATCCCTGTAACTCATTCTTAAGCCAATTTCCATTCCAGATACTGTGTTACATTCAATATCATTGATTTATAGCTCAAATACCATGTGAGATATTGAGTTGAATTCATACTCTTCCAGGAAAATTTCCAAAAAGAAAATACTTTTTAATTTACATAACTGGAGAATACAAAATTCACTTACAGATTCATGTAATTTAAATCAATAGTTCTTAGACTTGATAATTACTAAATAGGTTCTCTGTATCCTGTCCTCTTGGCTATAGTACCCTAAAGCTTTCTAAAAGAACACATTTTGGGCAATTAAATCATGTCTTTTTCTAGACATTTTCCCTTGCCTCTCAAGAAATTTTGAAGTCAGTTTGGTAAAATCGAGGCACTTCCATGTATCCTGCCCATGTCCCAGGAAGGCCTTAAAAAAGGAGGCATCTAAATCAGTGGTTCTCAAACTTGGTTACACATTGGAATCATTTTAGGAGCTTTAAAAATACCTGACCCCTTGGGACCCACTCCAAGATATTTGATATAATTGGTCTGAGGTGCAGCCTGGGCACTGGGATTTTAGAATGCTCCCCAGCCAAAGTGGAGAAGCACTGATTTTAGACCATTTGTTGCTTGAGGAAATAGAAAACAGCTTCCTATTCTTCCTTGAGGGTTAGTGGATGTGGTCGGCTAAATAAAGGCCTCCAAAGATGTCCATGCCCTAATTCCCCAGAAAATGGGAACATTACCTTATATTGCAAGAAGACTTTGTAGAGGTGATCAAATTAAAGTTCTTGAGATGGGGAGATTATTTTAGATTATCCTGGATTATCTGGGTGGGCCTGATGTAATCACAAGTGTCTTTGTAAGAGGGATGCAGAAGGAGTCAGAGTGAGACAGAAAACATTGTGACAACAGAAGCAGAGGGACAGAGAGACTGAGATTTGAAGCTGTAATGCTGCTTTCTGGGTTTGAAGATAGAGGAGGGGACATAAACCAAAGGATGAAGTCAGCCTCTGGAAGCTGACGTCAAGGAAACAAATTCTCCTCCAGAGCCTCCAAAAGGAACCCAGCCCTGTGGACACATTTTAGACATCTCACCTTCAAAACTGTAAGATAATAAATTTGTATTGCTTTAAACTACTGCTTATGTGGTAATTTGTTATAGTAACAATAGGAAAAAAATATAGTGGAGAATGTACGCTGTCTAGGAACAATTTGAAATAATCTTATGGGGAGGTCTGTACCACTTAATTACCCAAACACCAGAAAACTCAGCAAGAAAAAACAAGACCAAATTGTTATGATCCACACTTTTTATTAAATTTTAAATATATTTCTTAAACATTTTCTAATCCAAATTTTCCTTGTATGCAACAATGATTTTGTTGTGTAAAACCTTCTTAAATAGAAACTATTACAAGTTATTACTGCCAAGCAAAACCTCAGATTAACACAAATAAATAAAGATCTGGCCAAACATTCCTGAAAATCTTCCCATCATGGGTAGATCAACTGGCTGAAAGCTTTGCAGATCCTGGTGTGACCATGGTAACTTCAAAGTTCTTATCTGGTGAATTCTTAAGAGTATGAGTGTCTGCTACTGTGAGGATACCCTTTTGGGGGCTGAATGTTAAGTACATATAGTCTACGTTGCTTTACCATCTACCATCTTCAGATAAACAAAAGGATTACAAACACCATCAGATTACAAACACCAGTCCTGCATTTTAATCTTCCAAGCGTTTCTTGCCTGCTTTCTGACCATCTCTGGTTTAGCCTGGAGACATTTCCAAACTCAGGTATTCCAAATTCATATATTCTAACACAGTTTCAATATCAAGGGACTACAAAATGGCCTTTTACCCTAGAGTTCTGTAGCGATTTAGTGCTTCTCTCTCCCCCCTCTCTCTTCTTTTGCTCCTGCTCCTGAAGGGTTTGAAATCTCTGTGATATGAGATGAAATTGCTGCAGAGGTTCCTCGCCTAAACACATACATGCATCCACACTGGGAGGGGATTCTTTTTTAGTTAAAAAATATTATATTGAAATAACTTCAAATTTACAGGAAAGTTGCAAAAATAATACAAAAAATTATACATAGTACTCCAAAATACCCCCTCACCCAGATGCCCAAATTTACCAACTTTTGGCATTTTGCAACCTTTATTATATCATTCTGTCCCTACCTACCTACCTATCTATCTGTTATCTAAACATTTGAGAGTAGGTTACATACACGGTGCTCCTCTAACACTTAACTATAGTGATTCTCTTTTGATTAGCTTAAATATTAGCTTTAAAATTAATTTAGGTCATTTATGTAAAGTGCCTATGGAGGTGGTCCATTTATAATAGTTGTTCAATAAATCTTAGCTCTATTTACTGTAGAATATAAGAAAAAGTATTAGGAGACAATAAAGTCTACATTAGAAGCCAAATTGAACTATTACAATTTGTGTGGTCCTGGTTAACTTCCTTAACTTCCTTGAGTTTTATTCAATCCGCAAATATGTGCAAAACAATACAAAAACATGTCCGTACATTTTTTTTTTTTTGCCAACATGCATAGTTTCTAATATCACAAGTGTTAGTGGCATTACTATCCGGGATCAATCTTGGGCTGTCCGTCAATTGCATGGAGGCACAATCCCCAATAGTGAGTTAATACTGTAGGCATATTTCTACCAGAACAATCACCTGCCAATCATAGAAAAAAGTTTCCTAGAATGTTCTCCTAAGAAAATATAGATACTGCTTAGCCAATCTCTCCCATGGATATTTTATATTTTAATATACAAGCTCTGTGGTATAAAGATGAAAGAAATGTCACTAAAACCTCCTCCTGGACTATATCTTCAAGTGAGGTTTTCTATCTGTCAGTCAATATGACCCAAAACTTTGGCATGCAGAAGCAGAGTCAGGGAAAGCAGAAGGCCATGGTGTTCAGGGAGGCAGCAGGCTGCACTGATGAGCCAGGCTTACTGAGGGAAATTTTGGGTCACCAGTAATCCCAAGGATGTTACAAAATTACACAAAACAAACAAACAAACAACACAAAACAACCATCAAAGCACATTTATTTATTCTCTCTAAATATATCTTTATGTGATGCCCAAAATGCCGTGAAGGGGTATGAAGGAAAGCTAACAACCAACCAAATGTTGCAACTCCAATCTGGTCAGATAATTTGGACAAAAACAAGCAGACATAGGTATTTCTAAAGGAGACACACCTCTACCCACATAACTCAAAAAGTTCAGCTTCTCAAGACTAAACCAATCTGTTCAGTAACAAATAGCAACATATAAATTTTGAATAATAACTTGTTTTCTGAAGCAATATTGGAACTTGGACTGTTCAGCTATTATTTCCACACTTCTACAACTAGAACCCCTTTATCTCACCATGGGAAATTTTAGCCTGATAAACCTTTCTTTTTTTATTGCTAAAAGGTAAATTTCCTTCCCAGGTGAGTTTTGCTCCCCAAATTCCAAGATCCAGTTGCATAAGATATTTTAGGTGCTCACATGTTATTTGTATACCAAGAAAAGTCCAAGGGATTATTTTCACCATTGATCTTTGCAACTAAGAAAAATGAGCATAAACCAGCAGCCTTAAAACCAGAGGTGGGGATTTCTCCGATAATGCTTTTCCATAGCTCCTTGATGAAGATGATCTACTAAAGCAAAACTTCTGCATGATCTATTAATAGAGAATGAGGATTAATGAAGGATTATGTCATAATGAGTCCGCCTGCAGAGTAGCTTCAGTTCTGGTCCTTTGCTGCCAAAATACAGTTCTCATTTCCAACAGACAAAGTCTATCTGAGAGAAAGCACAGAGCCCCTTTAGAACTAGAAAGTCCTGTGCATAATAATGAATGTCTAACTCTTCTTTTGCCAAAGAGCTTCAGCACTTTCAATGTCATAGGTCAATGCAGTGATTCAGAGGGGGCCTGATCCTTATCTAAGCTTTTGCAACAAAATTAGAATGTGCTGTAGTCTTATTAAAGAAATGTTTGTTCCCCCATCAATGAGCTGAAAAGAAAGCAGCTCAATGTACTTTTGCAAATTACAGCAATAAACTGCTTGAATTAACTGCTTTATTACAAATATTTAATTATTCTGAGGGTTAAATATCCAACATTTTGGAAGGCAAAATTAGTAGTCCACTTGATAACCTACTTCATTTAAAACCAGTTACAACGGTGAATTTTTGTTTTTATTTTTAAGCAAACTTTCCTTCACTGTGAATTGAGCCAGTTACTATTTTTAATGAAAAAGGAGACAGACAGCCCTTAATTTTGAAGTAAATTGGCAAGAAAATCAAATTTGTAAGCTGTGAAAAATTACAAAAGGCAGAACTTGTTTTAGGAACATGAATAGTTATGAAACTGAAATATGACTCAAAATACCAAGTTAAGGTCAGTCACTTTTTAGGTAAAACCTAATTCAAGTGTTAGATAAAATTTTTAAGAATTATTATTGTTAAAATGATTGCTGTTTAGGTGTTGTTTAAAGTGCACTCCCCCTTTAAAATAAAAAGGGCTATGAATTAAAATTTTACATTAAAAGAAAACTTAATAAATACATATTAAACAAAAAATAAATGTTCTCAAAGGAAAGTTTTTTTGTCCCAACAAAATAAAATTCAATTCATTAATCTAATTTTGTTCTTCATTTACTGGTTTAGTGGTACCAAAGCAGATGAAAATTATTTTTAAAACTGATCTTTTTATCTGGGTTATATTCTTAAAAGAATAAAGTAGAGAGCATTTTGCCACAGGGCAAAGAAAAATATTAACAATAACAGAAAACGGATCATCCAGGATATCTTTCAACAGAGAGACATATCAAAGAATTATTATAGTCTCTCTCCACTTACTGTTTGGATTCACTAATCTACATCACTAAACTGACCACTGAGTGCCAGAAAATCTGCCATGTAGGTCTCGACTTTTCATAGCTGCTCTTAAATGTGTATTCGGAAACTACAAAGTGCTGAATATATTTTCAGGCTTTTTATACCATGATTTCCAACTAATGACCTCAAGCAATGTCATGCATGTAAAACAAAATTATGAGACCACCCTGGTTTAGAGCCGAATAAAGGTATAGAATCAAACTTCATTATCATTCAAATTTAATAGGGGAGAAGAACAACAATAAAAAAAAAAAAAGCCATAGTAATACAGATAAATCAATTTTGCAGTTTTACTTTGTAAAAATATCCTTTCTCTTGCATTTTGCTATTACCGGCTCAGGGTAAGTAGACAATTATCTAAGCTTAATGCCAAAAGTAATAATGTACTAAACACATTGAAAATCTTTGTGGCCACATCAACTAGTACTTGCAGGGATAAAACATTTATCAGTTGCTCCTTAGAGCAATAGTGGGTTTGAAAATTTGGCTGCCCAGACCGACATTTAGTGAAATCATAGTTTTAGTTTGATTCAGAACCCAACACAGGAAACCCTGATACTGGGATGACTCTGTTGGCAGTGTGCCTCCTGATACCCACATGAACTGCAGGCTACTTTCTGTCCCACTACTTCCCATCAAAGAAGTCCTTTTACTTCCCTGCTATAGTTGGCACACTGCCCTTTTCATGGACCCAACAAACCGTCATCTTGGATGTAACAAATTAGTACATTCTCAGAATAATAATAAGTGCAGGCATGAAAACACTATTGTTTTTATTTGGAAATGAAGTAACTCATTTTAGATGGGTGACTTTTTCAATGTAGCACCACAGGCAAAAAAAGAAAAAAAAAAAACTTTTCTGAAAAGAATGGTCAATTCCAGGAGAAATATGACACATCATTTGCTGTAAAAATCCAGGGAAAAGCAAAGAATAGAAAAATTGGCATTTGTTGTAGAGCAATTAAAAAGAAAACAGAGGTCTTGAGGGAAATACAAATGGAGAACAAGTAATGTTTCCATTTCAAAGTACAATTAGAGGAATACGATTGGAAATGAGTTGATTTTTGATATCCGTTTGTTATCCTTTAACTGATTTTTCCTGCCTGTAATTGCAAAAATATATACAACTAAGAGTCTTTTAAAATGATGTTCAGAAATATTAGAAAAAAATTAAATGTGGAGAGTCTTAAAACACTAGAGAATAATGTAAACATGCTTTCATATGTTAATGATCCTGTCAAAATTTACTTTCACTTTTCAAAAAGATCCCTTTTACCAACTTCTGATTAGTGATATATATATATTTTCATCCTAGGAAATTTTTTATTGTGTTCATAAAGAAGAGGAAAAAGTTAATATTTACAAATTTACATATAAGTCAAATCTACTTCAAAGGTGAACCATAAAATTTATAAGAAATATTTTTCTTCATTATTTTGGAAGGGACATCACCACATTTCAATGTCAAGAACTCTGAAAAATATGTCTATGAAAATTATTGTTATGATAGTCTTTATGACAGTTTCAACTGAGGTTTACTGAGATTTTAACAAGTTTATCCCTTAAGCAGATGACCAGATGAAATTAGAACTGCCAAGAAGCATGAAATAAGAAAGTAAATAAATATTTATTTTCAGTATTCCAGATATTGCCCAATGTAGATGTCAGCTCAAAATTCTAATCTAGAAATCAACACAATCGTTAATCTACTCTGCTTTTGCTGTAGCCCTGGCCATTTTAAACAAATTATGATATTTTATGTAAAAACGTACCACAAATTTACTAAACTTTCTGGTCCAAATGAGTTCAAGAATATCTCATTATAAATGGAGACAGTCCTGAAAAGGCAGCCAAGCATGACTAAAAAGATCACTCTTAAACACAAAAAAATAGCCTTCTCATTTTACCCTTTGTTAAAAAGACATTTGGTCAGCCACAGGGGAAATACATAATCTATTTTTGTATTCAAATAATTTATTTGAAAACTCTATGGCTACAATGACTTTAAAACAATTCTAGATTGAATATACATATTACATGGGTTTATGTGATCTTAATCATTGACTTGTTTTCATGTGTTATCAATGGTTTCAGCAATTCTTTTTAAAAGAGAAAAACACCTTCAAATACTTTTAAAAATTACCATTAAGTAAAGTTTCTGAAAGAAATACATGGTATTAATGTAGTGTATTTCTGTAAATTTAAGCATAAAGTCAAGTTTGAATATTGTAGTTCTTTTTCTGTAACAATCTATCAATTTGATCTAATATACATTCCAACACACAATCTAGCTGGTAACATAAAAAATTATGCTATCATTATTTGCCCTTTTTGAAAGACAAGCAAAAATACATATACATTTCAAGATAAAAAATAAAACACCTCATTCCACTTATATTTGCTATTTTCAATTTTGTACATTTTCATTTCAGTGTTTTGATAATAAGGTTGATTTTATGAACTCTAAGTTATGAGTTATGAAATATCTACCTTCTCCCTCAAGGAACCAAAGAAGATGCCAGCAGCAAATGATGTTTGTCCATTTTACTTTATTAAGACACTGTTTCTTTCACTCAACATCCAAGATTATAAAACAGCAGAGCACAACATACACTGAGGAGGAAAAGCTTAAAACAATTAGTTTCCTCCTAAATACTTTAGCCCTCCTTATTTAGGTTTTTAAGAAGCAGGCAATCATACAATGAATTTCAAGCAGCCAAACAAAGCATTTTAAAAACTGTTTTTACAGTCTTAATTTCCTTTCATCCTTACACACATAAAAGAGAGGAAGTAACCATCACATTCATATCTTATAATTGATCCCCCAGATAGTCCGTAGTTTTTTATGCTTTCTACCTTTTTTTTTCTCTGACTTTCCAAGGTATAAATGAGATATTTTCAGCTCTAATACAGAAGACCACAATGTAAAATGTCGATTTGTCTTGCACATTCAGGGTGCCACTCTCCCAGCAAAACAGAATGAATATCTGTGCTAACCACACATTTTAGGACAAAGGAACTAATTCATGGGGGTGGAGAGACCACACACCATTTATAAGGTTTGTTCAGTTTACAAGAAAACTATTGTCAATGCTTTGTTGATTCATTATGAATGACCCCGTGTGACAAATAACAAGTGGCCACCTCCTTGCTGATTCTCACCAGAATGCTTACTGCACTCAAGGGAAGCCCAGAATCTACTGTGCTAACTGCTTTTTAAGGAAACATGGAACAGTAGGTGGATGAGCTATCTGAGATAGCTCTGATCACAGATATAGCCATCAGGTTGAAGATTTGAAGAAACGGTGGCTCTGGGACCCAAAAGCTCATGAATAATAATAGCACAGTGCTTGATTTGCCGTACAAAACTCTGCTGTGAAGAACAGGATTCCACTAGAGGGAGTGAAGAGAGCCTAGAGAGGATCCCGCTACTAGGACATTTCAGTTACCACGAATTCTTCTCGTCTCCCCACCTACAAAATGGGACTAAAATATATATTTTTTAAAGGAAAACCACCTTAAAATCTTTTGTTGGAAAATGCTATATGGTGCACAAGTATTATCTTCACCATCCATTGAACCTTTGTACTTTTTTTCTCTGTCCTGAGGGAAATAATAAATTGACATATTTTCTATCATCAGAGATCCTTTTAAGACCACAACGTGACTGCACTCCAGTACATCTCACACTTATCCCCATTAAAAACACACAAAGGGGTGCAAGTAGGGAAAGAAATAGGTAGTCATAAAGGGCAGCTCAGATATACTGTGGTACAACATGGGAGCTCTCTCCTGACCTGCCCCAGCCTCTAAGAAGGTAGTGTAACCACCACACAAAGAAGCCTGCAAATAGGCCCTGCATATATTCCAGTTGAAACTGGCTTCTCTGTGGGTAAAAGCACACAGATTGCTCTCCCAAGTGGCCATTTGATTGCAGACCATCTATGTATTTTCCTACTGCTCCAACATCCCTGAACGGCACCCTGTATCTTTTTAAGTGGTTGGTTTAGTTGGAAATACAGAAAGAAATCTGCTCCTCTAGTGGTGTCTACATAGAAGCAATGTAGGTTTTTCTTTTTCTTTTCCTTCAAGGAATAAAGGGACCTTAAAAATAAACCCAGACCTCCATGAAGAAAAGTTCCTAGGTGACCAGAGGGATAAGAGTCCTTCCACTTCAAGCTTCCTCTTCTTTAGTTCTACCAACTGCTGGATTTGCTGCAGCCACCAAGTGGTTTTAAGAGGTGAATACAGAGATGTCTCAAGGTGGTAGGGAAACTGACACTCTTTTTGGTTGCTGATGGAATGTTCACCGGTAAATCTCTATGATAGAGGGCAATTTGGCAATATCAACCCAAGTTCTACTACCAGGAATTTAACTTATGACTCTGCATATGTGAAATGACATATGTGAAAGGTTGCTTTTAGTGGTACTGCTTGCAATTGTAAAAGATTGGAAACACCTTAAATGTCCATCTATACAGGTGCTTATATTGTGGTGTAAGCATACAGTAAAATGATATACAATGTATAAAGAAATGAGGAACTGATAGAAAGTGATATAGTGTTAAGAGGGGAAAAAACAAGGTGCAGGTGAATATGAGCTGCCTGAGACAACTTGGGTAAAAGAAGGGGAGAAAAAGATTTATGTACATTGCTTATAGGCTCCAAGAGCAGAGGACTCATGCTTGTTTTGATTACCCACGTGTCCTTAGGCATGTGAGAAATATTTGTAAAAAGAATGAAAGACAGAAATGAGGGAGAACAGTGGAAGGCTAATGCAAAAATTCAGGCAAGATGCTAGGAAAGGTCTGAAATAAGGTAGTGATAAATGAGGGAGTGAAAGAGAGTCAAGGATAGACTCGGAAACTACAACAAAATCTGGATTCAAAGCTGTAGAGAGAACTCAATGATAGAAAATTTCACGGAGAATATTAGAAATTATTAACAGTGGTATCAAGGGTGATTTTTCATTCCTGCTTTATTCTTTATCCTCTTGTCAATTTTTCTATGAACATGTATCTGTTTAATAATTTAACATCACAACAAAATACCGCATTGTACGTAAAAATAAAATCAATTGCACTTGGTGACCCTTTGGATGCACGATTTGGGAGAAGAAGGAGTAAAGGATAATTCTGAGATTTCCAACTGGAACAACTGGATGGATGGTGCTGAGGTTAACCAAGGTAAGTAATTGAAGAGAAGGTAGAGAGTGGACTTCATTACCAGACATT
The DNA here is from genome assembly GCA_026826555.1 of Tolypeutes matacus. Classification (NCBI taxonomy): domain Eukaryota; kingdom Metazoa; phylum Chordata; class Mammalia; order Cingulata; family Chlamyphoridae; genus Tolypeutes; species Tolypeutes matacus. Next base: position 48,195,545 of record JAKSZT010053887.1, read on the forward strand.
TCTCAGGGTTCATCTGTGACATGGACCTTAGGGGTACCCTAAGAAATCTTTTCATGCTTCAGTAACCACTGTATACCAATTCCACTCTGGGTAACATGCAGTCATACTTCCTCTGGGGAATCACCTGGGAGCTGCCCATATGGCATAATTGACTATGTTTTCTATAGAAAGCTAAAAATTATGCATAACAGTGTTGACTTCACCAGTATAGTTTCTATTCACTTGCAAAAAAGTACATTTGTGTAGGACAGAAATTCCTGCACACACAGACTCTACATAAACAGCTGAGGGAAATAAGCAAGATGGTGCTTATAAAAATTGGGATCCTCTATTTGGCATCCTTAGGATCCCCTCTCCTTGTCAATCCCCTGGGGTTACAAGGATTTTCCTGTCTTTACTGCCTTTTCTGCAACCTGGAAGCCATCCATCACTCATCTGTGCAGCAAGCCCTCCCCTCCCCAGATTCTCTCCCTCCCCTGTTCTCCTAGGTGGGTCTCCCCTCTCCATCCCTTTCTGCCCTTCCCCAAACTGAGCTCTGCCCTCTGTGCTGAGAGTCCATTCATTACGGTTTATTTGGCATCAGCTTTGTGCCAGGGACTCAATGGTAAACAGGACATTGTTCTTGCTGACAAGGAACTTGTATTTTGGTGTGGGAGCTGACTAGGGATAAGTGCTGGGGGGAGGGGTGAATACATGGTTCTATGGGGCTCCTACTTTTGAGTGGGCTTCCAGGAGGGGGTGACATCTACACTGAACCTGGAGGATATGTAGCAGCTAACCAGGTGAGAGGGGATGGGAAGGTAGGAGTAGGGGAGCACATTCTAGTACAAGGAAAGGACAGTGTGGTTCAGTACAGCTGCATACAGGCTTTATGTTTTTGAGCTTATGGTATCTATTTCAGTTATTGTCAAATATTACTGGGATCCCACCCTACTTTTCCTAAAGCCCTAAAGTTTTTTGTTTTGTTTCATTTTGTTCTTTTATCATGTTAACTTGAAAATATTAGAATATATAATTTTTACCTCTATTACAAAATCTCTGACAGGGAAGCATATTGTTTGCTAATAGACAAGTCTCTACTTCTCTGAATAATTTAGGGCATACCTCTCTGGAGCTGAGACTTAGTCCAGTAAAGCATTTCCCAAATGGGTCTCCAGGACCTCATGGGTCCCCAGAAAACATAAATGGTCAGATGGGTTAGGAAAACTTGCTTTCTGTATTCCTCTCTCACAGCTTCACCAAGACTATTGGCTATAAAAGTCTTCAAAGAGTTCCACAATAAAAAAAATCCTGTTTAATTTTGTTTAAAGCAGCGTTTCTCCTATTTATTTTGCTTTATTACCCTCCTGACTCTTTTTATAGAACCTCATTTCTATTTTAATGAACTAGTGATTCATGGACACAGTTTATCTAGTGATAAAGTCCCTTAAAAGCAACATCCTTCCTATTATTATTGCTATTGTTATTACTTATTGAGCACTTACAATATGCCAAGCACTTTGGTAAAGGCTTTAAAAGAATCATCTATATTAATCCTCTACATAACTCTATGACATAAGTACCATTATAATTTCATTTTACAGATGAGGAAAATGAGGCCTTGAGAAATTAAAAGATCTTGTCTAAAATCAAACCACCATTAAGTGACAGAGTGGGGATTCAACTGTTTCTGTCAACCTGCACTCATCTTCTTGCCGGCGATTCAGGAAAGTCTTTCTTGAACATGTTTGGATATGTATTTGGACCCAAACTTTAAGGGTGGAACAATAATATCTTGGGGGCCTGTGTGGTAAAGCAGCAAGGAGAAGGGGAAACTCAGTGCAAAAAAGCCAGGGGCCTCTGGCATGGTAGCTCCCCCCCCCCCCCCCAGTGATTCTCTTTTTAGGTATAACCAGTGGGTATTCTGTGTTATTTTAAAATAAGCCTTGGTTTTCGTATCTGAAAAAATGGACATAGTGAATACCTCTCAGGGTTGTTGTAAGGATTTAAGTTGATCTGTAAAGTGCTTATACCATAGTGCTTCAGCATGGTGATCTGGAAGCACTAGTGCCTGGTACATATGAGACCCTCAGGAAATGGTTATAACATGACTTTGGGCAAGTTTCTAAGTCTCTCGGTGTCTGTTTCTTCACATATAAAATGGGGATAATAATGTGGCAGTGTGACTGTGAATATTACATGACAAATTAACACAGAGAGCATGAAGTAAGCACTATATGAATTTGCCATTTAAAAAATTATTTTCTTTACTCATGACTAACACTAGAGAGCAGCTTTGGAGAGCACGTCTGCAAGGCTGTCACAGAAATGCAAGGCCTCAGGCTCTCCAACTCCAAAGACTCTATTGTCTGGATGCAGACCATTACTCCTTCATTCAAAGGACTGCCATATGCTTCAGAAACATAGCTAGACTTCAGATGCTAGCCACACTTGAGCAAAGCCCCTTAGACGTTAAGGGAAGACACTTTTGTAAATGATTCTTTTTTTTAGATTTTTTTTTTTTTATTGTGGGTAAAAATAAAAATTTTCACAATACATACCAACATTTGCAAAATGATCTATAAATATATATGCATATATGTGCATTTGCTTATAAAAATGTTATTTATATATATATATAAATATATTTTAAGAGGTGCTTAGATTACCCAAAATATTACACGGAACCCACTGGGATTCCCATGTTGCCCACCTCCCACACCTCCCACCACATCCCACACAAACATCTCCCACAGGTGTGGCCCATCACCCTCAATGGACTTACACATCCTGGGGCCTTGCCACTAACCATAGACCACAGTTCACACTGTAGACCACACTCTTTCCCACACAGTTCCGAGTGGTGTGTGCTGATTTAAAATGGCCTACATCCGTTGCCACAACGGTACTCAGGACAACCTCCAAATTCCAAAGAAGCCCCTGTATTTCAACTGCTCGTCCCCTCCCTGCCCCAAAAGTGTCAAGTGGCCACTGGCTCCACCTCATTGTTATAATTTCTTCCATTGCTAGAATCACCATATGTGAACAACAGAATACCATCAAGTCCACTCTAGTCCATAGTTCTTCCCCTAATCCTGAGGGGACTGGAATGGTGATGTCCACTCCACCTCCAAGTGAGAGAGGGCTTATATCCCATGGATATGGTGGGTGGGATGATCCTACCTGCAGATGCAGGCCCTCTCCATTCCCTGGGATGGCCATTGCCCATCGTTGTCTCCTCGCCAGGTGACTTAGATGAGTCCATTGAGCTGTAGGGTAGGAGTTGCAGCTCCACCGAGATTCCATGCACACCTGGCTGTAAATGATTCTTTTTTTTTTTTTAATCAGGAGGTGCCAGGGATCGAACCCCAGTCTTTCCATATGGTAGACGGACGCCGAACCTCTTGAGCCACATCCGTTTCCCTGTAAATGATTCTTAATCTCCCTTTTCAGTGAGCGTTGATTCTACTAGGCAACAGGTGGCCTGTGAAGTTGTACAAATGGCCTGCTACCACTGCCACAGTCACTCTCTACAGTGCTTAGCCAAAAGGAAAGGAAGAAACTCCACCACCATCTCCATGCCCCGCACAGACAATCCCTAAGCTTGCGGCATATACACTGATAGGTTGTGGCATAGCACCACACTGTGAATTCTCATAGCATGCAGTGAGGAAATACTATGATGCTACATACCTTCCTAAATTTCCAGACAGGGGAGCACCCAGGAAAAAAGCCACTTTGGTTATGTTGTTGAAGCATTTATATTGGGAAACTGGAATCACAATATCTGACAGGAATATATAGAAATGGTTTCCTAATTAATTAAATGCTTTGGTTATTTAATCTTTTTAAAAAATGTTTTTGCCTCAAGTCACATGGAAAATCTTCCTAAACAAAATATTTTATTACATTTATTTAACAATACAACATTTATTCATAGAGGAATATTTGTAAAACATGAAGAAATGTGAAGAAAATGAAAATCCTACCTAATCCCAGTTGCTGTGAGAACCCTGTTAATGATTCAGGCTTTTCAGTACACAAACATAATCACACATCTTTATATATTCTTCACAAAACTGGAATTATACTATATATATATACTAATCAATAACCTGCTTTTAAAATGTAATATTGTATCATGAACAATTTGCTATGTCATTAAATATTTTCCTAAAACATTTTAATGGTTAAATGATATTCCATTACATGTATATGCAAAGATTTATTGCAGTAATATCTTACTGTTGAACACTTACACTGTTAAAAAAATTTTTAGTATTATAAATAACTAAAACAGCCTTGTACATAACTTCTAATGCACATTTCTGTTTCTTTTCATAAAGAAAATTTACAGATATTGCTTTATAAAGGATATGTACATTATAAATACAGTTAACCTTTCCCCATCATTTATATAATGCCATATATAATAGTATAAATGTCATTGTGATAATTAAAATAAAAACCCAAATTCCTGAACATCTAGTAAAAGTACCTCCATAAATTAGACCCTGAGCTACCTTTTCATCTTTATGTTTTACTCTCTCCCTGCCTCTCCTTCTCACCACCTCCCTTCTCACTCAGGATCCAAAGGGACTTGAGCTTCATGCACAGGAACACTTGCTATTCTTGAATAATTCATGTATTTTTGCAGATCTGGGTCTTTGCACCTTCTGCTCTCTACCTGGAGTGCCCTTTACAGTTTACCAAATGCCTACCCATCTTCAGGACCTCCCCCGCCCCGTTCAATCTTGGGCACATTACTTAACCTCTCTGTGCTTCAGCTTCAGCTTCCACACTTGTGAAATGGAGATAATAATATTACTCTCTTCCTAATATTGCTTTGAGGATCAATGAGTTAATACTTATAAAGGTCTTAGAATAAGTCTTGCCCAGACTTAAAAAAAAAAAAAAAAAAAAAAAAAAAACTCAACAAATGCTAGCTGTTTATTATTATTACTTGACATAGTATCTTATCTGTGTTCCTCAACCAGTTTATATGTAATTCCATTTGCTCTTTGGGAGACCCTCCAAGCTCTAGGAGTTCATGAACTGATTGTAGAGGTTAAAATCTGGAAGGGGCTCTCTCTGCCTAGAGGAGCCCACATCAATTCTCGGTGTGTATTTCTGTTCTTCTCTCCCATTTCTCAGCAAGCTCTGTTCTTTTCCCCCATTTCCCAATAAATTCTTTTTACTGACCTAACTAAAAAAAAAAAAAAAAAGAAAGAAAGAAAGAATCTGGAAGGAGTCTCAGATCATCTAAAGTTGTGTTCATCTATGTATGGTCTGCCCTTATCAGAACCACCTGGGGCGCTTGTTAAGAATGCAGATGCCTGAACCCCACCCATGTCCTACTGAATGAAAATCTCCAGTGGTGGAGCCTAGGAACATGCATAGTTATCAAGTTCCCAGATGACTAAAAAGCACAGTAAGGTTTAGGAACTGCTCATTCTAAACCCCTAGTCTAAAATCTTAGGTCTTCAGATGAAAGAACTAAGGCTATAAAAGGTTAAGTAATTCTCCTTATATGAAAGTGTAAAAAAGCCCATCTAGTTCGTGGAATGAAAGAACTGCCGTAACTCACATCATCAGTGAAACACAAATGATTTCAAGGATGCTTCAATGATGCTATGGTTCCAAGCTTTTGTGCTGGAATAAAGGAAGAATGTAGCTCAGATCAGGCTTAAAATGTGATTCCAGATCTGCTGGCAGGAAAATTGATCAAAGTTCAACCTAATTGTGGTCTCTCATTTATGGTCAAAACGTGAATCCCAATGCAGAATCGATCTGTCACTGAACAGTGAGTGACGCTCCTATAAACACATATCTACAGCCTGCAAAATAATGAAGCTTGCTCCTACAAGGACATTTCTAGTTTGTCTTGTATAGTTAATTTGACGTTTATCTTTCGGCAGAAGATACATTATTGAGATGAGGAACAGAAATGATGTCTCTTTCCTTTTGGAACCATATGAAGAAATTTCATTTTATTTTATTTTAGGGGTGAGTGGATTTGTGAATTTAGGGATGATTTCCTGTATAATTACTTCTGAAATACATATTTCCATCTGAGAAAAAGCCATACAAGAAAATGGAGTCCATTCTTAATAAATCAGACTATTCATTTTATTCAAGGACCACATCTATTTTTAAAAATGAACACAGTTGATTCTGAATTCAAATCTAACAGTGGTATTAGACTACCACACCCACCAATTAAATCATGTTATTGGAACAGAGCTCCAAAAAGATAATGGTACTATATTTCCTGTTGATGCACATATATTTCCTGAATGATAAAGAAAGAGAGATTTATCTACAATTGCTGCTCAGAGAAAGAAATAAGAAATTGTAGTATCTACAGGAAACCTCGGTTGCTGCCTATTTTTTATTATTGCCACGTTACTATTATTTAAGAGAAAATAAATTACTAATGTGTACACACTGCAAAGGGGTCCACTATCTCAGGAGGGTTAGGGTTATCTTGGGCCCTGACTGGGGTTGCCCCTGGATGGCAGTGAAACAGCATACTGGACATACTTGTACCTGCCAGGCTTGGCCACGCCTATACTGAGTAGAGAATATTTCCCAGAAAGAGTACTCTGGTTTTTTAAATTAAATTTTTTACTTTGAAATAATTTCAAACTTACAGGACAGTTGCAAAAATAATACAAAATGAATACAGAAAACTCCAATATTCCTTCTACCCAGATACCCAAATTCACCAACCTTTAACATTTTGCCACATTGTTACATAATTCTATCGACCTACCTCTGTTCCTCCCTCTGTCCCTCCCTCCCTCCCTATTTATCTATCCATTTACTAAACATTTGAGAGGGGGCTGCCTACATAATGTTCCTTGAACACTTAATACTTTCATGTATATATCCCAAGAACAAGGATAGTCACTTATGTAAACCTCCTTAAGTACAGTTATCAAGTTCAAGAAATTTGACATTAATATAAAGCAAATGGTTTATATTCCATTTTTTCAACTGTCTGCAAATGTCCTTTTGGGCATTTTCTCCTCTTAAATGCAGTTAAATGCGATACATGACCCAGTTCAGAATCATGTATTTTATTTGACTGTCTTTGTCTCTTTAGTCTCTTTTTTTAATAATTGTTAAACATATATACAACATAAAATTTCCCATCTCAACAACTCCCAAGCTTACAATTCAGTGGCATTAATCACATTCTCAATATTATACTACCCCCATCACCATCTGTTACCAAAAATTTTCCATTACCCCAAACAGAAACTTTGTACCTATTATACTCCCTATCTCACTTTCTGCTCCCCTGGCCCAGGGTAACTTGTACACTACTTTCTGTCTCTATGAATTTGTATACTCTAGTTGTTTCATATATGTGGAATCATATAGTATCTATCCTTTTGAGTCTGCCTTATTTCACTCATTATGATATTTTCAAGGTCATCCATGTTGTAGCATGTATCAGAACTTCATTCCTTTTATGGCTGAATAATATTCCATTGTATGTATAAACCAAATTTCATTTATCCATTCTTCTGATGATGAACACATTGGTGGCTTCCACCTTTAGGCTACTGTGAATAATGCTGCTATGAACACTGTTGTGTTCAAGTTTCTGCTTTCAATTTTTTTTTTTAAGATTTATTTTATTTAGTTATTTATCCTCCCCTCCCCATTGTTTGCACTCACTGTCTTCTCTCTGTGTCTTTTCATTGTGTGCTCTCTGTGTCTGCTCATCTTTTTTTAGGAGGCACCAGGAACCGAACCTGAGACCTCCCATGTGGGATGGAGGCGCCCAATCACTTGAGCCACCTCCACTCCCTGTTTGTTGTGTCTCTCATTGTGTTTCTTCATTGTGTCTCCTCATTGCATCATCTTGTTGCATCAGCTCACTGTCTTGCTCATCTTCTTTAGAAGAAACCGGGAACTGAATCCGGGACCTCCCATGTGGAAGACAGGCGCCCAACTGCTTGAGTCACATCTGCTTCCCCTCAATTCTTTTGTATATATACCTAGAAGTGGGACTGTGGGTCATATGGTAGTTCTATGTTTAGCTTTCTGGGAGCCACCAAACTGTTTCCACAGTGGTTCTAACATTTTACATTTCCACCAACAATGTACTAGAGTTCCTATTTTTCCTTAGCCTTGTCAGAACTTATTTTCCTTTAATTTTTATATTTAATAATATCTGTTCTAGTAGGTGAGAGGTGGTATCTCACTGTGTGTTTTTTTCTTTTTTAGGAGGTACTGGGGTTTGAACGTGGGACCTCATACATGTGAAGCAGGTACTCAACCACTGAGCTACATCTGCTCTGCTTATTGTGGTTTTGATTTGCATTTCCCTGATGGCTAATGAGATTGAGCATCTTTTCACATATTTATTGGCCATTAGTATGTCTTCTTTTGAGAAATATCTATTCAAGACCTTTGCCTATTTTTTAATTGGGATGTTTGTCTTTTACTGTTGAGTTGTAGTTCTTTACATATTTTAGATATTAAACTTTTATCAGATGTATCAGTTTCCAAACATTTTATCCCATTCTGTTTGGTTTTCTTTTCACTTTTCTGATAATGTTCTTTGAGGAATAAAAGTTTTAAATTTTAATGAAGTTCCATTTATCTACTTTTTTCTTTGTTGTTTGTGCTTTTGGTGGAAAGTTTAAGAGTCCATTGCCTAATACAAGGTCTTGAAGATAATTCCGTGCGTTTTCTTCTAAAAATTTTATACCTTTATCTCTTATATTTATGTCATTGATGCATTTAGAATTAATTTTTGTATATGGTGTGAGCTGGGGGTCCTTTTTATCCTTTTGCATGTGGACATCCAGTTTTCCCAGCACCATTGGTTGCAGAGACTCAAAACTCTGTTTTCTTCTTAAAGGTCTCAAAAATGTAGTGGCTGATGTGCAGTTTTCACTAGCTGCAAAATTCATTTCATCTACTTCCATGGGGCAAGGTTATTAGATTATGGATTTTTAACAGGAAGGAAAATCTTTCTCAAGTCAAAGTGTACATTTCCTTGTGTAAGGCAATGAGTCTTTCTATAGTGATAACTTATGAGGATAATTTAACCAAAGTATATATCATCTAAATTTCTTACATTCCTTGTACAGTAATCACCGTGGGTATTCTGTATATTATTTTCACCTGATCTAAAAACTGTGTCACAAGTATGATGAAACTGGTCATACTGGGACTAGGATAAAAAACTTGCAGATTTGATCAAGGTGGCAGAGTGAGGAGATTTAGAACTCTGTTCCCGGACAGAAGCTTTGAACAATCAGCAAGAACTGGCAGAAACATCCTCCACAAAGCTCTAGTAAACAATTAAAGGACTGCAGTAATAGGGCAAACACCGAATCAAGACAAAGGCTACTTAAAAGTGATAGGATCTTGTGGTGCCCTGATGGACCCCTTCCCCATATCCTTCACTGGCTTAGCATGGAGCCAGCCTGTGCTCCCAGTGTGGATCCTTGGTCACAGTTCCAGAGGGAGCTGAGTAACTCTCGTGCACATACTGAGAGCATATATGTCTGGCCCAATCTATCTGGTGGTGATCTGAGGGACTCATTGTGCCAGAAATTGCCCTCTGTATAGAAGGTAGCTCAGAGACCTCTCCTATGGAATGCTGTGGGAGAGCAGTCAAATAGATGCCTGGATCAAGGAATTGCTAGCTATAGGACATATAGTGCACTGCCTGAGACCATGAGGAAACTGTTTCCTAGGGAAGAGGGGACTTCCTATCCATATAAACAGGGGAATTCTGAAGGCCACACACACATACCCAAGACAAGCTGCATGTCCAGAAAGGGGGTCAGGGAGGCCCCTATGCTTTGGTCTGGTGCTATTCTGTAAACTCATAGTATGGATAAGCTCTGAAGGAGAGCACTCTCACAGGTTAATCTTCAAAGGCTAGAAAGGTGTTTTTTTTTTTCCTTTTTATTTTTTTTTAGCAGCTCCTAGCATACAAGGAAAGCTCTGTAATAACACTAGCTGCATATAAGCTTGAGGAACAGCTGCCTCAGAGTCTAAAGTCCAGCAATAAAACATTAAAATACCAAAGTGTCCAGGTTTCAACAGAATATTACAATATATGAAAAGAAATAGGAAGCAATGGCCTAAGGAAATGAGAAGATTGAAGCATTAGTAACCATCGATGAGGAAGATAATACCTGGGATATTCAAAAGGAAGACTTGTAAAATATGCTCAAAGAACTAAAGGAAAATATGGACAAATAACTAAAGGAAATAAGGAAACTAATAGTGACCACAAAGAGAATATCAATAGAGAGATGGAAATTAGGGAAAAGAAACAGAGCTGAAGACCACAGTAACAGAAATTTAAAATTCCCTATAGGGATTCAACAGCAGATTGGAGCTGGCAGAAGGAAGAACCAGTGAATTTGAAGATAAGACAATTGAAATCATCCAGTCTGTTCATAGGAAATGTTCCTGGAAGTATTATGTGTTTAAAGAATATGTGTACTTCTTGCTCTCAAATGTTCAGAAGACAGATAGATAGGGAGGGAGGGAGGGAGGAAAGAAGGAAGGAAGGAAGGAAGGAAGGAAGGGAGGGAAGGAGGGAGGGAGGAGGAATGATGTGGCAAAGGTGGTAAAAAGTTAAAATTGGTGGAGTTGGGTATACGGAAGGGTGGGAGAATGTTGGAATTCTATGTATGGGGTTTGTGTTATTTTTGCAACTGTCCTCTATGTTTGAAATTATTTCAAAATAAAAAGTTTTTAAAAATCCTTGAAGAGTCTAAAGGGCTTGTTGATTTTTTAACCCAAGAGATGAATATATTATATTTGTAAATTGTAGTATTTTTATTTTTTACTTTTTAATTTAATTTAATTTTTTTTACGATTTATTTTTATTTATTTATTTCTCCCCACCCCCTTGTTGTTTTTTTCACTTGCTGAGTTTGTTGGTCTTCCTTGTTTATTTAGGAATCCCTGGGACCTCCAATGAGGAAGGGAGGTATCTAATTGCTTGAGCCACCTCCGCTCCCATTTGTAGTATTTTTCAAAAATTGGAAACTGACTTTGGTATCGTTAGTTAAAGTTGCAACCAATGTTTAGGATGGTAAGACTTCTATATTACTTATTCCCATCTATGAAGTTTTATTTATATAAACAAGACCTAGCATGAGTTTCCATATTTAACTAGTTTTTCACAATTAATCAATACTGTTTTAGTTATATTGGAAATATCCTCCATATGTGAATGAAATCGCTTTACTCTACCAAACCTCATCTAGCTAATGTGACCCATTCTCTTAATTTATCAAAATAATCCTTTTTTTGAGTTTTTTTTTTTTTAAAGAAGCATTAGATTATGTAAATGTTATATCAAAAATACAAGGGATTCCCATATACCCCACCCCTCTCCCACCCACACTTTGTCCCATAGGTGTACATCCAGAGACTTGAATCTTTGGGCTGTCCATGTGCCAGCTGGGCCCAGAACCTTGGTGGAGCAGCAACTCCTACTCTACAGCTCATTGGACTCACCCAGGACAACTGGCGGGGAGATGATGATGGACAACGGCCGTCCCAGGGAATGGAGAGAGTCTGCAGCTGCAGGCAGGATAATCCCATCCATCTTCTCCATGGGATATAAGCCCCCTCTGAATTGGAGGTGGAGTGGACATCACCATCCCAGACTCCTCAGGATGAGGGGGGGAGAGCTATGGACTAGAGTGGACTTACTGGTATTCTACTATAGACATATTGTGATTCAAGCAATGGAAGAAATTACAACATTGATGTAGAGCCAGTGGCCACTGAAGGCTCTGGGATCAGGGAGGGGGAAAAACAGTTGTAATATGGGGGCTTTTTCGGGACTTGGGAATTGTCCTGAGTGACATTGCAATGACAGATATAGGCCATTTTATATCATCATATAACATGCAGAACTGTATGGGAGAGAGTGTGTTCTACAATGTGAATTATGGTCCATGCTTAATGGCAAAGCCCCAGGATGTGTTTATCAATTGCAATTAATGTGCCACACTAATGAAGAATATTTATGTGGGAGGTTGTGGGAGGTGTGGGAGGTGGGGTGTATGGGAATCCCTATATTTTTTGTGTAAAACTTATGTAACCTAAGTATCTTAAAAAAAATTTTTTTTTAATTAAAAAATTTTTAAAAAAAGAACATCTTTCATTAGTGTAGTACATTTTTTACAATTGATGAACACATATTGAAGCGTTGTTACTAACCATGGACTATAGTTTACGTTATAGTTTTACACTTTGCACTACACAATTTTATAGGTTTTGACAAAATGTATAATGGCTTGTGTCTATCATTGTAATGTTGTGCAGGACAATTCCAATGTCCCCAAAGTGCAATGGAAGATCTTGTATCATTGATATAAAGGCAGTGGCCATCAGAGGTTCTGAGGTGTAACAAAATAATTTTTAATTCTAATTTTTGCCAACAAATTGCTTTCAGTCTTAACAAGCATGTAATTCTGGCATTAAGGTCATACATACAATATTAAATCATTCTAGGACAAACCCTAGAAATTTATATAATATTCTAAGACTGGCAATGCTGTGATGTAATTTGCTTTGTCAATCCACACTCAATCAGCTGTGCCCTCCTAATTATTTCAACTAGTTTCTATATCACCGAGTTACAAAAAAAGAAAAGTTGTCAAAATATATTGTCCTTTGCTTTTGACTTTCATATCATATTATGCTTACTATAGAAGTCAAATAGAGTAACCTGATTAGAGTCAGATGAGATTTGTTGTTGATATTCCAATAACATTTGTAGGAATATTATAAGTAATAAATTGGTATCTTGGTAGAAACTGTCTACTTTGTAGATTGTTTGCCAAGTAATTTCAGGCAACTCATTTAATTTTCTGTTATACCATTGCCAAGTGACATATGACCATATTTATATAATATTTAATTATTCATTTAATGCTATATACCCAATTTGAAAACCTTAGATAAAATATGCAATAAAATGAAGAGAAAGGAGTGGTTTCTTGGGTATTTAATGAGACATAAAATACTCATTATAAGCAAAAATTAAAAGTGGCTATTCCAATCCTTTGAAATGTTACCTAATGTATTATATGTTAAAGAGGATCTACTCTAATTTAAAAAATCATCAATATTTGAATTATAAATAAAAAAATTAGAAATAATTTCATTTACTTTCAAATATCAAATAATCTTTGAAGGACAATAACCTATAGCAATTTATTTTTTATAAAGGGAGTATTTGTAGTTACTTTATCACCCACTTTTTTCAGTAAAAGGGGAATTAAACTATTATAGGACACCTTGTTAAGTAATTATATAGCAACATCACTGTGCAATTAAATAGCCATCAGTCCCTGCAGCTGAGAAATTTCAGGTAATTATTCAAAGATAATTTAATAGGAGAATTACTGTATTCAAGCAAGCATTAGCTAGTAATCTACCTCAATTAAAGCATCCAATTAATTTCAGAACCTTGATAACAGTTGCCTTTGGCAAAACTATCCTTTCCCCTCATTTGATCCTACATATACAATATTCTTTAAACATTGTATAAAGTTAATTTACTTCTCTTGAAAGTATAGTCTATTAACACTAGTCTCCTGAGAAATTAAACAAATGCAACTATAAAAAAGATTCCTTTTCTCCCCTCTCTTTTGTACTTGCTACCCAGCCTCTTACATAGAAACTGAACAAGGCTGATCTGGATTCTGGAGCATCAACTTCCTCAGTTTCAATCACAAAGAACAGACAGCATCCTAGTAGTGGAAAAATTCCAGAAAGGGCTTTTGTTTTTAGTCTGACTAGCCCATTGGACAAACCGCTTTTCGGAAATGTTTTCCTATGAATTTGGTGGTGATGGTGGTAGTGGATGTAACAATGTGTCTCAAAGTCTTCTGGGTGGAATTTCCTTTGTTCATGTTTATACCTGAGAGTTCATACTTAGTAGAAAAAAGCCTCAGATTTGGAGTTAGTTGGGTTTTGACAACGCATAAGAGAAATAGTTTTTGGTTGTTTAGGAGGCTTCTGATCTTGATGACTCTTCCATCTTTCAAGTGTTCCCTTAACAGCCCTCATGGGTTCTACTAATCCTTAGTTCTACCAGTTTCTGGGGTACAATTTATGGCACCTTTTTGAGCCATGGGAATGGAAATCCCTGGTCCAGGGCAGAGCACATGAAAGAGGCATTCTCAACCCAACTGTGAGAGTCCTGCTCACTGAGGATCTCATACTTTGGGTTTTCCAGAAAGGAGAGCAAATGGCTAGTGTGTATATATTTAAATTAACAACTTTATTTCAAATTCACAAAAATAAAGGAACAGGAAAAGTCAGCTCAACAAGATATGGAAACATTACTTCTAAAAAATTCCTTTTCAGGCACTTTTATCTCATCTAATTCCAACTTCTAACTTAGTTGTTTCTCTAGTGTTCAGAAAGATACACAGATTAACACAGATTAGTTAAATCGCTAGTCAAGGTCTCCTTATTGATGAAAAAAAATGAAGAAGAGAAAAAAATGCTTAATTGTATTCATATATCATGAAACCAAACCCCATATTCTTTTTCTACCTTTAGAATTAATATAGTACCAACTTTGCTTTTGCTATAAAAACCTTACAATGTTGTTAACTATAGTCCATAAATTACATTAAACTTTTTCCATGTATCACAATCTTAATAACCTGTAGTAGAATATTACTGCATTTATATTATTAACCACAATCCTCATCTACTGCCAAAATCATTGTTATACATTCCCAATATTATCCTCCAGCTTTCCTCCAATTAACATTAATCTTCCTAGACTACTCGTTTCAGCCACAATCACATCCATTAATGTTTGTTCCATTCATTATAATGTGTTACCATCAAGTCCAACCATTACCACATATTTATATTTGCTCTTATTAAACAATTCCACATACATACAGCATCTTCTCCCGCTTCTCATCCCACATTCCTTCTCCCACCAAGGTACACTTCTTAGTCCAGCTCCTTAAGTCTACTCGTATTTAGTTCATATTGGGGAGACCATACAATATTTGCCTTTTTGTCCCTGGCTTATTTCACTCAACATAATATCCTCAAGGTTCCTCCATGTTGTCATGTGCTTCCCCAATTAATTTCTTCTTACAGCTGAGTACTATTCCATTATATGAATACGTCCTATCTTGTTTATCCATTTATCAGTTGATGGACACTTAAGTTGTTTCCATCTTTTAGCAATTGTGAATAATGCCACTATGAACACTGGTGTACAAATATCTGTTCATGTCCTTGCTTTCAGTTCTTCTGAATATATCCCTAGTAGTGGGATTACCGGATCACATGGCAGTTCTATATTTAGTTTCCTGAGGAACCACCAGATTGTCCTCCACTGAGACTGTACAATTTTACAGTCCCAACAACAGTGAAGGTGTGTTCCTATTTCTCTACATCCTCTCCAGCACTTGAAGTTTGCTGTTCTTTTAATAATGGCCATTCTGTGTGGTGTGAAATGATATCTCATTGTAGTTTTGATCTGCATTTCCCTAATAGTTAGTGATGTTGAACATCTTTTCATATGTCTTTTGGCCATTTGTATTTCCACTTTGGGAAAAATGTCTGCTCAATTCTTTTGCCCATTTTTTAATGGGGTTGCTTGTCATTTTGTCATTAAGTTGTGTGATCTCTTTATATACCATGGAATTCAATCCCTTATATCAGATATATGGTTTCCGAAGATTTTTCCCCATTGACTAGACTACCTTTTTACTTTCTTGATAAAGTCTTTTGAAGAACAGAAGTGTTTAATTTTGAGGCAGTACCATTTATCTATTTTTTCCTTTTGTTGCTCATGCTTTGGGTGTAAGGTCTAAGAAACCACACGCAAGTACAAGATCTTGAAGAGTCTCATGGTTCTATATTTTATATTTGGGTCCTTGATCCATTTTGAATTAATTTTTGTATAAGGTGTAAGATAAAGCCCCTCTTTCTTTCTTTTAGATATGGATATCCAGTGTTCTAGCACCATTTGCTGATCAGACTATTCTGACCCAACTGAGTGGGTTTGACAGCTTTGTCAAAAATCACTTGACCATAGATATGAGAGTCTATTTCTGAACTCTTGGTTTGATTCCATTGGTCAATCTGTCTATCTTTATGTCAGTACCATGCTGTTTTTACTACTGTAGCTAGATAATATGCTTTAAATTCTGAAAGTGAGAGTCCTCCAGCTTTGCTCTTTCTTTAAAAGATATTTTTGGCTATTTGGGGGCCAAAATAAATTTGATAATTGGCTTTTCCAATTCAGCTAAAGATATTGGAATTTTTATCAGGATTGCATTAGATCTGTAGATCAATTTGGGGAGAACTGACATCTTAATATTTAGTCTTCCAACCCATGAACATGGAATATCCTTCCTTTTATTTAGATCACCGTTGCTTCCTTTTAGCAGTGTTTTAAAGTTTTCTGAATAAGGGTCCTTTATATCCTTGGTTAAATTTATTCCTAAATATTTGACTTCTTCCTCAGATTATTCATTAGTAGTGTATAGATAGCAAAGGGAATTTTTTTTCTGACTTCCTCTTCATATAGTTCATTAGTAGTATATGGGCATTAATCTTGTATCTTGCCACATTGCTGAAATTGTTATTGTTGTTGTGCATACATACAATTTCTGACCACTGCTGCAATTTGCCTGTGTCTCCCACATAAAGCAGTTTGTAACTAAGTGAAATCTCTCCTCTCCTTGTCTTCATTTCCCCAAATTCCTAATCCATCCAAAGTTAAATTTTTCTCCACTATATATAAAATCATGTCTTTTATACTTTGGTACATTTTCTAGGAGCCAAAATTCAAGCCACTTTTCATCTATAAAACTATAGCATATACACTCTAAATACCAAATAGTTTTTCAAAATACTGATTTATTTTAAAGTTGTTTAATCTTACACAAGGTTAAACATTGTTTTTCTGATAGGATTTTAGGCTTTGGAAATTCCTATGTGAAACCCTTTTGGCCATTCCATATGCAACAAAGGCATTTGTCATCTTGCGGCTTCCCAGTGAAGTCTGAGAGTTGGCTTTAGCAGCTCTTTGATGTTGGCCATATAACAGGATATATGACACTCCCAGGGCACTTGCTACCACGTCTGGTACATATTAGGCTCAAAGCATAACTATTATATGAGTTAGTCCTTCTGGGTTTTTCTCCCCAGGACCAGGCTATACCTTCTTAGATGGTTTCATCAGAGTACAGTTATACTGTTGACTTAATAAAGTTGTGTTGTACCAAAGGACTATTTTCCTATTACATTGAAATTAGCCAACAGGAAAGATTAACCTTTCTAAAACAAATAGGCAAACAAAAAATATCTATTTGAATGTTCTATATTTCAGTACATTTGGACTGGAAAGAATTTCAGAATTGAAGAAAAATGAAAGAGAGAAAATTATATAAACTACCAAAGAGAAATTAATGATATTTCCTCCCACAAATCGGTTTATTAGCATAAATACATTGATGGAAACTGAGTCACAACTTATAAGATTTCTGCTTTGTTAGTTATGCAGGCATCATAAGTACCTAGTTATATTTACTAACTAGAGTTGTGAGCCGACTGACATCCAGAGTTAAATTGTACATTTATCAAATCTGTAATCACCAGTGTATTCCCAGTATACATAATCCAAATGATTAAAGCAGTTAACAATTTCTCCAGAATAACTACAAGATGCCCAAATGATTTAATTCGCTTTATCTCAGCACCTCTTACTATCCTAATTATTACTGCTTTTAGATTTAAGTTACTGCTAATTTTCTTTTAGAATTGCAAATAGTGTACTTTCCTTTCTTATCATGTCACAGAACTCTATTATTAATCACATTTTGGGAAAATCCTTCAGAAGATTTAACAAGAAATTTTAAATCCTCCATGGATTTTCCACTGCTACAAAATCCCTACAGCCCCTAAATAAAGCAGCCCATAATTGATTAATAAAAAGCTAAGTAATTTTGGTATTAATATGAACCCTGGGGGGCCCCATAATCACAACTAGCAGGTCAGTCACAGTATTGCTCAATTATATATCCAGGTAAATAATCTGCAAATCGACAAACCCTGTAAGGGGACTTTCAGCATTTCCAAATTGTTAATCCATGATAAATGCCGTTCAGAGGTTGGGTAAAACCCAGGCTTTTTCATGTTTTAAGGTTCCTGGTTTATTAAAATGTTTGAAAGTACAGGTACCAAAGTTATTTTATATTTAAAATGACTATACCTAATACAATTATGTTACAAACACTCACCGAAAATACAATGCTATATGATTGTCCATATAAAAATTATATTTATAAAATTGTCAACTCGCCTTGCAGTTCAGGTGGCATGGCCTGGTATGGAGACCACATTTTTACCTTATGATGACTCCTCTCTGGCCCTGCAGTGTATCTCTATAACTAAATGTGTCAGCCCACTGGAGGCCCTCAGTGAGCACAAGGCTTGGGTCAGAGGTCCACTGTCTTCCCTCATTGCCTCTGGGCTCAGGTGCAATGGCACAAAGATGAACAACCCCGTGTCTGCCTGCTCTAGCTGCTCTTTTTAAAAATTTCTGAGAAAGAACACATTACAATTACCTAGGGGAACCCATCTTAGTGTTTAAATCATTCATACTCTCTAAAAGATATTACTTTTTTTTTTCTGTTAAAATTTAGGTCCATTTCTTCTCAGCCTGACCTCATTGAATATTAGTGATTCTGCCTTGTAGAATTTTGAAAGTTTATTAAGGGGCTTGGCGGCAAGATGGCGTTGGTGTAGGAGGGCGCACATTGCAAGCTCCCAGAGCAAGGCGGATTGGGGACGGGGTCCTGCCCGGGGGTCTGTGCTGTGCAAGCGTGGAGTGAGAAGCTTGGGACATCTATCTGTGCGGATCGGCGGCGTGAACTGAACGGTGGAGATTCGTGAGTTTTGAGGCTGCCGGTGGCGGTTGGCACAGGCGGCTGAGCCCCGTGGTTAGGGAAAAAAAAAAAATAAAACGGCCATTTTGAGCCGCGGGCGGGGCGAAAAAGTTTTATTTTCTGGGGATCTGGCTGCCTGGCGCCCCTTGGACCTTGTGTGAACAGAGCAAACGAGCTAGTCAGCACCCGGTGAACCGGAGGGCGGATTTTGGTTGGGGAACGCACCTGATTTCCCTAGCCACCCAGGGATAAGACCCGGGCCGCTGAGGAGCCAGGAGGAAGGGACACTTCCCAAAAAAGGGAGGGTTCTGTTGGAAGACAGGGAAGGGTATTTTATATTTTTAGACATCGATCTGGCTGCCTGCACCGCCCCATAGCTTTGGGGAGCAGATAAGCCGAACTGAAGCAGCACCAGGCTGAGAGCAGACGCGAATCTGCACTCAAACTGATTTACTGAGCAGCCCGGTGACGCTGGGGCTCGGCGCCAGAAGGGGCGGAATCCGCCGTCTTTAGCACTCCTCACTGACTAACATCAGAGCTTCAGCTAACCTGGGGAGTCCGGAAAGTGGGACGTTTTCCACGGGCCCAGCTAGGGTCCCTTCCCTAAGGGGGTTGGTCTAGAGGAGGAATTATTTTGGGTCCTGCATTTGGCTAAAAAAAAAAAAAAAAAAAAAAAAAAAAAATTAGGGGCCCCCAAAAAACAAATGAAAAATAAATTCTTTTTAATTTAGTTTAATAGCTAAAAGCTGCTTCAGGACCTGCATATAGAACCCTGTGGGGAAATTCATTGATAAACACAAGTAGGCAGGAAGGATCCACGTGGACCCTAGGGGAATCATTGACCCCCCTAAGCTCTGTTTGACTGCTTGCCTGTGTGGATCTTTGGTTTCTCTCTGTTACTTTCTGGTCTATTGCTATTATTCCCATTTTCCTCCCCCCTTCCTTTTTCCTTCTATTTTTTTTTTTTTTTAAATAGGTGCTGCCAGCTGGTCGCTTATTTGCTGGGCTTCTTATTCAGTAATTTCCCACTCGCTGTATATATTGATTCTGTATTAAAAACTATTGCTTTTCCTTCCTGCATGTTTCTGCCTTCTGTTTTCTGTTGTGGCTCTTAGAGACAACATTTTTTCATAGGCCCACAACTTAAGGGTGTCAATTTCTATCCCATCTATTTTGTTTTCTTCTTCTTTTTTCTTTTCTTTTTTTTTAATTAGTATTAACTTTTTCCTTTCAGACCTTTCTCTACTATTTCTCTACCTCCTCATAATTCTAGCCTTCTAAATCACTATATATATATATATATATATATATATATATATATATATATTCCTCCATTTGTTTCCCCAGTCCATTGTAGGAACTCCATATTTTTTCCTAGTACTCTACACTGCCTACACAAGTTAAATATTCATCTCATTAAGTCTCATTTTGCCCCTCTTCTAACTTTTATCAATATTTCTATTATCCTTCTGCCTTCCTTACATCTTTTGATTCCTCTGGCCCTAACCTTTTGCCTTCAAGGGAACATAGAAAGAAGTAAGGAAATAAAATAAGAAGAAAAACTGCCAAAAAGAAAACTTAACTCACACGCAGAACCAACAGCTAAATAAAATTCTAGAGCATAGAGAAAAGCTAATCAACTGAACAAACCCATCAAGATAATATGATGACCAGAGGGCAACAGAAAAATACAAATGACTCTGAAAAACTGGAAAACATGGACCAGTCCAGTGCACAAAATAAAAACCAGGAAGCAATGCAGTACATCGAACAACTAATCAAAGCTAACCAAACAAATATCATGGACCAACTTAAAGAACTGAAGGAAGAGATTAAGGATATAAAGAAGACACTGGGAGAACATACTGAAGAAATAGCTAACACACCTAAAAAGGTAATGGATATGATGGCGAACAAAGACACAAGTCAAGAAATGAAAAAGATGCTGGACTCACATGGCAGCAGAATTGAACAGGCAGAGGAAAGAATTAGTGATATGGAAGACAACACAGTTGAAATCAAAGAGATTGTAGAAAAGATAGACAAAAAGATAGAAAAAATCCAGTATGGTTTCAGGGAATTAACCGATAATGCAAGACGCACAAACATACGCATTATGGGCATCCCAGAAGGAGAAGAGAAGGGAAAGGGAACAGAAGGAGTGTTGAAGGAAGTTATGGCTGAAAACTTCCCAACTCTATTGAGAGAGATGGATGTGCAGATCCAGGAAGCACAGCGCACCCCAAATAGTATAAATCCCAACAGGCCAACTCCAAGACATATACTTGTCAAA